>JAQHUG010000066.1:4155362-4187574 GCA_028555095.1 Dicrostonyx torquatus | reverse complement strand
ACAGAGAGTACCCCCCACTGCACCTCACAGACACTGCCCCCCACTGCACCTCACCACTGCACCTCACAGAGAGTGCCCCCCACTGCATCTCACAGAGAGTGCCCCCACTGCACCTTATAGACACTGACCCCCCTACATCTCACAGACAGTGCCCCAAAAACACTGCCCCCCACTACACCTCACAGACACTGCCCCCATCTCATGGACACTGCCCCCTACTACACCTCCCTGACATCCCCCCCACATCTCATGGACACTGCCCCCTACTACACCTCCCTGACATCCCCCCCCCCACATCTCATGGACACTGCCCTCCACACACAAACTTCTTTAAAAAGCTGCCTATCAGCAGCTTTCCCTCTCAACACACTCTTCTATGGTAGGCCACAATACACCCCGACAGAGATCTCATTTCCAGTACTTAGGTCCCCATGATCCCTTCCCTTAAATCTGAGGTAGAGCATCAGCTCTAGGCCTGAGCTTAAGAACCCTGGCAGGGCACTCTCAGGGAAGTCAAATAATTGCCAATGGATCCCTGAGGCTGCTAAGCAACAGGAGGCTGGCTTCCCCTGGGCAGACATGTCTTCAGGCTCAGATGGTGACCTCTCAAATACAAGGCCATAGGATCCCTCACTGTCTTCATCTCCAGTGAAAAGGGAGTGGGTCAACATGAAGGCTCTCACTCAATGTTGAGGAGCTCGGACAAAAAAGAATCCATCTAATCAAAGGCTCTGAAGCCAAAAAAGAAACTAGAAGCACACAGAGGAGTCAAGGAACTCGCCCAAGGCCACACCATTTGTAAGAGCTGAGCTGGGCTTGAACCTAAGTATCCACATTTAGAATCTAGAGTGTTTTTCAAACACTTAGGTCACAATCTACAGTAAGAATGACATTATAACAGGCTTATGTATATATGAGCATGAGCATAAATACACTTACCTAAACCAATACAAAAAGTAACACAAAACAGCGGTCTTACTACAAGTAGTATGTTTTTTATTTTTATAATTTTCTATTTCATTTTCTGTCCATCAGTTGATTTCGGGAATGGAGTTGTAACACAACTTTGAATCACTGACACGTCTCTAAGACAACTCTACAGTTAACCAGCCTGATTCTGAGTTTTGCTCCAGTGAGATCCTACTTTCCTGATAGGTGAGCGGAAGCAAGTCAGCAAAGTGGCCCAGCTCTTTCAGGTTCAGTCTTTCCATTAGATCAGTGCTGTGACCCTTTAACACAGGTCCTCAGGTTGTGGTGACCCCCAACCATAAAGTTATTTCATTACTACTTCATAACTGTAATTTTGCTACTGTTATGAATTGTATTGTTAATATCTGATATGCAAGATGTCTGATATACAACCCCCACCAAGAGGGTCGTGACCCATAGGTTGAGAACAGCAGCACTAGATGAAGAGGGAATGCAGCTGTTCAAATACAAGATGTTGTCCCCAGTGGCTCAAGTTCTACAGTCTCAGTCCCTAGGAAGTGGCTCTATCTTGGGAAGGCACTGAACCCTTAAGGAAGAAGGGTCTAGCAGGGACTAGGTCCTGAAGGGGAAGGTGTTTGGCGATGTCTTGTCTCTGCTTCCTGTCCAACATGAGCTACTCTGCCCCTCAGTCTCCAGCCCTGAGGACCTGCGCCCTCTGAAACTGCAAGTGAAATAAACCTTCCTCCCATTAGTCTCCTCTAGCATTCTGTCACAGCAACAACAAAAAAGTGACTAACGCAGGGGACATAGCAGCACCTACCTCATCAGGGTGCTACAGAACTAAGCAGTGGGGACAAAGATGGCATGGCCCAAGGCCTGACATCCTCGGCTATGTAGGCAGAAGTTAAGCTGCGACCACGTCCTCTTGGTGGGCACCTGAGCTGACCATGAGGCTGTGCACACGGGCAGCAGCCACGAAACATCAGAAGAGGCATTGCTCAGAACTACCCCCAGACACACATGACCACAGACAGGGAGCAAGAAGCTGGTCCAGCACCCACAGACACGGCAACTGTGCTCCCAGGCAACCCAAGTTTCCTTTAGTCCTCTTTTCACCCTTGAGATCTGACTAAACCTCAGGGAGAAAGAGGGCAAATCAACAAAAATTCAAGGTCAAAAACAGCCCTGTAACAAGGCACCCTGTGGAGGACAGGTGTGGGACACAGGTATGGATCCTAACCAACACCTCAAATCCACTTGTTGGGGCACCCTATAAGACAGTCCTTTGAATGAGGCATCCTGCCCAACCTTCTGAAGTTAGTCAAAGGAGAGCTCTTCCACAGTCTAAGGGCAGACTAACCCAACTCCATAGTTAAGAGTGGATGCTCACACAGTCTCAGAAAGAGGAGTCAGGAGGGCTGCAGTGAGTCTTCCCCTGATCTTCCACGTGGCCGGAACAGGCAGAGCTGGAGTCAGGAAGGTCTGCAGCAGAAGCCTGATTGTCCCACAGGACATGGCACACGCCATCACCTCCCACCACTCTGGCAGGCATGGCCTACCCCCTACGGGTTCACACTCCTGACCTAACATCTAGGAGACCAGAATCAGACTCCAGGAGGAGGCTAAGGAATTGTGCGCCCTGCCCCTGTGCCTGGAAGGCTTACACCAAGCCCTCATCCATCACCTGGCCACCTCCTTGCTCCTTGGAGCTCTGTAGCTTCAGAAACACTCCCTAACTTGAAGAATTAGCCCCTCACTTTCCTTTACACCCTGTCCTGCATCACACTCAGAAGCCCACGCTCTTGGCATGTACTTGTTTGATCATGAGCGAACATTCTAGAAAGCTTTGGGAGGGGTATCTGTAACACTTTCCACTTGCTGACATGAACTTATTTCACCCTCGGAGAACTCCGGGTGGTGGGGACAGTTCTTTACACAGCCCACAGATGTGAAGACGGAGGAGTTCAGATGAGCCATTGCGGGTCCTCAGCAACAACATCCAAGCCACATCTCTACTGCACTCGCTGCCTGCCATCCCGCTGCCCTGCCACAGAAACAAGCCGTGGCTTCCCAACACAGAGGGTGACCTGCTCTGTTCTGTTTGCATCCAAACCCAGCTTTTCCTGTCAGGCCAGCAGTTTCAGCTTAAGAGTGGGTCTCTTGTGCACATGATGAAAGTGTCTTCAGGGTGTAGGTACAAAGATCTCACAAGGGGATGCAAGCAATGCGCTCAACTCCCAGCTTCATCCAGCCTGCACAACGTCTGATCATCTACTCCCTGTACCCACAGGGCCGATTTGGAAGTCATCACAAGCACAGTACACAGCCCAAATCCAGCTACCTGCTCATCCACAGGAAGGGTTCCCAAAAAATTTTCTCTAGTTGACTTGCTTTTTAGAAACAAGCTATCATGTATAACCAAGATGACCTCAAGCTTATAATCCTCCCTGTCTGAGCCTCCTGGGTGCTGGCATCACAAATGTGCCACCATGCCTACAATGTTTTAAATTCAGAAGGTTCTGCATGAAAACCTAGATACTAAGTTCTGTAAACCACCAGATGACAACCTCAGGACCGGGTTCCCCAGAGGCTAAGTATTGGCTGGCCCTAAGTGGCACTGCCCTCTTGAGGCAGGGTGTGTGTTCATTCAGTCTCCAAGGCCTTCTATCCAGCCTGCTGTGTGACCTACTCCTTTGATTTCTCCGGTTCTGTGGGTCCCCGAGAGCTCAGTATCAGCATTCCACAAAGCCTCTCCATGCACCTCCTCCTCCAATCACACTTCTAGTGCTACCCCTGCCCTTAAAGAGACCGGTATACAAAGGGATTCTTCTAACCGTGCTAGGAGGCACACAGCACTACTGCCCCGGACCCCGTTGTGAAAACTGAGGCCCAGAGATGCTTCCTCTACTGCTACAGCATGGTCACACACTCCCTGCCTTCTCTATGGCATCCTAGGGAAGCCAACCCCTGGGCACCAGCTCCCTAGGGCTCCCCTGCCTGCTGGCCTCTGAATTCAGCCAAGAGAAGGACGTGGAAGGTAGAGAGGACATGAACTAGCTCTTTCCACCCTTTGCCACCCCCATACTATGACTCTGACCTCAGTTAATCACCATGCCTACAACCTTTCCTTGCCACCCATTACCTGTGCCTTAGCATCAGGGGGTGCCAGACAGACCCCACTTGTTTCAACAGCCAGCAGGTCTCTCCCATCCTTGCTCGCAACTCTGGGACCTCAGGAATCTTCTTATTTAAACTAGCTACACCGCACCTGTTCCCCACCACATTCACTGGTTGGCCCGGAGGCCTGGCTTAGAACCCAAAGTCTCAAGGACAAAGCGTGCAGGCAGAATTGGAACCCAGGCTGTGGGCCTCCACAGTCCCTGCTCACCTTGTATCCTATTCTGTTTCTCCTGGCCCTTTGCCTGCCTGCAGCCTCTTCAAGAGTCCCCTGGACACCCCCACAGAACCAAGTGCTGTACCAATCCCCATGTGGACCTGTGGATCCTCACAGAGCCCATGAAATGTTCTGCCACTTGATTCCCCTTTACCTTCAAAGTATTTTTACAGCAGGGATTCACATCCTTCCCCCTGCATAGCACACATCACAGACTCCTTTCATCACACTGACCTCACACAGGCTCCCTCATGTTCCCCCTCTGCACAAAGACCTTATCCCATAACACAGCGAGAAGGTAGCCAGGGCTGGGTATGATGGCTCGTGCTTTAAATCCCAGCCCTCAGCAGGCAGGGGCAGGCAGATCTCTGTAAAGTCTGAAATCTAGCACACACAGAAGGTGACCAGGCCAGCCATGACCTCCATCAACAGCTCCAACAAACTGTTCTGTGGCATCCTGCCTGACACTTGGCAAGAATGCAACCACTTTGACATTTCTTCTCTGCTCCCAACTCACCTCTGGTGTTTAGCTCACACCCCAGTAGTTCCTGTTCTAGATTCAGGGCCTCCAGGCTGCCCCTAACCTTCCTTGAATATCCTCACTGCTCAACATCTACTTTCTAAGCGTGAGCCAATCTAACTTAGAAACACCCGTGCAAAAGGCCAAGAACATAGCATCTGCATGGAAAACAGCTGCATTTTCAAAAGCTCACAGTATAGCATCTGCATAGCAAGTACAACTGCATTTTAAAAGAATACAGCTGCATCCCTTGGTATTATAGGGGAACGGTATAGAGCACTCCTAGCTCCCTTATCCTCACCCATGAATACCAAAATTTACAGTGCTCAAGTCCCTTATATAACAAAGGGCTATACATATATGGTAGATACATGTATGGTATACTTATAATCAAGTCCATATTGCTTATAATTTCTAATTGATGGTTTGAACAAGAATGGTGCCCATAGGCTCCTACGTTTGAATGCTTGGTGGTCCCCAGTTGGTAGGGATGTTTGGGAAGGATTAGGAGGTGTGGCCTTGTTGGAAGAGGTGTGCCAATGGGAGCAGGCTTTGAGATTTCAAATGCCCATGCCATTTTGAGTTAGTTCTCTCTGCCTCCTACTTGTGGATGAAGGTGTGAGCTCTCAGCTGATTCCGCTGCCATGCCCTTGCTCTGCCATCATGGACTCTAACCCTCTGAAACCATAAGCCCAAATCACAAGTTGCCTTGGTCAGGGTATCCTATCAGAGCAACAGAAAAGTAGCTAACAGACCTAATATAATAAAATGCTATGCAGTCGTCAGGGTGTTGTCTTTAAAGGGTGGCGGCAACAAGAAGCAAAGCCTCATCAGCTTGGATTCATTGTTTTCAAATATTTTCTGTTTTCAGTTGGCTGAGCCCATAGATGCAGGGCCCACATATAGACAGCTCACTTGACAGTATGTCACAATAAATGCACTTACTTCAGAAGTACAAAGAAGTTGAAAACTAGGGAATTTAGTGATGTGGATTACTATACAAATAATAATACATCAGCCAGGTGTGGTGGCATTCACTGTAATCTCAGTAACCAAGAAGCTGAGGCAGGAGGATGGTGATTTCCAGACCAGTCGAGCCTACACAAAAAGATCCTGTCACAGAACACCACCAAAAACCCAAATTGTACATCACACCAGTAAGTGATCCACCCTATCAACACGCCAACAGCATTTGATAAAACTGAACGATTATTCCTAACTCAATATTAGAGAACCAGGAGTCAAAGCAAGTTACGTTAGCCAAAAGAAACAACACATGACACCTCACTCTTACTCAACAGAACTCAGGAAACATTCTCTGAGGGAAGGACAATCTGTTCCTCAGTTTCCACAGCGGCCTAAGCAGAAGGAACTGCCAGTGTGGAATGAAGAAACACCCATGAGAGCTCCAGGCCTCCAGGAATCCTGTACCTTTCTGAAGCATCTGTCCAACTTTTATTATTTGCCTCTTAAAACCTTTGTCTTCTACCAGGCTGTAAGCCTCATGACAATGACTTATGGTCAGTGCGTGGAGCAGATGTGCATTCCACATGCACCACAGATACACGGACAGTGGGACAGAAGGCATTGGACACACACTAAATTAGAATGACGTCATCTCACTTCTCAGCAGGAGAAGTCAAAGTTCAAAAGAGGGAAAGGCGTTTCCATTGATGTCATGCTCCAGCAAAGCCCACCCTACCCTGAGGTCCTCAAATAGCCATCAGCCACACACAGGGTCACATGCCATAGCCAATACAGCTCAGCAAGCCAGAACAGTGTCGCCCAAACTAATTCCTCAGGGCTACTAAGCAAACATGGCCCTGGACAGGCCCTTCGGACAGAGTCACACTGGCTGGCCAGGGTTCCTGCATGCGCTGCTGAAGCTGAGGATGACTTCAGCCGAGGGGCCTACAGCTTTCCTCCTGAGCCTTGTGGCTGGTGCCCACATGGATAAACATCCCTCTCAGCTTGCCCAGCCATCTATCAAAGAATTACTTATGTCTCTGGAAGTGCGTGTTTAGAAAAGGCTCCCCACCCACCTGGGCTTGGCAGGGTGCGGCCTGGCCGGACTCTTGGGCTACCCTTTAGAGAGGGCTACCCTTCATGGAGTGGGCATGTCTCTCTTCTACTCCAACCTGAGAGCTTGCCCCTGCCCAGCAGAGAGGCTGAGGCCACAAGGAGGCAGGCAGCGTCCCAGGATAAACGGAGCAGGGTGACATCAAAGCCCAGCTTCCAGATCCAACAAGTGAAGCCTTTAGCTCTCTCTGGCCTTTCGTCCAGGGTGTTCTGGGTTCCTGCCTCACTTCTCTCTGACAGGGCAGATATTTGGTTTATGAGGAACTGGATTCTTTCCTTTCTCAGGAAGAGAGGGCTAAGGGAGAAAACAAGGGGAAGAAAACAGGAGGAGAATGTGAGAAACAGGAGCTTTGGAGGGATGTGGGAACCAGAAAGTAGGAGCCTGGAGGCAGCGACAGGAGGTGCCTGGGTCCAACAAACCGCCAGATAGTCCCCAAAGTTTGTGCAGAGTATGAGTTCATAGCCCTGAGCACTTGACTCTTCAACATTATAGACCTCCCCATGGGCTTCACCCCTGATCCCAGAGTCGTCCCTTGCCTTTTGTTGAGTCTGGAAAGCCTGGGCAGGGGAGCTCTTCCCACAACTCAGCCTCACTGTACCACACTCTGGGGTACAGCTTCTTGAGTTGACCTTCTCCATCTCTCAGCAGCCAATATCATCCCTCAGTTCCCTAACCACACAGCTTCTGACCCTTACACAGATCTCCACCTATGACCTGGCTCCAGAGGCCACCAACCAACCCATCTAACCACTGGGCAATGTCCCATCCTCAAACTACAGATCAATTCCAAGGAAAAAGTAGTAGCCTCATATACCTGTCCCTGGACAGGTGTTCAAGCACGCCAAGAGCTGCTCACCTGCAGAGCTTCCAAGACTCAGTTCCAGGGACACTTCCAGTCCCCACCAGCTACCAAGCCACATGCTCTCTGGGCCCGTCCACCACAAAAGCTTCCCTCCACACTCTACCCCATCTTAAGCGACAACGGTGAAGTTCCAGGGTGCAGGCCATCCCTTCCCTGACACATCCTGGCAGTCCTCCAGTCCTCTGCCTGCTGGCTCAGAGGCTTTTGCTTCCTTCATTACTTTGAAGTTACCTAAGGGCGAAGACCATGCCTCTTCCCATCATTTCCCAATGTGTGACACTATGTATATTAACAATACATTGTCAATAGTGATTAGTCAACTAAGCGCCTACAAGAAGGGCTTGGCTCTACAAGTCCACTAAGAACAGTGGGCTTGGGAAAGATGAGTCCTGGCAACAGGAATAAAGGGTCTGAGAAGTTGGCTGGAGGAAGGAGGCAGCAAGGACCAAAACAGTGACCAAACTTTCTTTCTGTATTCATCCACAGTGAGTCCCTGCTATGTACCTCAAGAAAGAAGTTGCATTTTGTAGTGACTTCTTTGTTGCTGACAGTTCAACTTTGACCAAGTGTCCAAGAAGACAGGTGGTCACTGATGGGGGAAGTGAGCTTCCCAGTACAAACAGGGGTACACGCGCTCACCAGCCCATCTCCTCTCCTCCTCCCACTAAGCAAGGAAGTAGCAGCCCCCGGTTCTACTCCTACCACATGCAGGCGAGGCTGCCTAGATTGTGAATGGAGACAGGTACCCCTGGCTTCTAGGGAACAGACAGCACATATGGCCTGGCTCAAGGAAACCCAGTCTCCTTCTTAAAGAAGTTTGAAAGGGAGAAAAGGTACTAATTAAAGGGCCTCCAAGAACTCCCATCTCACAGATGACACCACTTGGCAAGCCTGGGAGCAACCAGCAGTGATGTCTGGCACCTGGGACAGCTCAGGCCTTCCAGGCTACTCCTTGCTGGCTCTCCCAGGTCCAGGTAGTTCTCAGGGCTGTGAAGCTGGGCCTGGCTGCCATCAACTAAGGAGACCCTTCCCTAGACCACTCCAAGAAGCCTGTGAGTGAAGAAGGCACAATGCTGCTACCCTGAAACCCCGACCAGCCTCAAAGCAAATCATCTTTTAATTCTTAAACACCAAGTATTTAATTTATGCTGTACCTCAAATGTCAAGTCCACCTCCCAACACATAGCTTTGAAACCACGTAAGGAGGCCTAACACTTTCCATATGGTGAAGACATGGGGCCTTTTAATTGTGCCAACTGGTATCATTCAAGGGTAATTCCCCTGGAATCCAGAATTCAGGCAGCAGCTGGATCGGCCCCCAATCTCATCACCCAACCTCACCTGGGCCCCATGCAGCATGCCTGCACCCTTCCTAATCTTCCCTAAATATCAAAATGTGCTAGGTGCCCCCTAATCAAATTACCAAAGTGCCTGGCAGCCGCCTTTGATCTACAGGGGGGCTGGCTTGCCCCCAAGCCCCCAACCTATTTCTGCAAGCAGTTTTGCTATAAAAGAACAAAAGGATCACAGTGCACGGAGTAAAGGTTGTTCTGAATCTGGTTACACACCCACACATGCGTGTGTGCCCACGCTCACGGTATGGACAGAGGTACCTAGGGAGCTTCATCGTCCAGCCACTGCTCACCTAGGACTTCCACTGAGTAGTCTCTTACTGCCTGCTGCTTTGTTCCTACCGTCTCTTGGAGATGAATGTGCTTTCACTCTAATTCTGCTCAGTACCTGCGTCTCAGGCATGCTTTTGGCTCGGTCTACTGTCCTTCGTTCACAGTATTTTTATGTTTCCTGTCATTCACCACCTCCCTTCTTTGAGTTTATAGTCCCTTGTACCCCATCAAACATCCCCAGAGAGGCAAAACCTCAGACCTTTTAACCTGGGTCTCACCAGGTGAGCCAACAGCGGAAGGGTGTAGGGGAAGAGCACAAACATCAGGGTCCCTCCATAAATGTCACCCTCTTAGCCCAGGCTCTACTCTTTTCCAAGATTTATCTACCTCGACTCTTACATGGAGAACATGACTGAGCCCATTTTACAGATGTGCTTATCAAGATACATAAAGTAACCTACAGAGCAGAGTCTGACCTCAGTCATTTCGAAATGTTGGGGGGTAGGCTGAGTTGAGCACTTGCATGGCTACTCTCACACCCTAGGGCTATGCATGCAACCTGGATCCTGCCACAGATATGGGGCTGGTAGGGCTCCTATTGCTTCTTCCTCCCCTGCAACTAGTTCATGTGGACATGGTGGCAACGGTGTGTGAGCCCCTCTCTGGGAATCAGGCAATGCTGGGCTTCACACACACTGACTCTAGAAAGGGAGACGACTTAGTCTACCCCAGCCGGCTGCAACTCCACAGGGTTATGGGGAGATTACGGTAATAGAAGCAATGTGCTTGGAACATACTGGCGCTCAGGCAACAGCAGACTTCACAGCAATAATAGTGTTGTCAGTTGGATAAGTCAGTCATGTGTCCCCAGCCACTTTGGTGGCAGGACAAGTAGAGAAGCAGACACAGAGGCCGTCACCAAGATAGGCCTGGGACTGGATTTGCCAGCCCTGGAAGCCAGCAGACGGCTAGAGTCCACACCCATCGACATCCTGATGATATCATGGAAGGACCTGCCAGCCACCCCTCCCATGCCAGTGGGACTCAGGGAAACGACAGAACTGAAATGTACTCACCACTGGCCTGCCCAGCACCCTCACTGTCCCCGCCATGTCAGCATTCATTCTTACCTTCCCAACTACAACCACTTGAACCCGGTATTTTTCCCTGGATTGGCTTTGAACTCACCTCCCTCTTTCAACTCTGATTCATCTTAAGTGATAACATCCATGAAATGATGTGTTTGATGTCCTAGTTATTTTTTCTCTGATTAAAAAAGATAGATACCTATAAAGATTAAAGACATTCCCCCTAAAGACCACCTGAACTGCTTCACAGGCCACCACCAGTGCGACCCCACACTTTGCTCCTTTTCTAGGGTTGATGCATGGCCCCACTACTGTGACCACCACAGGTTGGAACCCAAGCATCCAGATCTGTTATTAAGATCCACTCTCGAGGAAGCAGAGACCTCCCCCAGCCACTCAACATCTTTGATGGCTGGGCCCACCCTCTTAACTATCCAACACATGTCACACTGATGGCTCTATGCCTCACATCTTCAAAAGGACTTTGAACAAATATTAATGACCCCTCCTTTTCAGAGAGGAGGGTGAGCCAGGAAGGCGAGCAAGCACCATCCATCCCATGCTGTCCTCAGCTGGGGGAAGAAACCAGGCAACGAAATTCCGTGACTTCAGCAAAGCCACAGGCTTAAGCAGGGGCCCCCTCCCCCTTCCTCATTTCCCCCAATGGCAACTTTTACTGGCTTGCATTCCTCTTGCTGGGAACACTACTATTTAATTAAAAACGACAGACTTTTGTTTTCCTCTCCTTCTTCCCCCTCCCTCCCATCCTCCCAGCCTGGATGCCAAGGAGACCCACCAAAAACATGCGGGTAACATTTGTTATGGCTTTGAAGATAAAAGTCAATTGAAGCAAGCCCTCGCTGTATTTCAAGTTTCCCCTCTAGCATGGAGTAAAAGCTGCCTGGCAGTTTAGGAAAAAAAGAGACAGGGGAGAGAGAAAGAGGAGAGCGACAGAGCCTAAATAAATGTCATTCTGCAAGAATACTTTATGAAAATAAACAGGCTGAAAAAAAACAAAACTTGATTAATGGAAATCCTCTCTGTTGGCCTGTATTGAGCTGCAAATGCATCTGCTCATATGTCTAAATTGGATTGTTTTCATTGGTCCTTAGATAAATAAGTACATCAAAAACTAGGAATGGTGGGGGAAGGAGAAGTTTGTGGTTCTGTTAAAAGGCTCTAAATGCAGTGCCTCCACCCCCTGGGCCCAGTTCTGACGTTTCTACTAGGGTAGCAGCCCCAGTCCCAGTCAGCCAGCAAACTGGAGGGCCAAGGAAGAGAAAGCCTGAGCTAAACAGAGAGAGGGAGCTTATCCCAGAAAGAGAGGACATTTAACACACCACATACACACACGAACACACGCACATGTGCGCACGCGCACACACACACACACACATAGTGGCAAGCATGCCACCTCCCTGCAATGGTGCTGCTAGGTGCCACCACCCAAACACACACACACACACACACACACACACACACCATCTCCCTGCAATGATGCTGCCAGATGCCACCACCCAAACACACACACACACACACACACACGCACACACACACACGCACGCAAGCACAAAGACTCCACCAGCCTCACCCAAAGAACAAGACCAAAGAACTAACCAGACCTGAGGCTCGATCTGTTCCCTCTCCAAGTTTAAAAAAAAAAAATTAAATGTCACATCAAAAAGTTGATTCATCCTTTGATCCTCGGCTTGCAAGAGTTCCACGCAGACCATCTGAAAGCCCTGTGCAGAGTTCTGGAGCTCACAGGACATCTGTGAACACCAGTCCCAGGCCAGACACAGGGGCTGGACTCACTCACTCCCCCATCCCACTTGCTCCTGCAGAACAACTCTAGCCTCAAGAAGCCAGTGGGTGGAGAAAGAGGGTGCACCCAGACCACTATACAAAATCCCCCACTCAACACCCCTCCCGCCTCTAAGGGCCACACTAAGGGGACAGCCAGGTCTCAGTGCCTCCAAACTCTATACTCGGATGGCAGATGGCACTGATGAATGCCGCAGACACAGTTGGAGGTGGCCACAGATCCTGGGCCAGCACAGCTCTGCCCTCTACCCAGACACTCCTGCCTGCCTCTAGTCCTAACCCCTCCCTGTGGAAAAGCTGGCCATAAAAGCAAAGCAGAGGAGGCCTCCCCCCCACGCACACACACAACAAAGCACAGCTTCCCCACCCACTGGACCTGTATCACCTCCTCCCTGGCACTTCCTCCCCAAGCAACTCTCTGTGACCAACTGGGCTGGAGATGGGTGCCAGACTGATCGACAAGGATCCTCCAATGTATGGGGCACAAGTAGGGCTGGTGGGACACACTGAGAAGGGATTTGGGAACCTAGACAATGTGCCAACAGGATGCTGAAAGTTGTGGGGGGAGGCGGTTCGCAGACCCTCTCCAAAACTGAAAGGGCTGAACAGAGTGGGGGCCATACCCGAGTGCCTCGACCAACAGTGCCTGCCAATCTCAGCTGTCGGGGTCCTGAGACGCTGCCTGGACAGCGTTGCCTCCCGATCCACTCCTCGATGCCTTTCCTTGCCCAAGCAGCGCTCACAGCAAAGCTGTCACCTGAGGCGGGAAGAACACGAAGACCTTGAGTCTGCGATCCCCCCCGCAGCTGGCAAAAGTTACCTGAGAATGGAGGGAAGGAGACAGAGAGGCACAACCCGGAGAGTAAAGGCTTGGCAGGAGGGTCAAGCGCCGGATGGAGCAGAATCCAAAAGACTCCAAAAGAGGAAGATAGCCGAGAAAGGGGGCTCAGCAAGATCCTAAGGGCAAGGATTCAGAGGGTGAAAAGGAGTAGCAGTGTCCTGAGTGAAGGAGTTAGGGGATCGGAGGAAGGAGCGCAGAGTCAGGACTGCGGAGAAAAGAGCTGAGGGTCAGGAGAGGGGGTGCAGTGGGAGCAGAGACCAAGTTTTCCAGAGAAGGGGCTGGCGGCCAGAAGGAAGGTGCAAGATCTTGGGAGTCTGAAAAGAAGACGCCACCAAAGTGGATGGAGTTAGGGTCAGCAGTGGGAACACTGGGCTATGTGGAACGGGTAAAGGGACAGAGGGGCCCCAAAGAGCGCTCCCGGGGCGGAGTTGGGGGTTGGGGCAGTCCTGGTAATGAGATCCAGCGGCTGGGCCGGCCGCGCCACCTCCCTCGAGCCCCCCCCCCCGGGTAAGTGGCCCGCGCTCCTACCTTCCGGGCTCTCCCTGCGCTTGCACACGGCGGCTGCGGGAACATCGCGCGCGGCGGCGGCGGCGGCGGCGGGAGCCGGAAAGAAAGGAGAGGGAGAGTTAGCACCGGCGGGAGGACACGGGGCCGCGGCCGGCGAGCGGGCGGGGGACACTGACCCGGCTTCGAGTGAAGTTTCCCCATGCTGGGGCGCGGCGGCGGGGCGTCCTAAGCCATGCGTCCGGCCGCCGACCCCGCGCCAGCCTCGCTCGCCTCCTCCTCACAGTCCGCGCGCCGAGCGCAGCCCGAGGCGGCGCCGGGACACGCTCCTGCCGCCGTCGCCGCGGCCGGACTGACGCCCGGGCGCGCCGAGCCCCCTGCCCGCCGCCGCGGCCCCGCGCCTCCCCAAGCGCCCATTGGCCGGCCGCGGCCCATCAAAGGCGAGGCGGACTCTGCGGGGCGGGTAGAGGCGGGGCCTGTCGAGAGGCGGTCCCGTGGAGGGCGTGGTCTGGGGGGCGGGGCCCTGATGGGGAGGGGCTTTGGCTGTGCTGAGCCCCAAGCCCCCTACGCGGACCCAGGGGCGGGAATGGGGACCGGGCGGAGGCTCGGGTGGTGGAGCAGCGCTGCCCTCGCTGGTGGTACTGCGATTTCCCTCTTCTCTGCGTTTCCTCGGAGCCGTCAGAGTGAGAGTTCACAGTTGGGGAAACTGAGGTCGCGACCGGTGACCTTAGTTGCCCGGGCACACGCGTCTACAGCTCTCCCACGGTGTTGTTCCTTCCCAGACTTCCCATACCCAGCCTTCTGCAGAAAGGGGTCCGTATTTCCAGCCGCGTGCCCCCCCCCCACTTTTTTGACTCCTCTAGGTTTTAAGGTTGTTTTTCTTTCATTTGGGAGTCAGGTAGAAATCACAGGACACCTCGCAGGCTAGTGCGGATTCAGCCCACTCCTGTTAACGACAAGTGTCCAGATGCCTCGAGCTATCCTCCCAAGTCACTAGCTAGCAACTCTTCGCCCATGGGCTCGTGAGTGCCCAACTGGAGTCGGGGCGAACTGCCAAGCTGTGAGGCCGGGAGCGGTGAACCGCCCGGTCTTTGATCTTTCTTAGTTTCCGTTCCCCCCTCCCCCCTGCAGTTCTCCAGACCCCAAGGGCCTGTTTGTTTTGTCTGGGGGAGGTCTCTGCAAAAGGGAGGGCGACTAGAAGGCTTCCATCCCACCTTTGTGGTCCTGAGAATGCTGTCTCTTCTGGCCACACCGGGGCCTGCGCTAGGCTCATCCTGGTATCTGGCCTGTGAGCGTGGGAAAGAACCAGTTCTGCTGTTAAAGCTAGACTAGGCTGCTAGCCTCGGTTTTATGATCTGTACAATGGATACTTAGTTCTAACCTTTTTTGCTTGTTCCCTGTGCAGCGCTACTCAATAGAAACAGGTGAGCTACGTTTGTCATTTTAGACTTACAAGTAGTCACTTTGTGGAAGGAGCTCTGGGACTCAAACCCAAAACATGGGTCATGCTTGATGAGCAAGCACTCAGCTATTGAGCTATGTCTTTAGCCCTAGGCACCACAATTTTTGAAAAGTTAAAAGAAACAGGTGTTTCAGCCAAATGGCTCAGCTGGTAAAGGTGCTTGCCACCAAGCCTGGGGATCTGTCCCATCCCCAGAGATCATGTGGTCACAGGAGAGACCCATCTGCTGCAAAACTGTCCTCTGACCTCCACATGAGAGCTGTGGCACTTACGTGTCCACATACATACTCACATACTAAATAAACAAATGTAGTTTAAAAATTAAAAAAGAAGTGAAATTAGTTCGACCCACTATAGCCAAAATAGCATCAATACTTAATAAGTTGTCACATTCTTTTTTTTCACCGTCTTTAAAGTCTGGTGTGCATTTTACACTTATACACATCTCAAGCCGAAGGGCCACACTGCTGCAAGTGGCTCCTGGCTACTGTACTGTGAAATACAACTCTTAGCATCTACCTGTCTCAAGAGAACCCAGAGCTGTGTGACCCTCCAGAATCTTCATCCCTCTCCATGTTTTCACACCCTGTTTGGAGGAAATTAAAGCTACTCTAAGCGCACACCTAAATCTCTTGCAGGATGTGCTCCTTCAAGCATGGCTGGGACCTCATAAAACAGCAAAATAGTACAGTTGACATTTTGGTTTTTAGCTTGTTTTGAGTCAAGGGTTCACACTGTAGCCCAGGCTGGTCTTGAAATTGCAACAATGTTCCTGCTTTAGCCTCCTGCGCACTGGGATTGCAGATGTAAGCCACCACACTTGGTCAGCTACCAGTTGTATGTTGTCATATCTTTAGTGCCTATTGTATTTCTGTGCCCATCACTCTCACAATCACTTCTGTTTTGGTTTGGGTTTGCCTGTCCTGGAACTCTCTTTAGACCAGGCTGGCCTAACAGAGATCCACCAGTCTCTAGAGCCTCCCGAGGGCTGAGATTAAAGGTGTGAGCCACCACCACCTGGCTCTCACAGTCACTCTTGATGCAGACTTTTGTACTTGTAGAAACGACAGATCCTGTTGGGTAGGCTCAGAGAGGTGGGGTTACTTGCCGAAGGAGTTACCCATCACACAGCTGATTAGTGACCTCGTTAAGAACCAACCTCAAACTGCTCCTTCTCTGACACTCATTTTCACTACCCTAGGTTTCCAGCACATTCCAAGCCTAAGATCTGGAAAGAAACAGTAAGTGCCAGCTATGTGGTAAACCTTGCTCTAACACTTTAAATATGTATCTGAGTAAAATGGATAGTGCCACTTTCATGGGCCTGTCCCCACCCCCCATGTTCCAGGTGGAGGAAGAGAGACAAGAAACAGCAGCCATGGTGAATGGCACACGGCAGTGTGCATCCAGGAAAGGGTTAATATTGTCCAAGCCTGCCAGGGAGACTGCCAAAGGCCTATTATGCCCAGAACACCCCCAGAACCACCTGGCCCAGATGTCTAGGGAGAGGCATGTGAGGTGTGAGGAAATAGAAGAGCAGACCCAGGAACTAGGAGAGTGCCCAGGTCATAAGTGCTGAGCTGACAGAGAACATCCTGCAGAGCCCTTGCTATAGATGTGGTTCCTGTGGGGTCCCTGCCTGTCTTTCTCACCCACACCCACACCAGTGCCAGGGGCTCCGAAATCAAAGCAAAACTCTTTCTCACAGAGCTTAGAATGATGGTGACTTCCTTAAACCTGTCATGGCTTTCTTCTTTCATGAGAAAACAGTATCCCCTCTGCCCCTTGGGAATGTCTCTTTGCAGTTCAAAAAGAGATAAAAGCAAGGACTAAAACTCTGTAGTTACCAGCTTGAGTCTTAGGGGAAGTAAATCCCAAGTGTCTGGCCAGACACAGGGCCCCGCCAGGCGCCTGGGACTTTGCTGTTGCCGGACCCTCACCACTTCCACCTACGCCCTCCCCTGACTGTGGCATGAGAAGCCAGAAAGTGGGCCAGGTGGGGCCAGGATCACTTGTCTAGGATTCTCAGGATGAACTCCCTAGCTGCCACCGGGACACCACCTACCTCAAGTGGCTCTTTGCCCTCTGCGGGCTCCCCCACCCCTTCACTGCTGTCTTTTTCTGTTTTAATAATTTATCTAGCCCATTTTCTTGGGCTGTATACTTACAGTGACACATCTCTTTCTTTGAAGATTTCCCTTCCTTTGGGGGAGGAGAGCAGAAGAGGAAGGCCATGAAGAGATAAGAGAAAGAGGTTAGAACCACCGTCTGTGTGGGGCTGCAGATCTCATGAGGCTGATTCGAAGAAATCTGTCAGATGAAGGGCAAGATTTTTTTTTTTCCAAAAACCCCATCACCCTGGTTGGCTGCCCATACCCAAGTTAAGCTATCTGATCTGGCTCCTGTCAAATGCCACTTCCTAGGATAGGAACCCTCCTTGGCCTTCCACACTCAAGGCACAGTCTCTAAACAGCCAGGCGCCTGTCCCTCTGCATCGAGTTGGTACTCCATTTTTAATAAATAGGCTGTTTTCCTCCTGTGACTCCCACTGGGCTCCCACTGTCTTACTTTTACAGTTCCATCCACAATATGGAGCCTCAGCCCTGGGGTGAGTTATAGTCCATAAGAAATAGAAACATGATTTGGGGCCAGGCATACTGGCTCAGACTTGAAATCCCAGCACTCAGGAAGCTACAGCATTGTGAGTTGGAGGCCAACCTGGGCTATATAACAAGACTAGGATCAGGGGAAAGAACTAACTCTCAGCTCCCCCTGGTTCCTTGCAAGCCCCTGCCTTGTGGCAATTCTATGTTCCCTGGGAAGCTAGGACTGCTGGGTCCGGGAGATCTGGTTGTGAGGGGTGGGGGGGATGTGGATGTAACCCAGGAGGAAGGATGGAGGTCTCAAGACTAAGATCCTGAAACAAGACTGGCAACTGGAGACCAATAAAGGTACACACCCGGAGAAGTGAGGAAGGAGCTAGTCTGGCGTCGAGGGTAGATGGCAGCTGTCACTTGCTTGGACCTGTGCTCTAGCCTCTTGCCCACTGCTCTAAAGCCTAGGTGAACTCTCACCACATCCCTGAGCCAGCGACACAGCTCAGCCATGGGACACTACCATCGCTATAATCCAGGAAGCCAGTTGGCTGACAGAAGGATTGGGAAAGAGGCAGCTAGGAGCTACATAGCCCCAGCACTGACTCTGGGAAACACAATGGGAGAAAATGGGCTCCCCAGAACTGTATTTGGACTTTAAAAGAAAGAGGCCAGAAAGTAGGCACCCATTTCCTCCAAATGCTGGCTGAATGCAACATTTATGGCAGTAATTCCTCCTGGTCTAGAATGTTGTCCCAAGTTCAGGGCATGGACACCCTTTGTCCCATGGAGAAGCTCTCCAATCATTTTTTTTTTAACAAGAGAGAGAAAGTCTTTGGGTTTTGCTCATTTTCCGTCAAATGCAGACAACGTAGGCTCAACCCCTACACCTGGTCTCCCTGCCCATGAGCCGAAAGGAAGCACAGGCCGGTTCAACAGTTCTCTTTTGTGTACTTATGTGCACGTGGTGGGTGTGATTGGTAGGGGTGTGCATGTGTACTCATGCATGCGGATGGGCAGCGACCAGTGTGGGTGTCTTCCTCAATCACTGTCCACTTTATTGAGACAGGATCCCTCAGTGAACCTGGTGATCACCAATTCTCCTAGATTCTTGTGTGGCCTGCAAGCTCCAGGGATCCACCTGCCTCCTCTTTCTCAGCTTTGGGATTACAGGAGTGCATACCTTTGCACCTGTTTTGGTGGTGGTGGTGGTTGGTGTTTGTTTTGTTGTTGTTTTGTTTGGCTTGGTTTTTGCTTTTACTTTTTTTTGTTTTCGTTTTTTAAGCATAGTTTCTGGAGCTAAAATAGATCCTCATTCTTACATTGGAAGCACTTTACAAATTGTGCTGTCTCCCCAGTTCCACAGGTTTTTTTGTTTTGTTTTGTTTTGTTTGTTTTTTACCTGCCGGGCTTGTCAGGGCCTTCAATGAGCAGTCAAGTTTTGCAGTTCTTTAAGAGAAAGGGCTCATAAGCAGAGTCTCCTGAACTTGCCAGACCAAGACCAAGGACCCCTTTAAGAAGTATCAGTGCAAAAAAGCATTTCTGGGTCATGCTGGACACCATGAGTTCTAGCTCTCCATGCAGGCTTCACATCCCAAGCTAAACTGAGAGTGTAGGGGAAGGTTACTGGAGACAGCCAGTACAGAAAGGGTCCCTGGGGTCAGGAATCCACGTATATCGAATCAGTGTTATCTTGGGACATCCCTGATCGTGCACACACAGCCTCTGAAAGCCTGGACACTGTCTGAAGCTCTATCTTGGCACACAGGCATCTTAAGGGCTCAGCTTGAGGAGTGTTTTTTTTTGTTGTTTTGTTTTGTTTTTAATTTCCATTGCTGTGATAAAATACCACGACCAAGGCGACTTATGAAAGGAAGTTTGGGGCTTATCACTCCAGAGGGATAGGAATTCATGACCATCATGGTGGGGAGCATGGCAGCAGGCATGGTGCTGGAGTAGCAGCTGAGGGCTAACATCTTGATCCACAAGCAGCAGGCAGAGAAAGCATACTAGAAATGGTGGGAGGCTTTTGAAGCCACTCCTAGGGACACACCTCCACCAACAACACCCTCCCACACCTCTTCTCAGACAGTTTCACCAACTTGGGACCAAGTATTCAAATCTATGAGCCTATGGGGGATATTCTTATTCAAACTGCCATGGGTAATACTAATAATAATAGACTCTCACTGCCGAGATCACCAGCAATTGAACTAGCAGCTCTCCCTCCTGGCTCAGTTTCTTCCTCCTTCCATCCCACAGACAGGGGTTTGGGTGGCCCCTGCCCCCATGTTGACTCCATCTAACTCTTCATTCCTTGGACATAGCTGATTGGATGCCTCACCCATGAGCCTGACCAATGGAGATCTTTTTATGGCATTTGCATCAGGGACAGCAACAGCTGTCTGGGCACCACGTAGGCTGATGGGGTAAACAGCATGGAGAAGAAGCAGGGATAGGAACAGAGATGATATTGGGGTTTAGCTATGATGTGGCCCCCTAAAAGACGCTCACATGTCAAAGGTGTGGTCTCTGGTGATGCTCTTGAGAAGTGATTAGGTGCATAGCTGTACTCATGGCTGGAGGGAAAGAAGGGCCCAGTTGGAAGACATAGGATGTGAGGGGTGGTCACTGGTGGTGTGCCTCTGAAGGGACCAGCTCTTCCTTTCTGCTTCTGGATGTGCTGTGGTAAGCAGCTTCCCCTACCACGCCCTCTGGCCCTCATAAGCCCAGACTCTTAGAATCAAATAACCATGAAAATAAAATCTCAGAAACCATGAGCAAAATAAATCTTTCTTTGTTTTAAGTTGCTTCTGTCCAATATTCTGTCACGGTGACTGAAGGCTGACTAACAGAGGTGGAGACATGTGGAGACAGATGCACAGATGACTGTCATGGTCCACCATCTTGCCTGTGTTCTGATCTTAAACCCCTACAACCCTGTCAGTCATTCTTCGTTAGACTGATGTCAAACACTGAGTCTTCTTGTATGGGACATGTACCCCGAGTTCTGAGGCCTTGTTAAGATCTTGTACTAGTGGGGTCCCTTCCTGCCTTCTGTCACACTCCTGGCTGCCTGTCCTGCTTCCACTCACACAGAGGCGTGGTCTGAGGCCCCAGTAGATGGTTCCCCTTTCTGGAAGCTCACATTCATCTGGGATCTTATAACAGACCAAGGGACGCATGCACCTCTCTTTCCCTAATTCCATTGTGCAATGAGGATGACTGGATGCCTCAGCTCTACCAGAGTTGTGTATGTATGACATGGATGGAAATGTCTCTCTTCATGAAGCTCACTGGCTAATGAGGAAGGCATCATAACCAGGTAAGTCAGTGAAATATAAAGTGGGAAAAAAATCAGGTGAGAAAAAAGAAGTCATGCCAGGAAATGCCTCATGATTTTACATAGACAGGTCAAAGTGGGCAAAAAATAAAAATAAAAAATAAAAATCAAACCCTTGGGCCAGTGGGATAACTTGGTGAGTAAAACACTAGTCACACAACCCTGATGATTCCACAGAATAATAATGAATGAATACATTTTTAAAGCTTCCATGCTCAAAGAGGACACCATCCCCTGGCTTCCCCTGAGCCTCCCTAGATACATCTCATTGTCTCCTCTAATTCTATGCCCAGCAGAGGACAAGAGATTGAGAAACCAGATTTCAACACATACAAAGGCCCTGAAGTCACAACAGACTGCAAACACTTGGGAATAACAAAGAGGGGCATAGGCTCTGAAGTCAAGAATACGAAGTTAAAGGGGACAGAGGAAGATCACAAAACCTTTACAGGCCACAGCAAGGACAGTAGGTTTATTTGAACAAGACAGCAGCCACTTGAGAGGAGTTAGATTGAGGGGTGACAGCAAGAGGTCAGGCCCAAGGTGATGGTAGCTTAAACCAGAGTGATAGCCATGGAGATGAAAGAAATTGGATGCTAAATATTCTGGGAAGTTAGAGAGCCACAAGATCAATGAATGTAAAAAGACCCAGGGAGAGAGAAAGAAGAAAGTATTAAGGAAGATTCAAAAGTTAGAGCAACTGGATGAATGGGGTTGCCAGTGAGTGATGGGACACGCACAGTGGAGCCGGTAGGAGGCTCAGAATGAGGAGGGTTTGCTCTGTTAGGAGCAAACTATTCTGAGAGAACTAGGAGGCATCTGAGTCCAGGGATCGACAGATAGACAGCTGAAACTACAGAGTTCAGGTGCAAACCACCTTGCCTGCTGCCAGCATGTGTCATAAAGCAAGACCCTAGCCTGTAGAGATCCCTGGGGAGTGAGTGGGCAGGGACAGAGAAAAGACTGCCAGGCATAGAGCCTGGGGCTGCAAGTCACTGCTCAGGCTCTCATCCATTCTTCCCATCTCCTAGCCTCGGCACACACGGCAGCTTCTCAGCCCTCCCTCGGTCCTTATGGGGTCTACTCCTGGTGATCCTTCCCAAACCTGCTCTCCACCCCCCACCTCCTCAGCACCCTTGGCAGGCAAGTTCTAAGAAGAGCTGAGCTCTCAAAGCACTGCTTTGTTCTGTCCTTCATAGAGATAGATGAGAACCTGTGTGTGACCTCAGCATTTGGCAAGGGACAGATGGGGAGGAGGGCAGCTCCCTGTAATGCCCAGCATCACACTGCCATGGGGGTCCTGACCCAACCTCCTCCCCTCTGTGCCCACCTCACACCATGTCTACCCTGGCACAGAGTAGGTTTGCCATGGAATAAATGACAGAAAGGAAAGGCCCACCTGGCCAGAGATGATACCGTGCACTCTTGCCCCTCAGCATCTCCAGGCTCCCCCACCATCACTTTGCTTCATCTGACTGTGCCATCCTGCAACTGCAAGTAGCCTGGACTGCTATCACAGCAGCTCAGCGAGGGCAGGAGAGCAGATGGAGGCTGATGCTCCTGCTCCAGAGCACTGTCATCTCTCGCCTGGGAAACCCTAAGGGACCAGAGGCAAGGACTGTCCATCTGCACCTCCCAGCAGCAAGCCGCCCGGCCTCCACCTGGTGCCTTTTTAACATCATCTTCCGAAGACTTCTCCGAGTGACAAGTATCTTTGTGCAGAGCCCCTCCACCCCTCCCTGTCTCCTTGGATCCTAACTCTCACTGGCTTCCTTCTGCACAAAGGGTCCATTGAGAGGCAGGCAGTGGGGTGCCGCCTTTGATCTGGGCTTCTAATAACGTGTATGTTTGCGTCCCAAAGCAAGGCAGCAGCCTGGCTGGCTCGGGGAAGCAAGAAAGAGAAAGTCTGGAGATGGTACTCCAGTGTGCACATGGAGGGGGCACTCTGTAGACTGGTGACGGATGCCCATTGCAGGGGCAAAGCCTGACACAGTTATTAACTGCCCAGCCAGTGAGTCTGCCATCAGCAGGTCTGTCCTGGGTTCACCCTAGGACAGGGGCCAAGTAGACTTGGGGGCAAATAAGAGTCATGCCCAGCATAAGGGGATGGCACTGCCACACTTTCCAGGTACAATTTGCAAATTAAAAAACTTTTGGCAACTAATTTTCTTAAAAATGTGGCCAGGTATGGTGATACATGTAAGTTAGAACTTGGAAGGCTAAGTTAGGAGAATCATAAAGTCAAGACCAGCCTGGGCTACAAAGTAAAACCCTGTCTTAAAAGAAAGGGAATCAGTGGTGAGAGACAATGATCCCTATGGCCTGCTGGGTGGCCCGTGGTCACCAGCTCCTCCCTGAGCTCATCCCAGTAAAAACTCAAGTCCTGGTGGCCAGGAAGGGCGCACAGTAGAGAGACCAAGAGGGATGGAGCAGAAAGCCACAGAGGAAAGAAACAACTGCCTGCTTACCCATCTCCCAGGAGTCCTTGCTGTCCTCAGAATGACTCTACTGGGCCCTTGACAGATGGCACCTGGTCCCATGTGCCAGGCAGAGCTGGACACGGAGGGTAATGAATCAGATATGGAGATGGAAGCGTGGGAAGCTGCCTCTCCAGGCATGGAGGTTCTGTCCGGGGGTCTGCACGCGGATCGTGATCGAGGAAACCCCAGGAGAGATGAGACTATAGTACCTTCTCTGCTTTGTGGATGAGGACTAGGTGAGGGGTAAATGATGGGACTTCTGAGGAAAGTAGCCAAGAGCAGACTTCAACCCCACTGGTAGTCGGCCGAGCCTGCGGTTGGCCACCACTGTCTACTGTCCTGGGCTGCAAGGCCAGGTACCCTGTGTTCTGGTTAGCATATGAGGGGCTCCCATGGTTCAGATGTTAAAGGCAAGGTACTCAACTGTTGGAGGGCAGTAGGTCACCAACGGTGTGTTCTTGGGGGTCTCTCTACTGTGCACCCTTCCTGGCCACCAGGACTGCAGTTCCTCTTTTCTTCCATACCCTCTGTACCATGGTGTCCTGTTTCACAGCAGGCTCGGAGACAACAGAGCCAAGTCATCATAGATCCAAGCCTTTTGAATTATGAGCCAAACGAATCTCCTGCTTTAATTCTTATTTGTTTTATTCTCAAGTATGATGTAAGAGCTAATTAGCACAGCCAGGTTTGTGGCATCTAACTCCTGGAATGATACGATATGTGCTTTACAGAACCAGAGCTGCCAACCCTGTGGCAGAACAGACAGATTACAACACATTAAGCATTTATCAAGGTAAGCACAAAGCCTGGGCTTAGCCCAGAAAGGAGAGGTGCCCCGGCCATCCCTCTTCCTAGAACAGAAAACATATTCCTCACTTGCCCAGACCTTCTTCCTGCCATGGATGTTAGATGCAGAGAAGGTGAGAGATGGTAGCACTTGACGCTCATTCATTGGCCCTCAGCCTCCTCAGCTGTAAGTGGAAATCTTCAGTCATCTTCCTGGACTTACTGCCAGGCTGTGAACCACACATCCCCGGGACTACTGCACAGAGGGCTGCTGCCCATGTGCCTGTCCTCACTCCCTAGCTGTGTGTGGACTCCTATGTGGTACACTCACTTTATCTGAAGCATCCCCCGCAACCTGCTCAGCAGGCCACAGTAGGAACTAGCAACCTTACCGTTGGCGCATCATTATAATTCCATGACTTGCAATGGAGCCAAGCCCATCTCTTCCATACACACCTGTGCCCGACCCCCAGTAGCTCTATCTTTCTTCGGGTATCAGAACAGCTTCTTTCAGAGCTCACTGGCAGCACAGCAGACTTTTCTGGTAGCATTGGTGGCACAGAAGCGAAGTGGCAGATTCCCAGACAACATGACATGAGATGGGTTGGCTCTGCCTGCCGGCTGCTAGACCTTAAGCAGGTTGAAGTGACTGAAGGTTAAAGACCGAGGCTCCTTCATCTACTGCCTGGTTTCCAACCGAGGAGGTTGCTGAGGGAAAGATGGCCTTGTCGCATGCATCACCCAAGGTTGTCAGCACCACGCAAACCGAGTGTGGTAGCATACACCTGTCGTCTCAGCACGCAGGAAGTAGAGGCAGGGAAATCTGATGTCCAAGGTCATCTTCATCTACAGAGTAACTTTAAGGTAGCCTGGGCTACACAAGACACTGAAACAAACAAACAAACAAATAAAATGTCAGAACTGAAATTCTCTCCTCCTGGACTAGAGATCACTGATTGAAAAAGCCCCTGAGCTGAATGCTGGAGCATGGGTGTTTCTGGACAGCAGGTGTTCTGTGAGGCCAGGGGCCTCTGGTGAGCTTCACTGTCCCCAGAGCCTCCTGTGCCCCTGCAATCCTAGAACATCCAGTAACATCTTTGACTACTTTGAGGACGAGTGGCAGGAGTGTTTGGCCCAACCCCCACTCAATCTCTTCTCTTCCCTTTGCTTTCTGAGGCCAGTCCCCTTATTCAAGAGGCTGAACTGACAACCTTGAATGATGCATGGGACGAGGCCACCTCTTCCTCACCAACTTCCCTGGTCAGAAACCAGGCAGTAAGCGAAGGAGCCTCAACTTTATGTTAAGCCACTTCCACCTGCTTGAGGCTTGCTTAGACAGGCACTCATCCAACTGAGCTACTCTCAGCCCCTCAATCCCAACTTTGCTTAATCACCAATAAAAGTACTCATTTTTCTGTTTTCCCTCTTATTTTTATTTATTTATTTTGAGATAATAGAACCTCCGTGAGGCCAGTGCCTGGCTCCTGAGTCTGAGTTTTTTCTTCGCCATTCTTCCTCAGCTACTCCACTCCCGGCTCCTGGCCACCCTCAGGCACACCTGTCCCTTCTCCCTGCACCAGCCAGTTGGATCCCGGAGGAGGCCTCACCACCACTCCAGGTGTCTAGCCGAAGCAGAAAGCTCCCCATCACTCCCTCCCTCCCTCCCTTCACTCTGGAGCTAGCTAGCAATAGTAATAGGTGAGATGGCTCAGTGGGTAAAGATGCTTGACTAAGCATGATCACCTGAATTCAATCACCAGGACCTACATGGTAGTGTAAAAAAAAAAAGAACTGATTCCAAAAAATTGTCCTCTGACCTCCATAAGCACTAAGGCATGCCCATACCCCACCCCACACACACCAAGTAATAAAAATGTAATGTAAAAAAAATTGTTAAGATTACATTAAGGGCTGGAGAGATGGCTCTGCAGTTAAGAGCACTGCTCTTCCAGAAGATCCAAGTTCAATCCCTACCATCCACATGGCAGTTCACAACCATCTGTAACTCCACTTCCAGGAGCGCCTACATTCTCTTCTGTCTTTACATGCACTGCACACATATGGTGCACAGACAGACATACAATCAATATGCTCATGCACATAAATATTACTTTTTAATTTAAAGAATAACAGGTGTAAGGGGTAGGAGTATAGTCCTGCACTGACACCCCACTCAGTTCACAGTGGATGTCACACACTTCACTCTAAGGTGTCTCATTGAGGGGCTGTCATTGGGCATCCATGCATCTTCTGGAGGTACCCAGACGTTCACCAAACAATGCCAAGACAAATCCTACCTGAAGGAGATAGGGTATAACGGAGTGCCCCTATGCACACAGATGAAAGATGAATTGATATCAGGAGCCGATGTCTGCCAGCACTTGGCACAGAGCCAGGTAAACAGCAGGCCTGTAGCAAAAATGACTCTTATTCCTTTACTATCATATTTAGCATCAAAAAAAGTAATGTTTTCTTTGAGAGCTTTTGGTTGTAAGGTAAAGAGATTTGAGTGAACCGAGACAAGCTCAAGCAAAAAGAAACTTCATGGGAATCACATGACCAAGTGTTGGGTGACAGGTGATGGGTAGACTAACAACCTGGGAAGAGTGTAAACTGAGAGTTTTGGGGGCTTGTTTGTTTACTTGTTTGTTTTTGAGGTGGGAGTCTCATGTAGCCCAGGCTAGCCTTGATTTACAAATCCTCCCGCCTCTGTCCCCTGAGAGTTGGAATTTCAGGAGTGCACCACCACACTGAGAATAAGAGGACTCTTCTCCCCCAGCATCTGTGAGAGAAACCCTGGGAAAGAACTCCGACTGGTCCAGTTTGAATTGTATGCTCATTCCTGAACCAATCACCATAGTAGTTTAATTGGTCTATCCTGAACCAGATACCCTATGACCAGAATGATGGGCAGCCTCACCTCAGCCAAGTACGAGCTGGGAGGGAACAAGTGACCTAAGGGAAGGGGTAGCATGGGGACTGTGGTGGGATAGCCCCACAACTTGACTCAGCCCACTTTACAGATAGGGAAAATGAGTCTTGAAGCTTCTGAGTAGCTTGTCCATGGTCATGTGACATAATGGTGACCTTGGAACTCAGTCTAGAAGTGTTGACTTCCACACATGCCCGAAAGCTACCCTTCTGAGAAGAGAAGAATAGCCTAAACTGGATGCAGACTTTCCCACACATGTTTCTGCCAGTTCCTGACCTTTTGAAACCAGGCGTTAGCCATTCTTAGGTAACAGTGACAATAAAACTGAGATCTGAAGATGCCAGCTTAGTAAGACAGTGATCACTTTAACCATGTGTATGACACTGTGACTGCCTTCCAAGGCCAGGTCAGTGAACCTCAGAATGGTGACTTGGGATTCTGTCCCTGTGCACAGAACCATATGAGTTCATGGCCTGGAGTCTCTCAAAACCAAAGGAAACCTTGAAGGGGTGGTACCATCAAGGCATGCCCTACCTATACAAAATCCACTGTTCCAGAGAGATTCAGTCTTTGATAGCAAATGGTCTGGGGATGATGGGAACCATTCCCTACACATCCCCCTGACTATTTACATCCCAATTCACCCTGGTTTATTCTGTAACTCGGTTTGTAAATGGAGACTGCTCATTCATTTCCCGACTGCTCAGACCCAAGTAATCACACAGAAACTATATTAATTATAACACTGTTCGGCCAATGAGTCTAGTGTATTCCTAGCTAGCTCTTGCATATTAAATTAACCCATTTCTATCAATCTGTGTAGCACCACAAGGCTGTGGCCTACCGGCAAGGTTCCTAAGGTTCTGTCCTTCTCCTTCAGCAGCTACATGGTGTCTCTCCCTTGCTCCACCTTCTCTCTCTCTTTACCTCTGTTCAGATTTCCCACCTGGCTTCACTCTGTGAAGACATTAGCCAAAACAGCTTTACTCATCAACCAACAAAGCAACACATAAACAGAAGGACGTCCCACATCATCTGCTCTCCATTCTCTCAGGAGGAGTCTTCCTCCTCTGTCTCCTTGTCACCAACATTTTCTATCCTTTGTCTCCTCATAAGTGTTGAGTGAGGAACACGGCTCCTCCGCTGAACTGATACCCCTGGAGTGACTGTAAACCACCTTTCATCTCAAGGGTTCACAGAGACATGAAACAGAAGTCACAGTCTTGGAAACTGCAGAGTAAGACTCATAGGTATCCCCACAAGCTCTCCCTTGGTGTAACAAAATCTGTACCTGAGAAAATCAACTTCCGAGAAGAAAAGATGTATTGGAGCCCGCTGTTCCAGGGGCTTTAGTCACTTGGCTCTGTTGTCTTTGGGCCTATGATGAGGCAGAGCACCCTGGTAGAAGCCTGTGTGAAGGAAACCTGTTTGTTCACCTCATGGTGGCCCGGAAGCAAAGAGAAAGGAGGAACCAGTATCCCAATATCCCCCTTCTGGGGGAAGTTTCTGAGATAGGGGCCAGGTGGAGGAAGTAGGTCACTGGAGCATGTTCCCGGATATTAGATCATATTGTGCAAAAATGTGTCTCTGTCCTTCCTTGCCTGCTTAATAAAGAGATGAACAGCCAATATGTAGGCACAGGAGGATAAGCAGGACTTCTGGGCAGAGCTAGGAACTCTGGGAAGAAATGGAGGTGCCGGGGATTCACCAATAAGATTCAAAGGAAGTCAGGCGCACAGTACAGAGGAGAGGTCATGAGCCATGGCAGAACATAAATTAACATAAACAGGTTAATTTAAGTTTTAAGAGCTAGTTGGGAACAAATCTGAGCTAAGGCTAAGCTTTTATAATTAGTAAGAAGTCTCTGTGTCATTATTCAGGAGCTGCTGGTCCAAAGAAAGAGCCATTACAGGAACGTGCACTGGAAGGATGCATCTTGTGGCCCAGTTCCCCCAGATAGGGATCGGTTCCTGAAGGTTCACCTCTTCCCAGTAGCACTATGTGTTAGGATCAAGACTTCAATACATATGCTCTAGGGCAGTGGGTTGAGACCCCTTTGGGAGCTGCATATCAGACATTCTCCATATCGGATATTTACATTATGATTTATAACAGTGGCAAAATTACAGTTATGAAGTAGCAACGAAATAATTTTATGGTCGGGGGGGTCACCACAACGTGCAGAACTGTATTAAAGCATCTTAGAATTAGGAAGGTTGAGAACCACTGCTCCAGGGAGATATTAAAGATCCAAGCATAATGACTATGTCTGCTCTGACTAAATCTCCCCTGGGGCTGCAGCCCCTCCCGCTGCTCTGCCTTGCCCAGCTGTGGCTGATTAAAACAGCTAAGCAAATTACCCACCGCTGCCCAGGAATCCCTTGGGTCAGTGATGACCCTGTGAGCACAGAATTCAGGAAGTACTGGGGGACAGTGGACGTCACACGAACAGTTTGAAGATTCTCACTCATCTCAAAAACAAACAAACAAACAAAGGGAAAACAGAAAAATGAGTACTTTTATTGGTGATTAAACAAAGTTGGGATTGAGGGACTGAGAGCAGTCCAGCTGGATGAGTGCCTGCCTAAACAGACGTAAAGCAGGTAGAAGCGGATTAAGGATAAAGTCGAGGTTCCTTCACCTACCGCCTTGTTTCTGACCAGGAAAGGGGCTGAGGGAGAAGAGGTAGGAGTGAGGCTGGGCAAAAGCCTGGGTCCAGCTTGCTGGAGGATGAGCCGCTCTTGTTTTCTCCTTCTGTGAACGCTCACTTACTGTGCATCCCCTCTGAGAACCCAGCTGCCATGCTGCAAGTCCAAGCTGGGTTTGGTCATGTGTGGATGTCATCCACTAGCTCCAGCTGAGCCCCCTCTGCCAGCCAGCAGCAGCTGCTCATCGTGGGCACCTGTCACCTTGGATTTTGAGCACCAGCAAGTCTCGAGGTGGCTGCATCTGAGAGACTATCACACGGTACACAGCTGCCCCGCTGAATGACCCCTGCCTGAGGTCAGCAGAGATGACAATAAGTTGGTATCTTAAGCTACCAAATTTTATGGAAGTTTGTCACATAGCTGGAGACAGGTTCAAGTTCCCAGGCTCCACAGACACCTGCTTCCCAGTCATCCTGCAAGTCCAGCACTGGTCATGTTATTCTTGTACCGGAAGCCTCCAGTCCCACTGTCCCAGCACAGTCTTTTGTGTGTGGAAATACACACATCAGGGCAGCTTGTAGAATGCAGGCAACTGCTCAGAGGCTTGGACCTGGGCATCACTGCAGTAAACACCCCAGTGTGGCAGATGAGGGCATTTCTCCTCTACCTGTATCATGACTCCCTGTGGGCAGAGGGACTTCTCTAGGCCCGTGTGTTTGACTCACGCGTGTGATTCATTTGCTCAGATGAATGCAATCAGAAACCACATAGTGCCAGTTCCAAGCCAAGGACTTAAGAGGCAGTGCACACTTCCACGCCTTCCTCTTGCATTCTTGCTATTTCTCACGAAAGGCTTTTCTCAGCCTGGCTCCCAAAATGAGAAACATACAGAACAACTCCAAACCCAGCCGCCACCCTAGACCCGTGCTCCACCAATTCTAGTCAAGTTCATTACTTAGCTCAGCTGATTTGAAAAGAGAAAAATTAAAAAACAAACAAACAAAACCTTCTCACTCTATGTCCTGAGAAGGGTCACTTGGTAGGAAGCGTTGCTATAGTGCTGACTGTTACACTAGGTGATTCTGGAGTGCATCCCCAGTCAAGAACCATTAGAGAAAAAAAAAAAAAAAGAAAATGCTTACTGAACATCAACCTTTCTTCCTCAGTCCAGCTCCCGTGTTTGTCTAACCTCAACTCCCAGCTCCCTCTCCCCCTTCCAAATCAACTACAGTTTTGGTGCCAAAGTCAAATTCAACCATACCCTACCAGAAAAGAATCAGAAATAGCTATAAAATCAGACTGGAAAAAAAAAAACAGACAAAACTGAAGAGTCAGGCAGTTGGGGCCAGAGCCCTCAGGCTATGGGAGAGGAGCACACCCCTAGGGACAGCACATTAAAGACTGGGTCCTGATCAGGCGGTGGTTGTGCACGCCTTTAATTCCAGCACTCAGGAGGCAGGTGGATCTCAGTGAGTTCGAGACTAGCCTGGTCTACAGAGTGGGTTCCAGGACAGCCAAGACTGGGTCCTGAAACTCCTGCTTACAAGGACCACTTCTTCCGGTATACCTGTCCCTGAAGGAGGGTTCATCTGTATTTTTGTGCTTTGATTGGTTAATTAAAAAAGCTGCCTGGGCCATTTGATAGGGCAGGACTTAGCTAGGCGGGGAAAAGAAAAGAGGACGCTGGGAAGACTGGGTCAGAGCCAGAAGCCACGAGCCACCGCCGCAGATGGATGCAGGTTAGACCTTTCCAGTAAGTTACCCACCTTGTGGTGACTTACAGACTTTTATAATGGGTTAGTTTATGAGGTGAGGGCTAGCCAAGAAGAGGGTGGTGATGATGGGCCAGGCAGAGTTTAAATGAATACAGTCTCGTGTGATTATTTTGGGTATAAGCAAGCAACCAGCTGCTGAGTGGGCCAGCGGCTGGGGGCTTGGGAGCCAGGCACTGGGAACATAACCTGCACCTCTCCACCTAATTACAACAGTTTGGCGTTCCAACGTGTGTGGTTAATCCACTTAAAACCTGAGAGGGCTTAAAAAGGAGAGAAAGACTTTAACACTACCTTTTGCTGTTTGTTAAATCTACCTAAGAGAGATTTCCTGACTCAGCAAAGCAACACTGCGGCGGCAGTTTTAAAACGGGGCTTTCTGTCCGTGCTGCCGGCTCAAAATCCGGGAGAGCATGGTGGATTTCTGCAGCCATACACGGAGGTGTTTCCAGGCTGCTCATTGCTCTGCATAGCAGATTCAGCTGTAATTCAGATAAAAAGCTCATTCTCCAGGTTGGAGTGCTGAG
>JAQHUG010000066.1:4130368-4153201 GCA_028555095.1 Dicrostonyx torquatus | reverse complement strand
TTTTATAATGGGTTAGTTTATGAGGTGAGGGCTAGCCGGGAAGAGGCTAGAGATAATGGGCAAGGCAGTATTTAAATTAATACAAGTCTCATGTGGTTATTTCGGGCATAAGCAAGCAACCAGCGGCTGGGGGCTTGGGAGCCAGGCGCTGGGAACATATAACCCACACCTCTCCCCTTAATTACAACATGTCCCCTTCTTGTCTTAGCCAGGGTTTCTTGCTGTAATGAAACACCATGACCAAAAAGCAAGCTGGGAGTAAAGGGTTTATTCAGCTTACACTTCAGCATTGCTATTCATCACTGAAGGAAGTCAAGACAGGAACCCAAATAGGGCAGGAACCTGGAGGCAGGAGCTGACGCAGAGGCCCTGGAGAGGTGCTTCTTATTGGCTTTCTCAGCCTGCTTTATTATAGACCCCAAACCAGCAGCTCAGGGATAGCACCACCCACAATGGGCTGGGCCCTCCCCATCAATCAAAAGTTAAGGAAATGCCTTTCAGGCCTGACTACAATCCAATCATATGAGTTTTAAGAAGACATTTTCTTAATTGAGGTTCCCTCTTCTCAGATGACTTTAGCTTGTGTCAAGTTGACATCAAACTGTCCACTATAATTCCCAAGTGGAGAAGCACCCCTCATTGGCTCTATTACACCCTAGCTATTATGGAGTAAGGAAACATATGTATAACTTCTAACAGAGACACACACTGGGCAGACCAAATCCCCCAAGTGCCCCTCATTCACACTGTGTACAAGTAACAACCATATTTGTCTGGACAAAGCAGAACTTCCTTGACTAAGTCATAACCATGTGGATGCTTTATGAGTAAATATTACAATAAATTACTTGCGTTATACAGTTTCAGGGAGACTACTTAGGAAACAGCCAACTTCCTGGGGCTAGTGATGGGTCTTGGAGAATCCGCCACCATCCCTTACTAAACCCACATAATCCCTAAGTGCATTCCAAATATTTGCCCTAGCACCATTGACAGGTGTAGTTCTCATCCCTCATCTAAGAAATGTCTCTTTGCAACACATGGAGACCACTGCAGAAACCACAGCAGATTAATAGAGAGAACAAGTGCCCTTGCGGAGCCCAGCCCCAACTGATACATCGACAACACATCTCCTGCCTCTAAGGATCAGGGGTCATAGCAGAAGGACAGAAAGAGCTTAAGAGTCAGAGGAACAGGAAGTTGGTTCTGAGATTGTGTCTCCTAGAAATGTCAGAAGCTACACCCATGAAGTCTCATCAACATGGCTGCCTAAGCAAGACCTGAACAAGATGGTGCCAACAGGCATGCTAACATGAAAGGGGGCGATTTCAGGGGGCCTAAACCCAGACAAAGGGCAACTAAGGAATGCTGACGTGGAGGAATATTCTTCCCCAGGGAAAAGGCCCCCAGCTGGTGGTTCTCTTTCTTTTAAAAGTATCATATGGAGCCCAGGGTGACCTGGGACTCACAATCCTCCCGCCTCACCTTCTGAGTGCTGGGATTACAGACATGTACTACCATGCCAACTTTGGACTGGGATTTCTTTCTCTCTTTTTGGAGGGGTGGGGGATGAGACAGGGTTTCTCTGTATAGCCTTGGCTGTCCCGGAACACTAGCTACAGACCAGGCTGGCTTCGAACTCACAGAGATTCATCTACCTCTGCCTCCCGAGTGCTGGGATTAAATGTGTGTGCACCGCCGACCTGTCTTGGGCTAGGATTTCAACAAACATTCCTGTTTTGAGTTTAGCCTTTAGCACCTGGGTTTCCAGCCCTCCTGTTCAGAAGTGCTTTGCAAATTAGCCACTCCGAGGAGGGCACCGTGGAGCCCCAGTGGGTGAGCTCTGGCCATAGGGGCGAGGCTGCCTAGCCACACTTCTGTTCCTGCTTAGTCCTAATTCCTTCATGAAAGTTTTCCCTTCACTACAGGTCTGTAGAGGTGATAGAGCCAGGAGCTGCAGCCATGCCTCCAGAGTGCCTTTCTCTTACTCTTGATGGGCCGTGTCTCCCATCGTCAGCATTCCAGGGACCTCAACCAAAGGCTAACGTGGTAGGGCTATCAATACCCCAGGTCACTTGTTCCTTGCACATGCACCCCCAAACTGTGAATTTTACCCTCAGTGGGACTCTGCCTGGCCTCCTCCCATCACACTTTCTTACCCGCTGTACATCTCCTCCTCTCGGGAACTTAACCTCAGAGAGAGAAAGGAAAGAAAATATAGATGCTTAACAATCCCCATGCTTGCTGGGTGGTGATACCACGCGCCTTTAATTCCAGCACGCAGGAGATAGAGGCAGGTGGATCTCTGTGAGTTCAAGGCCAGCCTGGTCTACAGAGCAAGTTCCAGGACAGACTCCAAAGCTACGCAGAGAAAAAGAAAAAAAAAAAAAAACCCCATGCTTGCTACAGAGTTCACTTGGCTTCTAGACCCTTCACATGCTTGCTGTTTTAACTAATTCATCCACCCTATAAGGAGTCTTGATCCCAGTTTAAAAGATGAGGAAACAGTCTCTGAGAAGCCATGTAGCTTGCTTGAGGCAATGCAGCTAATGGCTATTGGAGCGAGACTGTATGCATGACCTCCCATTAAAAACACATTGCCCATAAGACCTATACACATTTTTTATTTTTAGTTTAAACTTGGGGAAAAAAGCACAATCCAGGGCCAACACAGTAAGCTTGGTGATGTAAATTCAATCCTCAGTCCCCAGTGCTGCAGATAGAAAAAACAACCCCAAGCCTGATCGACTAAACAGGCCTGAATAACGGCATGGGGACCCCAGGCATGGGAACTGACTTCACTTGTCGTACCCCCAACCCCACCTCTCCCTGAACTGATTTTCTTTTCCAATCCAACAGGATAAGCATGCAGTCAGACTTTCCCCCCACACACACACCCAGTTCTGGCACAGAGACTTAGAGACTGAATGTGACTTCTCTGGGATCCTCAGAGTGGGAGGCAGAACACTTTGCCTCTGGCTCTGGCATCCTCTGGCAGGAACCTCAGATCTGACCCTCAGCCCTTTCCTCCATTCCTGGGATTCACTCCAACAAAAGCCCAAAGGGCTCAGATTTTCCCCAGCCTGTACTGCTCGCTGTTGATGAGACACCACCAATGGTAAAGAGGTTGGTACCAGAAGTGACATGTGAATGGAGAGGGCCGGGTAACCTTCTGGAAGTCACAGTCCTCTGCTGCTTCTGGTGACGCGAGCACAGCCATTGCTGTTTAAAATGTACTGGCACCTGTCAAGGTGAACACCCTACCCGGCATCACCGGATTCTTCCAGGTAGAAACTGACCTGCTACATCATCACAGAGACAACTAGATAGTGCCGCGGGATGCTGGAGCCTGGGGGTGGGGAGGGAGACCTTGGCTTTAGCTGCACCCTGACTCTGATTCTAGAAGACTCACTAAGGTCAGCTAGATCTCATGGGTTTGGTTGTTTGAAAGACCCTGAGGACACCTGCCTGGCCTAGATTGTTGCACACTGGCTGGATGGGAAGTGTCCAAGTGACTGACAGCCTGCGAACGCTGCTGAGACTTGAGAGCCCATGGGTGCCGTGTTCCTGTTCTTCCAGTTCCTTAAGGTCCTGCACCTCTCCTGGAGAAGAGTGTCGCCAACACCCAGTCTTATCTTGTTCTTGTCTGGTAATGATCGGCCCCATGGTGAGATCACACTTTTTGATCTCACTAGCAGGGATGAATGAATGAGAACCTGCCTTAGCGTCCCCTCATATTTGAATACCTGGTCCCCACCTGGAGAGACTGCTTAGGGAGGTTTAGGTAGTGTTGCTGGAGGTGAGCTTTCAGAGCCAAGATCCTCCTGCCACTTACAATCCACCATCTCTGTTCTGTGTTTGTGGTTCATGCTGTTGGCTGCTACTTCCTGATCCTGCTACCCTGCCACCACCAGCTACCATACGCTGTCCCCACCATCGCAGACGCTAATCCTCTGGAACTGGACGTAAGTCCAAATAAACTCTTCTACGAGTTGCCTTGGTCATGCTATTTCATTTACCAAGGCACTGCGCAAATGACCCTGAGCACTGTGAGTTGGGCCTCCTTCACCTTCTTCCACCTTGTAGCGCAGAGTAAGCTCCAGCTCCACCCTGGGCTGGGCAGAGAGCAAAGTCAGGGAGCTTTTAAGTCTTCGTCCTGCAGTATGAACTCACATGACCCTCTTGGCTCCTCTCTTGGAGCTTCATACAAAAGAAAGAACCACCAGACGATAGTGGCACGCACATTTAATCCCAGCACTCAGGAGGCAGAGGTAGGTGGATTTCTGTGAGTTCAAGGCTAGCCTGGTCTACAAAGTGAGTCTAGGACAGGCTCCCAAAGACTACAGAGAAACCCTGTCTCAAAAAACAACAACAAAAAAGGGAAGAACCCCCTCTTTTGTCTATGTCACTTGCAGGGGACTTTGCCACAGTAGCTTATCCGTCCCCAGCAGCTGCTTCTTCTCCCACCTCATGCCTAGTTCTCAAATGCCTTCCCGACAGAGCCAAAAAGCCAACCTGCACCAAGTACACAGTAGGGAGAGAAAGGAGAGAACCTGAAAGACAGCACTTGGTGGACACCCCTCTCTACTTCAGTCATTTGGAAGTGCTGTATTAAAATCGTGCCATTATCAAAAGCAGACATTATTTTCCTGGAAGTGACAGACACGTCGTTCATTTTTGAGAAAACGTCTGCTCAGGTCTGAAGACCAGGATTCCTCTCAATCCTTCCCCCTCACCTGTGGTAAAATGGTGTTGGGGGTGTCAGCTCCTATCGCAGCTGCACAGATGATTTGCTTATGACAATCCAGCCTCAAAGGCAGGCAGAACACTGGAGGCACACTTCTGCTCAGCTGCATTGAATGTTAAAACAGATTGTCCTTGAGGGCAGAGGAAAAAAAATTAACAAAATTTCCTACTCTGCGGATCTTGTAAGTGATTCTGTCTCCTCAACTGGTTTTCGTGTGACCACAAATGCATCTCTGCCTGACCTGCACCGCACACAACTCTCTCTGGCAGGTGTGCCCACCATTGTTCGTGCACCATCCGTGCAAATGTTAACTGCTGAGGAGAACCAATGACATCTCACTATTGTAGGAAAATACTTTGGCTTTAGAGAGCCCTGGACAGGTTTCAGGGTCCTCCAGGCCACATTTTAGTAAGTGTGGCAGGCTCTGTGCTGCCTCTTGTCACCAGCACACACGCGCGCACACGTGCGCGCGCACACACACACGTACACACAGAACTCACTCATTTGATTTTTCAAGTGATATTTGAATATCAAACAGCAGAAGGACGTCATCTCAGAAGAAAGGACGGCCTTTAATAAGCTCGTTTAGAGTCCCAAACAACTCCACATTGTCCGCAGGCTTCTAGTTTGCCAAGGCCAGGGGCAGATGTTGGCGTGGAAGGCCAGTGTTTGGAAACAGCCTCCAGCCAGCCTGGCATGCCTCTCCTTGTGCAGAGAGAAAAACTTTGCCTGTGGAGTTGAGCGCCAGCAGAACACACAGCTGGAAATGGCTCAGTTGAGCCTGCTGACCCCTCTAGCCAGGGTACTGACTCACAGGAGGCCTTGGACTCCCCTCCCCAGTCTCTCAGAAGTGATGGGGCTGACATACCTGCAAGTGTGTGAGGTCTGCAAGGCATAGGCTGAGGCTGAAGTGTGGGGCCCACGCCAAGAGCCTGGGAATGGATTCATTCATTAATTATCACCTATGTGGCCGCTCACTGGTCCAGTGTAGACTCTGTGACCTGAGTGACATTAGAGGAATCACACACCCAAATGTCACCCTCACACACTATCCCTCTCACCAATGTCTACCTTCCTCAGTCCTCTGCTCACTATCTCACACATCCACTGTCCTTGGGGGCAGTCACAAAGACCAAACTCAGAACTGGTCACAAAGCCATCCATTATGGCTTTTAGAAGTCCATGAGCAGTAAAAAGAAAAAGGGGTATGAGTGTGAGTCTGTGTGTGTGTGTGTGTGTTTGCCTCCAGGATGACCTCCTTAGATTTACGTGTCTTTGCTCAGAGAAAAACTAAGCTGACTTTCCGATCTGTGGTGAGTGTGACCAATGTTTGTTCAAAGGGTTGAATGAGAGAGCCCCAGGACCAGAACCATCTCCCACAGACCTCACCTTCCCCAGATGCTCAGAGAGTGCAACATGGTTGAGCTGTCTGGTTCTGTCAACTTGACACAAACTGGGTCATCTGAAAGAAGAGGACCTCAACAGAGAAGATGCATCCAAAAGTTCCAGCTGTATGGCATTTTCTTAATTAGTGATCGATGGAGGAGGGCCCAACCCACTGTGCGTGGTGCCACCTCTGGACTGGTGGTCCTGGATTCTATAAGAAAGCAGGTCGGGGCTGGAGAGATGGCTCAGAGGTTAAGAGCACTGACTGCTCTTCCAGAGGTCCTGAGTTCAATTCCCAGCAACCACATGGTGGCTCATAGCCATCTATAATGAGATCTGGTGCCCTCTTCTGGTATGCAAGCATTCATGGAAGGAATATTGTATACATAATAAATAAATAAATCTTTTAGAAAGAAAGAAAGAAAGAAAGAAAGAAAGAAAGAAAGAAAGAAAGAAAGAAAGTTGAGCAAACCATGATGAACAAGCCAGTAAGCATCACCCCTCCATGGCCTCTTCATCAGCTCCTGTCTCCAGCTTCCAGCCCTGTTTGAGTTCCTGTCCTGACTTCCTTCAGTGATGAGCAGCGATGTGGAAGTGTAAGCTGAGTAAACTCGTTCCTCGCCAGCTTGCATTTTGGTCGTGGTGTTTTATCACAGCAACAGAAACCCCAAGACAATGGCTGTTAGATGTCTTTCTTGCTTAAAAAATAAGTTATTAGCTAGGCGGTAATGGTGCATGCCTTTAATCCCAGCACTGGAGAAGCAGAGGCAGGCAGATCTCTATGAGTTCAAGACCAGCCTGGTCTACAGAGCGAGTTCCAGGACAGGCAAGGCTACACAAAGAAACCCTGTCTTGAAAAAAACAAGAAAAAAATAAATAAATAAAAAATAAACATTATCTCTCAGCTAGCTGTTGTGGTGTGTGCTTGTAATCCTAGCACCTAAGAAGCTGAGGCAAGAGGATCAGGAGTTCAAGGCCAGTGTGGCTAATTAGTGAGACTCCATCTCAAAATAACACATTATTTCTCATGCAAAGGAGCAAATAGAAACAAGGCTAGTGCATCAGATAGTTCTGGTCAACGCAAACCAAAAGAAACAGGTGGGGAAGCATAAGAAACAGGTGGAAACTTACCCTTAGAAAAACTTGGACAAAAGACTCCCATGCCAAAGAAAGAGCAGCCTTGCTTCCTACGTCACCAGTACACCCACAACACTCAGGGGCAGGTGCCCCAGAAGCAGGGATCCTTGAAGGAAGAAAGCGAAAGTGGAAGGGTACCTGTTGTCCCTAGAACCAAGTCTCCCAATACACACACTGCAGATGGCCCCTAAGAGCAGACATGCCAGACAATGGCGATACCAGGAGGAAGGACCTACTGTCCCAGCAAGTTCCTACTGAGAGGTCTCTGTCTACTTAGGTGGGTCTAACATGACCTGGAACAGAATAAACTGTTTTTGCAGGCCTTCTCAGATGAGTGGATAGACAGGCGTATCGGGCCAAGTAGTGGAGGTGAGGTAGGGGATGATGACAGATGCATGGTTGACATGGTGTGCTTTGGGGACCAGCTTAGCTCAAGCTCAGAGATGCACAGCTCTGCCTTTCAAGCATGCCTGGGACTCATTGACCTCTCAACAAGCAGGTTATGCTACCTGAAATGGTACCCACAGGATGCGCAAAGATTGGACTGCAAACCCCACAAAGTCCCACAAGGTGCTGGATCCTCCCTTGGTCCTAAAGACCTTGGCAGTACTATGTCCTGAGCTGATGACACAGAGTGAAGTGCCCAGGAAGCTTCACTTCCTGGGTGCAAGCAACTCATTTGGGTGATGACATCTAACTCGCCTAGAGCCCAAGATTTCTCTTATGGAAGCTGAAATGGTCGTCTTATAGTCTTATCATGAAGAAAAATTGAAGTATGGGAAAACCTGTCTATGACGCTTCCTGTGGTCATTCAATGCACAATCTGAACAGCCCTGAAGAAGATCATAAAGCAATCAGCATGCGGAAGATATCTGCTCATTCCCCCAATGGTCCTAGCAGGAAGTAGGCCAGATCTTCTACTCTGCAGCCCTGGACTCCAACAGGCATACTGCAAAGGTCACAGTAGGTCTCGGAACAGAGGCAGAGAAGTGCAGAGACATACTCCAGGGGAGGATCTTTGAGGAAAACCCTGCACCGGATCAGAAGGGCCACTCTGGTGCAGGTGGCTACATCCACAAAAGTGAGGGGTTTCGCTGCAGCAAATGGCATTGCCACCTTTTCCGGTGGCCCCTCTGTGTGTACACAGGGCAGCATGTCACCCCAGAGTGGGGGAACTAAGAGGAGTCTGGATACTGGCCCTGTCCCTTCTCCCACACCAATTGATTAATCCGCTTCAAATGGGGCAACTCAGAGTGAATCCAGAATGACACTGTTTTTCTATTACCCTTCATTACGACCACTTAGATCTTTTATTTTATTGCAAACATTCTTTAGCCCAGTCACGGGCTGATCTCCTAATTGGAGCGGCCGCCTCCACCCCCACTCAGATCAAAGCCGCCCTGTTTGTTTGTGGAGAAGGGAGGATGAACGTCTTGCCGGCCTTTGAACATGAAGGCCCCTTTGTCTCTCAGCTGAAGTCATCCCTGGCACCAGGCAGGGGGACAGGGGGGTGCGGGGACAGGAATTCTGTGGCCTGCTCTGAGGCTTGGACCAGCCTGAGAGTGGGGACAACTTTCAGAGTGAAGCCCTTAACCTTAACATGCATCTAGGGACAGGTCTTAGCCTGGTGGGCCCAGGGGACATGTTATTTGACCCTATAATAATTTTTATTTAAATAATAATTCACCTATTAAAATATTTTTGAAAGGTTGAGAAAATGTGTCAGATACTTAACTGTTTCTTAAAGAAATGGAACACTTTTTTTATTTCTCTTTTGAATCAACTCTTTAGAGCATTTAACTTCAACATGGATGAGGGATTGTTGACTTGCTTTTGACTGTAGCTGTAAACTATTGATTCTCTGGAAGGTCCTTCTTTGGTACCCTCCCGCCCCACTGCACAGCTCCCACCCCCACCCCCAACTTTACTCCTCCGTGCTGGAGATGATGAATGAGCCCTTCTGCAGAGAGGAAAACTGAAGCCCCGTAACATTCAGATAATTGACCTTAGATCACATGGAGGTTAATGATGGACTTGGAACAAGAAGTGCAAGACAGATGTCATTAGGGTTTGTTTGTCTTTTGTAGTTTGATAAAATGGTCAATCACACTAGCTTGGAAAAGAAAAGCTCAGTACTGCTTCTGGGACCTCGGGAACTGTGGTGTTCACACTGGGGATACTAAATGTGAGGAGCTGGATAGACGTAAATGGTGTCCCTTAATTTACATTATACAATGGAGGCACTCAAAGCTTTAGAGACTGAAGGACCAACAAAGGGTAACACAGTGAGCCAGTTCTGTTTGGCTCAAAACCCTCACTAGTGACTCTGTACGGGGTTCACAATGAGCTGACAGATCTTACACAGAGGGCTTCTCAGAGCCTCCGGGGTTCTTGACACCAGTCCTTCAGCCTTATGTGTCACCCCTTCTCCTATCCCATGGACTGGCAGTAGACACACAGGCCAAGCTTGAGAGTTTGGTGTCCAACTACGGGAAGCCACAGCAGGGGGGCAGACCTGTCCCAGGCCAATGGGATGATAAAGCTTAGAGGATGAAGACGAGAACAGAGAGAAAAGCAGGCTCTGGAGTTGTCAAAGATGGAGGTCTCCGCTCTTCTGGTTGGTTCTTCCTGAATGACAGACAAGCGGTTAGACTCCCCGTTACATAGACAGACAGGAAGAGGGCCACGGCTAAGTAATAAAGTGGCGGATTTCTAAGATGGCCGGTTTCTTCTTCACCCTCTTGACTGGCAGCTTTTGTCTCCCACTAGCAGACTGGCTCCACAAGTTCAAGGCCAGATCAGGATACGTCACACAATAGTTGTGGGCTGGTCAGCCATCCTACCATTCTTTGAAGTGACCGACCCTAGAGTAGGGGAGGAAGATTCTACAGAGGCTTCAAAACCCTCAGCCCTCAAGAAGAGACTTGCTTCTTTCAGCCCCCAAGTCCCGGCTCCGCTTTGCAGAGGGTCTTTTTCTCTGTGGTGTCTATGGCATGTGTGTTTCCTCAGCCTCAGTCAACACCTTTCTCCACTGCTGTTTCTGCCCGCGATGCCTGAGATTTCTCTGCGGCCACCTGCTATGCTTCATGGTTTTCCTTTCCTTCTAATCCTTTAACTGAAAAAGAAAATGAACCTGACCAAGATTCCTAGACTGCATCAAATGTCACCTCCAGTCCTTTCCTTTGACACTCTCTGTGGTGGTTTGAGTAGGAACAGCCCCCCCAGGCTCATCTATTTGAATGCTTGGTCATTAGGGTGTGGCACTATTTGACAGGGAGTAGGAGGTGTGTCCTTGTTGGAGGAAGTGTGTCACTGGAGATAGGCATTAGGGTTCAAGTGCTCAAACTAGGCCCAGAGGCTCCCTTTCTCTTCATCTCTACATCTGCTGACTGCGGATCCAGATGTAGGACTCACCATATCTGCCTGCATGCCACCATGCTTCCCGCCATGACAATAAGGAACTAAACCTCTGAACTGTAGCCAGCCTCAACCAAACGCTTTCCTTTATAAGAGTTACCGTGGTCATGGTATCTCTTCACAGAAAAAAAAAATTGCCTAAGATGCCCTCCTGTACTGCCAATGAAGTATGGTTGTTTGAGAAACCTTGGCCTCCTGGCATTGCACTGGGCTCCGTGAGAAAACATCAGACAGACCTCGGTTCAAAACCTGATTTTGCCTTGGCAATGCATTCTTAGGCAAGTCGTTTAACCTCAGTTTCTCTTATGTCCAAAGCAAGAGTATAAATTCCCACCCCAGAGACCTTTTGGGAAAACCAAAATACATGTATAACCAATCAAACAGGGCCTCAGCATGGGGCCACAATTTCCACCACTCAGATCACTGTTTCAATGTAAAAGCTTTCCTGGGGCCTGGAGATGGTTCAGCCTTTAAGGGCCCTTGTTGCACAGGTCCAGAATGGACGTGGTGGCTACAACCATCTGTAACTCTGGTTCCAGGACATCTGACTCCCTCTTCTGACCACCTCAGGCACCAGACACCCAGGTGACCCACATATATGCGTGCAGGCAAAACTCTCATGCACACAAAGTAAATACAAATGGGGAAAAAAACTTTTTATAAAAAAACCTTTGATGGTAGACAGAGCTGGCGGTGAGTTTGAGCCACCCATTTGCCCATTGCAGATGACAAACCAGCTGTCATTCTCTGACTCCACTGGCCACTTCTGAAGCTGTACAGACTGTTTTGTTTGTGGGTCAAACTTCTGCAACTGTGAACTCAGAGCTGCTAACAACTGAAACCTGCTAAAGCAGGCGGGACTTTGGCGCCACAGCCAAGGATCTTTGGTTATTTTCATATTCTGGATTTCCCAAAAGGTCTCGGGGGGGGGGATTTATAGTCTTGCTTTGGGCATGGGGAAACTGAGGCAAAACGGCTTACCAAAGAGTGCATTGGGAAGAGATGCCTAAGTCACCCTGGTTTTGTCAGAAAAGGGGGGGACCTTCAGGAGCCCTTGCCTCACAGGAGCAAAGGACCAACAACAGTCCCCACGTGAAAATGTCCTCACTGGCACCGCAGAACATGGGCAACAGAGCGCAGCACTTCGGTGGTACGTGGAAGAGGCTGGCTTAGACCTGCTCATGTTACCCGGTCACACTTCCCCAAGCAAGGGATTCATTCTTATTCTGATCTGATATTTCCTTGCTGTGCCCCCAATCTTTTCTGTTGAAATGGAAGTGCTTCTTCTGGGTCACTGTATGCTGGAAGTATGTAACTTGCTTTATTTTATTTTATATAGTATAGACGCTCACTCAGAAGACTGGGACTTTTCAAACCGTGTCTGACCTGTTAAAATACTCTGAGGACTTATGAAGTCCCAATAAATGAACTTGCATTTTGAGATGGTTATGAGCCTCTGGAGATGAGAGGTTATGCTTAAAAGTAATATATTTGGAGAGATGGTTCAGTGGTTACAAGTGTATACTGTTCTTGCAGAGGACTGGGGTTTGGCTCCCATCAACATGATCTAGATTCACCTAAGGAGGCAACCTCAGGCTTGTCTGCAGGAGAGTTTCTAGACCAGGTTAGTTAAGAACTACACCAATCTGGAATCCCAAACTGAATAAAAGGGAAAAAGAAGTAAGCAGAGAGAGAAAGAGAGAGAATTAATGTGAATGAGATTTCCCCATAAGCTCATAGGGAGTGGCACTGTTGGGAAGTGTGTCACTGTCAAGGCGGGGTTTGATGTCTCATGTATACTCAAGCCACACCTAGTGTCAGACCACTTCCTGTTGCCTTGAGACAAGATGCAGGACTCTAAGATCCTTCTCCAGCACCATGTCTGCCTGCATGTCACCATGTCCCATCACGATGATAATGGGCTAAACCTCTGAAACTCTAAGCCACCCAATTAAATGTTTTCCTTAATAAGAGTTGCCATGGGCCAGGCGGTGGTGGCACACACCTTTAATCCCATCACTCAGGAGGCAGAGGCAGGCGGATCTTTGTGAGTTCGAGACCAGCCTGGTCTTCAAGAGCTAGTTCCAGCACAGGCTCCAAAGCCACAGAGAAACCCTGTCTCGAAAACCAAAACAAAACAAAGAAAAAAAAAAAGAGTTGCCATGGTCATGGTGTCTCTTCACAGCAATCGGAACCCTTACTAAGACACTCTGATTCCTGTTATAACATGGTAATATGACCAGCGACCTCTGGTTCCTGTCCCCATGCCTTCCCTGTCATGACAGGGTGCACCTTTATGCTCTGGGCCAAAATAAACCTTTCTTCTTAAGCTGTTTCTGTCAGGCATTTGTCACCAAAATGAGAAAAGTTACTACTCCAGCACCTGCACTGCCATCAGACAAACCAGACTTCGAGCTAAAGTATCCTAAGAAGCTGAGCCCACTGTGTCACATTCACTATATGACTTCATCAGCAGGACAATGGAGGAGCACCTAAATAGATGCAGTGAACATTAACAAAACTTAAAGAGTAAGGGAGTTTAATACCCCCCCCTTTTTTTTTTTTGGTCATGATAGGGTTTCCCTGTGCTGGAATTAAAGGTGTGTGCCACCACACTCAGCTAATACCTCCATTTTCACCAATATCTTTGAGCTAGAAAACCATCATGGAACCACAGACTCGAAAAGCCCTGGCAAGCAATAGATTTCACCTGACAGTTTCAGAAGACACATTCTTTTCAAGTATGCAGAAGAATTATAGATCATGCTAACCCATGAAAGAAATCTTCAGCCGGGCGGTGGTGGTGCATGCCTTTAATCCCAGCACTTGGGAGGCAGAGACAGGCGGATCTTTGTGAGTTTGAGACCAGCCTGGTCTACAAGAGCTAGTTCCAGGACAGGCTCCAAAGCCACAGAGAAACCCTGTCTCGAAAAACCAAAAAGAAAAAAAAAAAAAATCTTCAGAGATTTAGCAGCTTAAAATCATATCAAATATCTTTTCAAACACAATGCTATGAAATTATAAATCAATAACTTAAAAAGCTTGGAAAAGTCATACAAACATGGAAATTATCAAACATATTTCTAACCAGTAAGTCAAAGGAAAATAACATGGAAATTATCAAACATATTTCTAACCAGTAAGTCAAAGGAAAATAATCAAACTACAAAAAAATAAAAAATATCTTGATATAAATTAAAATGTAAGCACTATGTACCCTATAGAATGGAGGGAGAATTTAAAGAGGGCTTATTTACAATGACAAACACTTCCACTAAGAAAAAGAAAGGCAGCTGGCGGTGGTGGCGCATGCCTTTAATCCCAGCACTTGGGAGGCAGAGGCAGGCGGATCTCTGTGAGTTCAAGGATAGCCTGGTCTTCAGGGTGAGCTCCAGGACAGCCAGGGCAACACAGAGAAACCCTGTCTCAAAAAATCAAGAAGAGAAAAAGAAAAAAGAAAGACCTCAAATCACCTATTTTTTTTAACCTTAAAGAGCTATTTAAAGAAGAAACCAAGGTTATCAGAGAAAGAAAATATGAACAAATTCGAACAGAAATGATCCAGCTAGAACAGAAAGCGATAGAAGCTATCAATTAAAAGTTCCATAGCATTAAATGCATGCGATGCTCTAGCATTCCCCACTTCTGCATCTAAGAAGGGATGAAATCCATCTCTTACAGAGATCTCTAGACCGCTGCGTTCCTTGACACAACTTTCCCCACAGCCGAGATACAGGGTCAATCTCAATGCCCACCAACACATTAAGAAAGGAAACAACCGTGTATGGGGGATCATACCAGCACATAGACACTCAGTGTGGCTGGCCAGCAGAGAAAGGTGAATGGGAAAGACATGAGGACACCACGTGGTCACAAGGCTCACTGTATTCAGCCCAGAAAACAGGATGGGATCACGTGCTTACAAGCAGGCCAGAACCCTCTCAGTAGTGGTGAGAGTGTAAAAATGGTTCCCCTAAATTTTTAGGCTTTGTTTTCTTTCCATTGTAATTTATTTTTAAAAGTTTTCTCTAATAGACAAAACAACGCACGGGTATCATCGCAATTAGCTCGTACGTACTTCTCTCCTCTTGTCCCCCTCCCCTTCCCAGGGGACCCCATCCTCCTCCCAAACAGTCCTTCTTTTGCTTTCTCATCCTCCATATCTGTGATAAAAATATGTATTTGCATACATATATGTTCAGACCTAGGGTCTGCGCAGGAGACCGTACGCAATGTCTGGGCTTCTTTTCCCACTCAAGCCTCATTTCTGCTTTAATACATGCCATTCCGCATACGAGAGGAAAACAATACCTGGTTATTTCCCTCCAGCCACAGAGGGTGACTTCAAATCTGAGGCCGTGTAAGGTGTCTGAGGGGAGTAGTGTATGCCAGCAGTAAAACTCACAAATAAAACCTCCCGAATCTGCTCTCCAAACCCCGTCATGTGTAAAATACCCAGTCCTCCTGAACCTCCTGTGGCCTGCATGAGGCCACAGACCAGGAGCAACATGTAAATAAATGTAAATGCCCAGCCTGGTGGGAGAGGGCACCCAGACGCTGCCCTTGAGGCGCACAGTCTAGGTGACTGGGCAGGGCAGTCCCCAGGCTTGGAGCACTCAAGTTAGGCTAATGCAGTCGCTCTGAAAGGAAGCCGGCACTGCAACTTGGGCACCAAATTCCTCCTGTGAAATGGGAACAAATACCATCAGTATTGTCGGGTTTTCCGAGGCTTACATAACTGTCATGCGCCAGGCTTGGTGACGGAACCTAGTCTCAGGGGTCAGCTGTACACATACTAGCAAGGCCTTTACTGCATTAGATCGAGCCTACCTCCAATTTCAGCTCCTTAGGCTGTTCTTCTCCGCTATCCTTATTCTTACCCATCCTCCAAAAAGCCTCCCACAGAAGCCTATTTCCACAGTCTTATCTTAATGGATTAAGAGGGTAGAAACTTAATCCCCACGACGTTTAGAGATGGGACCTTTACAGAGTGATTAGATTAGATTAGATTAGGCCACTAGGGGAGAGGCCTTTGATTGAGCCCAGGTGACTTCATCAGGAGAGAAACACACACACATGCTCTTGCCACGATGCCACTCAGACAAAAGGAACCCTCACCAGGAAGTGCCTTTCAGTCTCTGAAATTGTGTGCTAAGTAAACTTCCCCTCGTACAGGGTGGCCTGGCTCTGGCATCTCACTGTAGTGACCGAACAATGACAAACGCACTCCGTTTTGGGTTCTGTTGTTGTTTCAGCTACAGAAGCTGTGGTCCCCCTGTTCTCAAAGACCGCTACCAAAGACTGATTCTGACTCAAACCCTGTGTCTCCACAGTCACCTGCATTAAGGTCCCAGCTCTGCCACTCGCTCACTAAAGGAGCTCAGGAAAGTGCATGGTCCTCTCTGGTCCTCTGTCTCCCCAACTTGATGATCACTGGGCCAGCCTCCTAAGGCCTTAAAGTCCCAAACCCTAGAACTCCGTGGTTTCTAAGCACAAGCTCCCCTTCTGTTCTGCAGGGAACCCTCAGCTGTTCTCTGGCACTGTCCCCAGGCCACCAGCCCCAGGGAGGTACCCCAGATCTGAGCACTCAGCTTTCTGGAAGAATAACCCCATTCTGTCTGTTCATCTCTGTCCCTCTTCCTCCTCCCTGCCCCTACAGACAATACCCCAGGCCAGAAGGGCCCCTTGCTTCCTGCCCAGCCCTCCCCCACACTGATACACACTCGCTCTCCCCAGCTCTCAGCATCAGGCATCTGCTGCCCTTCTGGAATCTGTGACAGCCAGGCCAAGGCAGACAGGCCTCCAGCCCCAGAGGCCCAGGGCCCCTGAATACCCTGTGGACCCTGGGGGCTGCCCAGGTTGCTTAGGAAACCATTTCAGGTCATTGGAGACAGTGAGCAGTCTCATCTCTGTTTAGAGCCAAACAGCATGAAGAAAGAAGGGGTCCAGAAGGGCTCAGCCTCATCCTTCAGGCCTGGTACACACCTCATGTCCAAGGGGCTGGCTCTTCAGACTACTGTCACTCACCCCACAAGCTCTCATGCAGGAAACAGCTACTAGGCTAGGCCACTGGGAAGGGAGAGGGGAGCCCTGAGAATGCAGATTTAGTTCCTAGTGCAAAAACTGCTTTCTCAAAGCCACAGGCATCTGACATCTGTGCTGTGAAAAGCTAGTCCTTATCACAGCAACTGTGCCTCACAGTGACCTGAATACTGAAGGGAAAGATCCTACCTGCCCTCTCCTTCTGGGAAGGAGTCTGCCTTAGTTAGGGTTCTGCTGCTATGATGAAACATCATGAGCAGGAGCATCTTGGGAGGGAAAGGGTTTATCTCAGGCCATACCACGGAGGGAAATGAGGGCAGGAACCTGGAGGCAAGAACCGAAGCAGAGGCCATAGGAGCATGCTGCTTACTAGCTTGCTCTCTCCCCAGGGCTTCCTCAACCTGCTTGCTGAGACAATCCAGGCCCACCTGCCCAGTGGTGGCACTACCCAGAGTGAGCTATACCATCCCATGTCAATCATTGATCAAGAGAATGTTTGACAGGCTTGCCTATGGGCCGATCTCACACAGATGTTTTCCCAATCGTGAGTCTCTTCCCAAAGGATTCCAGCTTGTGTCAGACTGACGCAACACCAGACAGCATGGAGGCGTCCCTGCTCTTTCCTAGGCGTCCCTCTTTACCTGATGAGCTATTGCCGAGGTCCTCAGGCTGGCTATTTGTCTGCTAAGGAGATGATTTATCGGAGGAAGTTGTAAGAGTTATTCTCATCGTAAAAGACAAACAAACCAAACAGTACCCAGGTGCGGTGTTGCACGCCTTAATCCCAGAAAGAGGTAGAGGCCGGAGGATCTCTGTAAGACAGAAGCCAGCCTAGTCCACATGGCAAGTTCCAGGACAAACAGGGCTACTTGGAGAAACTCTTTCTCAAGAACAAAAACAGCAGAAACCAGACAATAGCAAAAGAAGAATTAAAAGTCAGTGGCAAATCTGCCCTTAGTCACTGGTCTGGTGGCAAGAGAGAGATTGTCTTCTTCCTGACCTTAGGTGACATAAAACAGAAAGAAATTCAGGGATTGGGGCTAGGCCAAGAACTTCTTCCACCATTGTAGGAACCACACATGGGGGCCTCCCTGGTCTTTAGTCACCAGACCTGCATCCCAAGGAGATATGAATCCCCATGGTGATTTAGCCAGAGCTGGTCTATGGGGCAAATTGCCTCGTGACAGACGTTTCCACACGGAATGACCAAACCTCCCACATTTGATTTATCAATATGAGACTGACAGCTTTTTAAAAGTGTGTTTTATGCCAAGCCATTTTAAAAGGAAGTTGATAATTGTCAGTTATTATTTCACAGAAGCACAGACATTCGAACACCTAGAATAAGAAAGCCTGTCTTGTGGAATAAAAGCATGCTTGTGAACCTCAGTTTTCTGCCTCCAAACACATTCTTCTTAAGAAGCTGAAAGCTCTAAGGTGGCAGGCAACTCAAGTCAGGCTTGGAGGCACCAGTCTGTCCTCTGCTTGGGCTTCAGTTTCCTCTTTGTGTGTGTATGATATATATATGGCTTGTGTATGTGTATATAGACAAAGGTGTATGTGTGCATGTGTCGGCCAGAGGCTCATGTTGGGTATATTTCTTAGTCACCCTTAGTTTTGAGACAGGGTATCTCACTGAGCCTGGAGCTCATCCCCTCAACCAGGCTAGCTGGCCAGCAGACACCATGTGTCCAACTGACTCTGCTTCCCCAACACAGGGATTATTGACTGAGCCCTCTTCCAAGCCCCTCCATTTCCTCATCTGTCTAGATTTCCACTGCTTGAAATGTTTGAGTCTCTTTCACCCTCTGTCATTTCTTCCCCAATGACAAACAGATTTACCCTCTCAGTCACATTTCACATCTGTACCCAGCAGGCTTTGGGGCAGAGAACAAGGTGACAACCTAGGAGAAACAGTGGAGTGAGGAACCAGGGTGGGAGAAGGGCAGGTGGGTCTAAGCAGAGAGGAGAGGTTGGAGGCTGGTCCTGGCTGGGGAAGAGTTCTGTGATGGCCTAGAACGAGCAAGAGGTGGGAAGTGGTAACGAGACACATGGTCAAGCCATGTGGTTTCTGGGTGGTTCTTCTGGTCATAGAAGTAGTATCCTGTTAATCACTGGGGTTAGTTCTCAGAACTTCCCAGTTGGGAGACCAGGACAGAGGGATGGGAGAGGAATCAGAGTTCTGGGACATCCCTCTGACCTGTTGTTCCTCTGCTTCTCCCCTGTGGCCCTCAGGGACTCTTGGAATTGTCTGGTCCCTCCACCACTGACCTGTCCCAGTAGGTGTATGTTAGGAGCCAAGAGGGTTCTGGCACCAGCTTCTGCCTCTATCACCTCCTCTCCTCAGCACCCTTTGACCCCCCACCTAGTCAGGACCCCTACACCATCTCTTAAGTCCCACCCTGCAAGCTAAGGTGGATCTAGGAGTCAGGATCAAAAACAGTTGGATCATCTGAATCAATCATCCCTCACTTTGCAGTTGGGAAAACTGAGACCTAAGGGAAGCTGCCTTCCCACGTCAACAAATCCATGGCTGGGTGAAAACAGCAATAATCCTAACAACTGTGGTGTTGGATTTCAGTCTTCATCTTTCCCTCCTGCCGACGTCAGCTGAAGCCTCAGATGCTGGGGCACACACTTTCAGCCCCACCTGGACCTTTGAGGTGCATGAGGGTCCTCTACAGAGAAACCATTAGGTGCACAGGAAGTTGCCCGGTCTCTGGAAGCAGCACCTGATGGGGATGGTTGAAGCAGTGAGATCTGTTCCTCCCAGTACCTCACCCAGTGCCTGCCCCCCAGCAAATGGATAACAGGAAACAGCCAAAGCTTCTTAACTTTCTTTAATCTTCCAGCAAACTGAAATATCAAACGATAATTGTCTGGGTGATCTCATTATTGTCAACAAAATCCAAGCCTTGAAGTCCGAATCCACTGAAACGCTGACATATTAAACACAAAAGGAAACTGTGCTCGGATGTTGTTCAATAAATAAATAAGGCTGCGGGAGCTTGGCGTAGGCCGGGCATGCAGAGGGAACAGGCTGGTGGCAGCACCAGGACAGTCAGGCATCCACAGAGATTCCGGAATCCTGGCATCTTGGAAAGGGGAGATCCAGGAAGTCAATGACCCAGCTTTCCTCTTTGTGTGAGTTCAGCCAGGCAAGAAACGGAGGGTCCCAAAGGTGGCTGAGGAGAGCTTAATGGCAGACTAGTCACAGGATGGAGGACACAAGGGATCAGCACTGCTTGGAAAACTGTCAGCATCTCAAGGCCTGAAAGACAAGAACAGAGCCAGGCAGGTACTGGACCCAGAGCAGGTGGCATTTGGAGAACAGAGACTTAGGAAAGCAGAGGGGTGGGCTCAGCAGCCAGCTATGGTCTGGCTTTGAAAGGGACTTTGTCTTCTACTACCTGGCCTTCCATTGGTGCCCCCTGTTGGTCAAATCCAAGTAGAAGATAGAGGTCATGGGAGTCAAGCCAGTAAAAAGGATGTAGATGTGGGACTCAAGCGAGTCTACTCACTGAGCAGGTTCCGGGGGAGCAAAGAGAACAATGAGCATGATGGGACACCCCACAGCATCCCTGCCTGTACCGCCCTTAGTGTGTGCGCATCCAGAGTTAGGAGCTTGTCCCTGCCTCCACCTGCACCTGCCCATTGGGGTTTGAAATTACAAACCTCAGTTTCTGCAGAAGCAAGGGCTGGGTTTGGGTGGCAGGTCACCCCCACACTATGGAGAAGGAGGAGGACCAATGTGGATGTCAGGAGGGGGTCAAAGAGGAGCTGCATACAAAAGGACCCCTGTTTGTCTACCTTGTTTTGGTGAGGGTCAGTCCCGATTTTTTTTTTTAATCTTAGAATCTTAGTAAATGCCATGATAACATATTCACCATCACCTTTATGGAAATGAGATGCTTTGGCAAACTGAAGTGCTCTGGGATCACTTCCCTCTTCCTTCACAATGGTCCAGGCAGTTAAGATGGGGACAGTTCGCCCACCAATACAAAGCCACCACCTACACCCAGAGCTCATGGAAGCTGCTGTTGACTTCAAGCACACAGATCTCTCTGTTCTGCTCCAAAGGCAACAGTAGACTGACTAAGGGTGTATGTGAGGGGGATGGCTCTCTGTGGCTCTCTCCTACACAGACCGCTCTCTGTGGCTCTCTCTCCTACACGGACCGCTCTCCGTGGCTCTCTCCTACACGGACCGCTCTCCGTGGCTCTTTCCTACACGGATCGCTCTCCGTGGCTCTCTCCTACACGGACCGCTCTCTGTGGCTCTCTCCTACATGAACTGCTCTCTGATAATGGGTCCCTGAATAAACTTTTCCCTTTTTCCAGATCTCAATGTCCCACTGTACAAGGATTTTGGTCCTGATCCTGGTTGACTTAAGATGCCCACATAGAGGACTTATCCTCTGTCCTCCCCATTTCCCAACTCTCCTAGGTTCAGGAGGGGAGCCTGGGACTGGGACACTAAGTATCATCCTCAGCACAGCATTGGGGGACGGCAGGGGGAGCAAAAACAAAACACAAAACAAAATAGCTGTTCCCACTTTGGAAGTTAATTTTTTTTTTCATTCTTGAGAAATTGCTACAGGCACCATGGATTTTGCAAAGGCCCATGGAACAGTGTCCCATGTGGTGTTTTGCCAGTAGCCCCCTCTGCTTTACTTTTCAACTGTAATATGAGGGAAGACCACGTACTTCGGACCCATTCTTGGAGACAGAAATGGTGCTTCCCGTTCCCCCATTGTTGCCCACAATTTCTGTGGGTTATCTCAACTCTGAATCAGCGTCCTCACTGGTAAAGTTGGGTGTCCATGACAGCTACATAGCTGTCGGCACAAAGGACGCAGCCAATGCCAAGTGCATAAGAAGCAGTCCACAGACAGGAGGCTACCACTGACTGTCTGTCTATCCCTAAAGGACCGCTAAGGGACATTCTCCTCAGAGGCTGCGTGCAGTTAGCATTCTACAGAGGTTCACATATGTGTGCCAGCTGTCTCCCAGGCCCACTTGTGAATTCCCTACTGCCATCCTGGGTTTGAACAAGAGAAGCATTCGCCAGAGAGCCACCAAAACGGGACCAAAAAACCTCCGCTGAGTGCAGAGGATGCCTGCTTCTAAGGAGTCGAAAAATATGTGACCATTTTATCTGCAGAGGTCACATCACCTTGACTATCTTCCCAGTTCTTTGAGCGCAGTAAACAAAAGCAGAAAGTGACTGTTTGATGAACTTTGTGGCAGATATTATGTGGGCTCCCCAAAACCTGGGCCCTTTTGTCCCTCCCAGAACTCATCCTTGCTCTTATGTACAGACATGGGTCTGGCGTGGACCAGTTAATTGTGCAGAAGTGTTCTGATGCGTTCTGGTAAATTTCTTAGTTTATTTCACCTGCCACAGAGAGTATAAAGGCTTTGTGTCAAAATGAAGCCAGAATACAATCCTCTGGACCATTATCATTCATGAAGAAAAACTGCCTGAGGAGACCTTTGGTCACGCAGCAAATTTGAAGAAAAATTAAATTTCTGTTGTGTTAAGCGCTGAGGGATGTTTGCCACTATGGTATATACAGCCTTAGTTGGACTGGCTGGTACAAACGCTGTCTTGTGCAAGAAATTTTTTATGGTTGTTGAATCAATTAATTCTTATCTTCCCTTTTAAACATGTTTTCATTATCATATATGTTAATGATATGTGACAATAGGTTTCATTATGACATTTCATAGTATATTTCAGTCATATCACCCTATCTTGTGTCCTCCCTCCCTCCCACTAATCTCTTTTTTATTGTATTTTATGTGCATCTTTTGTCTGTGCACTATGTATGTGCCTGGGCCCTGTGGAGGCCAAAAGTCAGATCAGATGTCCTAGGGCTGGAGTTACAGATAGTGTGTGAACCACTGTGTGGGTGCTGGGCATTGAACCTCTGGAAGGGCAACACTCTGATCAATCATTCCAGCTCTCTCCCTTTTTATTTTCATGTCCTTCCTTTCCTTTCTTTTTTATTTTTGTTGGGGGGGCACTGAGTTTCATTAGGGCTGCATACATGAGCATTGGTGAAGGTTTGTTGATATGACATGATCATTTTACCAGTAGCA
>JAQHUG010000066.1:4077652-4128899 GCA_028555095.1 Dicrostonyx torquatus | reverse complement strand
CACTAAGAGAGACTTACATAGATATAATCTACATGGGAAGTAGAAAAAGACAAGATCTCCTGAGTAAATTGGGAGCATGGGGACCTTGGGGGAGGTTTGAAGTGGGGAGGGGAAAGGCAGGGAGGGGAGCAGAGAAAAATGTAGAACTCAATAAAAAATCAATTTTAAAAAGTCTTAGGCAGTTATAAAAAATCAGAAAAATACATTTATTTATTTGTTTATTTTTGTGTGCATGTGGTGGTTAGAGGACATTTGGAGTCAGTTCTTTCCTTCACTGTGTGGGTTCCCAGGAGCAAACTCAGGCTGCCAGGTGTGCTGGCAAATCTGACAGAGGCTAGAGTCATCTGAGAGGAGGAAACCCAAAATGAGAAAACACCTCCAAACGATAGGTTGCCCTAAACCATTTTCTTAATTAGTGATTGATGGGGAGGACCCTGCCAGGCCCAGCCCATGTGGGTGAGGCCATCCCTAGGTTGACTGTCCCGAGTTCTATAAGACAGAGCCACGAGGAGCAAGCTAGTAAGCAGCACCTCTGCGTGGTCTCTGCATCAGTTCCTGCCTCCAGTACCTGTCCTGTCTGAGTTCCTATCTTCCTTCAATAATGGTCTGCAATGTGGAAGCATAAGCCAGATAAACCTGTGGTCGTTTGAATGTAATTGGTCCCCAGGAGCTCATAAGCAGTAGCATTATTAGGAAGCGTGGCTTTGTTGGAGTGGATATGGCCTTGTTGAAGGAAGTGTGTCACTGTGGAGGCGGGCTTTGAGGTTCCCTAAACTTAGGATACTGCCCAGTAATTATAGTCAATTTCCTGTTACCCGCAAGATGTAGGATTCTTGGCTCCAGCACCACATCTGCCTGCATGTAACAATGCTCCCCTTCACGATAATGGACTGAACCTCTGAAAGTATAAGCGAAACACTCCAATTAAATGTTTTCTTTATAAGAGTTACTCATCTTGAAATTTGCAGGCAAATGTATGGCTCTGGAAAAAAAAAACATATTGAGTGGGGTAACCAGAAAGACAAATATAATATGTACTCACTCATAAGTGACTTTTAGACATAAAGCAAAGAAAAGCCAGCCTACAGTTCACAACCCCAGAGACCTAGACAACAAAGAGGACCCTAAGAGAGACACACATAGGGAGGTGAAAAAGATAAGATCTCCTGAGTAAATTGGGAGTGTGGGGGTCATGGGAGAGGATAGAAGGGGAGAGGGGAGGAAGGCACAGGAGTGGAGAAAATGTATAGCTCAACAAAAAACAATTAAAAAAAGAATGGCTGTGGTCATGTTGTCTCTTAATAGCAAGAGAAAACCCTGAGACAAAAACAAAAACCAAACAAACAAAAAAAAAAAACTTTCCTCCCCAACTTGATTTTTGGTTATATGTTTCATTGCAGCAATAGAAATCCTAACTAAGACTCCATGGTAAGTACCCTTTATCCACTGAACTGTCTAGCCAGCCCTCACTCCTGATTTTGTAACATTTCCCGGAGACCTGGAGGGGTTAATAGAGACATCACATTGATAGCTGAATGTTCATCAGTCACCTATTCTCAGTGCTTTGACAAATTATGAGTCTCTGTTGTACAAGAATTTTTATTTAAAGATCATCATAACCTAAGAGGTGGGTGTTACTCTTTTCTCCATGTTGCAGATGAGAAACTGAAAGAGAGTCTTAGGCCATTGGTCTACATCAACAGGGACTCTGTATTTACAGGTAGGCAGGTTCTAGAACCCCAGGAGAAGAAGAGAAGCAGGCATGTGACCGACCAGCCAACTCAATGCAGACACCCCTGGGCAGTGTGGCGCTCCCCTTCCACCCTGTGTAAATATGTCCCTAGCTAAAAGTAGCACCACTGAGTGCCCCAGCTAAAGTCCAACTCCAGGTTGGCAGAATTCTCAGATGGCTTGGAATCCCTGCTGGCCAGGGCTCTGCTGGCATGGAAGTGTTTACACTATCCTCAGACTCCTTCTCCCATGCTACCCAGAACACCAGCCCATATTTGGGATGGAAAAGGGGAAATGCCTCTCAGTGGGGATTCAAAAGCATCAGAAAAATTCCATGGGGGCTGCAGCCTCTTTACGCAAGTCAGTCTCTAAATGGTTACATTTCCTGGGCCTTTGTACCTGAATGCTGTGTCCAGGAGGGCAGTCGGGCCAGAGGGCATGAGGCCCCTCCACATTGATTCAAACCAAAGGTGTTTCTGGAAGCAGTTAAAAGGGTCAGTTCAACTCCACAAAGTAAGCCCAAGAACTGAGCAAAAAGGAAAAGGCTAATGTGCATTTCTCGTCTGTTAAAAAGCGACCTCCCTTCCGTCATTCAAGAATGCACTGTAAGATCACATTGCCTTCATGTGTAAGGACCAGGGAACCTGTAAAGTGTGTGTGCACAAAGGAACTTCCCAGAAGCCCATGCAGCACGTGTGCTTTTCATAAAGCTCAAAGGCAGGCAAAACAAAGCAGCATGTTGCTCAGATGAACATTTATATGTGATAATGCATACCCACACACAGTAATGATAAACAGACTGGAGACCGTGCAGGGGAAGGGCTTGGCCAGGTTAGTCTTTGCTATTGACAACAGTTCAATTGAGCAACAGGCTCACAGGCGTTTATTATCTTAATTAACGGAGCAGTGGTATGTCATATGCCAAAGCTTATGTTTAATTCAATCCCATCTCCCTAAGGTCTATTTTTAAAGGGTAACTGAATAACTGCCAACACTCGCCCATCAGTTCCCGGGTACTGGGCGCTGTGATGCGCTGTGTCATGCAGATAGCAGGTATTTGCCTCACTGAAGCCTTATGAAGTCAGTCTAGTTTATGTCCGTTCTACAGAGGAGTTAAATACCACGAAGCTAGGAAAATGTTAGTCAGCTTTCCACCATTGTGACAAGTCCCTGAGATAGCCCATGTCAAGGGAGGGAAGCGTTCACTTGGCTCACAGTTGGAGAGCATTCAGTCCATGGTCACCTCGTCACATTTCTCAGGGCCAGGGATGGCTCAGGACATCACAGTTGAATCTCATTGAGGAAAGAGTTGCTCACTTCATGGTACCAAGAAGAGAGAAAGAGGGAGGGGCCAGGGTCCTGACATCCCCTTCAAGAGTACACACCCAATAACCTGACTTCCTCCCACAAGGCCCCACCTCCTCAAGTTCTCATCACTCACCAGTAGAGCCAGAAGTGGTAAGCACCCCATAGCAAGTGAGCCTTTGGAGTTATGTAAGGTCCAAACCATAACATAAGGCTTTCAGAGAGCCATTTCTTCCTAGGTGCCATAGAGTAAGACCTGCTAAGTACCTCGGACAAAGCCAATGTGGGTAGGCCAGTTCTCCAGGCCTGTTACAACAATGTCACACTACAGAAGCAGGATTTTCAGATGACCACATATAGTTCAGCAGAAGCCATTTTCCAGGTCTGACAATGAGGCTTCTACTTAAGATGAAGAAACAAACTGTATCCTGTGCCCAGACTCAATTGTTAGCCACCAGAATGGCCTTAGAATGCTCGAAGTTCACTCTCTGAGAATGTAAGGGTTACCAGGAATGACTGAGGAGGAAGCCACTGAAAGCATTTGCCTCCACTAATGGTGGAGTTCCCCTGCAAAGCCGTAAGAAGAGATGGGGCCTCACTGGATGGACAACTTGGCCCAATCCTGCTCCTATGCCTAGTGTCTTAGTCTGTTTTCTGTTGCTATAACAACATACCTAGCACTGGGTAATGTATGTAGCAAAAGGGTTTACTTAGCTCATTTTGGGGAAGGCATCTGCTTGGCTCTGGTGGCATCATCTGGCTCCAGAACAGCATAGGGGATGGTATTACTATAGGAGTACATGGAAGAGAGAGGGGTCACACGTCCACCAAAGAGCAAGACGGGGAGGCAGGAAAGCCAAGAGTGCTTAATTCTTGCAGGCGCTAACCTTCTTCAAGAGATCAGCATTAATCAAAAGGCAGGTGGTGTGGTGTCCCACGCCATTAATCCCAGCACTCAGGAGGCAGAGGCAGGCGGATCTCTGTTAGTTCCAGGCTAACCTGGTCTACAAAGTGAGTTCCAGGACAGTCAAGGCTACACAGAGAAATCCTATCTTGAAAATCCAAAAAAACAAAAACAAACAAACAATAATTCCAGCCTATGCTCCCTTTATGAGGCGCCACCTCCTGAAGGTTCTGTCATATTAATCAATACTACAACACTGCCATATGGGGACCAAGCTTCCAGCACAAGAATATTGGGGAGTAAACCATATAAACCACAGTACCTAATGGATGTCCATCAAAGAGTAGCCCCCACAGTGACACTGGAAGAGTCAGTTCTGAGTGGTCAATTCCCTAATGAAGGAAGAGGTGACAATGTGTCCATGAAGCCTAGGTAGTTAATGTCTGTCCCATCTTATCTCTGGACAATCAAGCATCAGTCACCCAACCAGGTGTGGTGTACATCTGTAAAGCCAGTACTTGGCTGAGACAGAAGTGTGGCAACTTCAAGGCCAGCCTGTGATGCATAGTGGAACTCAGAGAACAAAATCAAAGAGCCAGTCCCCTGATGAGAAGGAGCTATACCATAGGCTAGCCAGGCATCCATAATATGGTACAAAGATCTCCTGCCAGCTTAGGGGTGCTTTAGTCTGGAGTCCATGGAAATTGGAGCCTGCATGTAAGCTTACATGGGAACATGGAAGGTCTTTCCACCTTCTAATGTCTTCCTCAATCTCTTTTTTTTTTTTACAGCATCTTGTAATTTTCATTATAGAGATTTTTCACATTCTTCATTAGGTTTATTCCAAGGAGTGGTGTGTGTGCGTGCGTGCGTGCATGTGTGTAGATCATTTATAGATCTCTATAAAAGAAAGACTAGAAACATCTTTATAGAAACTTTAGAATTTCTTTATAGAAGTAGAAAGATATCTTAAAATCCATAGGGAAGCACAAGAGACCCCAGAAGCCAAAGCAATTCCGAGTGAACGGAACACTTCCAAAGGTGTCCGCATGCCTGGTTTCAAGTTATACCACAGAACCACAATAACGAAAATAGCACAATTGGCACAAAAATGGACACAAAGATCACTCAGTGGAACAGAATAGGGGACCCAGATCAAAAGCCATCCAATTACAGCTACTTGATTTTTGACAAAGATACCAAAAATACACAATGGATAAAAGACAGCATCATCAATAAGTACTGCTGGGAAAACTGGACATCTACATTTAGAAAAGTTAAACTTGATCCTTGTCTGTTGCCCTCTTTAAGTCAACTCCAAATAGATCAAAGGCTTCAGCATGAGACCCTAAACTCTGAAGCTGCTAGGGGGCAATGTATGAGTACACATCAAGATATAGATATCAGTGGGGCTGGAGAGATGGCTCAGCGGTTAGGAGGACTTCCTGCTCTTCAGAGGATCCCAGCGCTCTCGTTGGGAATCACAGGTGCCTGTAACTCCAACTTCAAGGGACCCAATGCCACCTTATGGGTTTTGTGCATAACTGCATTCACTAACACATTAATAAAATAAAAATAACTGTATTTTTAAAGTTATGAGCATAGATAAGGACTTTTTGGATAGGCCTCTGATTACTCCGGAAATAAGTCAGATAATCAACAAACGGGATTTCATAAAACTGAAAAGGTTTTGACCAGCAAAGGAGACTCGATCAAGTGAAGAGACATCCTACAGAATAAGAAAAAAATCTTCTCCAGCTGTGTGTCTGACAGAGAATGGGCCTCTAGAATATACAAAGAACTCAGGACATAAAACATAGAGAAAGTAAACAAACAAAACCAAACCCACGTGGACAGAGAGTTCTCAAAAGAAGAAATACATCAACTAATAAACATTTTCTTAAGAATTACTTTAAAAGTGTTCAACAGCATTAACCATCACAGAAATGCAAATTAAAACTGCCTTGAGGTTCCATCCCACTCCAGAGAAAGCAGCTGTCTTTAGGAGGGAAGATGACAATTGTTGGCGCGAATGTGGGGGAAAGGGGACATTTGTCCACTGTTGGTAGTGTACATGGGTGTAGCAAGCATGGAAATCATTGTGAAAATTTCTCAAAAAGCTAAAAATAGACTGCCATTATGACCACACTGTACCACTTCTGGGTGAATACTCAGGGGTCTCAACTTCCTACAACAGTTATCTGCTTCCCCAAGTTGACTGTCGATCTACTTGTAGTAATTACTCAACGTAACCAGTCTAGATGCCCAGCAGTGAAGGAATGGATAGTGAAAATGTACTTAGTATATATACACGATGGAGTTTAACCTAGTTGTAAAGGGAGATGAAATAATGTATATGACAATGGTGAGAACTGGAAAATACCACATTAAGATGACCCAAGTCCCACAAGACAGGAGCCCTGGTCTCACAGGAGGATCCCAGCTTTGACTTTTAGAATTTGGTGTTTAATTTGAAGTGTCTGTAGAGGCTATGAAGCTAAAAAGAGCTGACCCATGAGAGGGGAAGTGGAAGAAGCCTTAATGGTGTGAGGGAAAAATAAAAAACATAATATAGAAGTAGAGATGGGGGATTATTAGGGGCTAAAGGTCTAAGTAATGGTGAGGACATAGAAACAAACAAGAGGAGGAAGTGGTGGCAGGTCAGCGAAAACTAAGCTGTAAGCCAATGTTAAAGAGTATATTGATAAACAAAAAAGGAGCTTGAGCACAAATACCCTAAGTTTGTTAATGATGCCTCAGAAGTCAGGGTTATTAAATCAAACTCTGAGTGTCGGTATGGGATACCTCCCTGTGAGTTATTGGTCACAGAGACCCCAGGTCCTTCCCAAATAATACAAGTTCTTGCCATTGCTCTTGGTTACTCAGCAGAACTAGATGGTAAAACCCTTTTGCTGAAGACACAACACACTGTGGTTGCAGGACATAGGGAAGAAATTAAGCTGGAGTTGACCTGAAAACTCCCTACTCGTTAGCTCTCATAGTACAGTAGGTACTGTACAGATGTCTGGGCGAGAGAAATGACCAGGGATCTTACTCAGAGGTGAACCTTGCATGCAATAATAACCTGCCCACTGGTACGATAGTGGCTTGAAGGTTATGGGAGGAGTCAACCACTTTCTGAGGCTATGAGGCCTACTCCGTGGGAGCGAATTCATACCTGATACTAAAGACTTGATCAAAAGCTCGGCAGGGTCATGAGCCCTAAAGAGACACACTACTTCCATCATGCTTAATGGACGTGTTGGGAGACTATCTTCTAAATATTTATGTTTGCACCATAGATTACTGCTGTTTTCAGCCTGGGCCAGACAAACTTCTTCTGCAGCCGTCAGCAGTTAATGCAAAAACCCACAACCCATCAAAATCATGAGAATAAGTGACTGTTGAGTGCTCATCCATAAACTAGACCTTTATATTAACAACCCAATCCCAAGACTCAGGGAACATCTCAACAGCGGAGGTAAAGGAATGTAAGACCTGGATATACAAAGGAATGCTGGGAAATGCCATCTTCAAGCCATGATGTGGCCACTGTACTCATGAACTCACAGGAGCCACTGTTCCTGACACAAGATCAAGCCAATAAAATCAGGAAACACTCCAGCAGGCAGCATTAGTTGGTCTCGGGAAGTGAATAGCAGGGTGGATATGATCAAGGCACATTGTATACAAGTGTGAAATTGTCAAGAAAGAAATGAAAGATAGTCTTAAAACGGACAAAGACTCCAAGTCAATATACACATGTTCAATAGATACATGGAAAGAGGTCACTGTCAATCATCTTGAGCAAAATGCAAATGGAACTATGAGAATCACATCACCCTCGTGAAAGTGGCTATTGTCAAACACCAAACTCCAGGGCTGGTGAAGAGCCATTGTCACTGAGAGCACAGTTGGGCAGAGGCTTGGAAAGGCACCGCAGAGATTCATCAGAGGTGACACAGATTCATGAAGTGACACAGCCACATTTGCACCCAGACATCTGAAGAAATGAAAGCAGAGATTAAAGCAGAAATGGACATGCCCATGCTCACAGTATCAATCTCCACAGGGACAAGGGATGGCGATGGCTGTGGCCCACCTACCATGAGTGAGAAAACCCTTGGGGTCTCACTCATGGCAGGAAGCCCTAGTCACCCTATGTCATTCTCCACTAGGTAGCAAGTTAAACACTGGTCTGAGCAAGAGCTTGTCTTAAAATCCCAACACAAGCTACAAGTGGATGAATTCTGAGGACATTATGTTGAGTGAACTATGCCAGACATGAAGGAACAAATGCTATAGGGTTCCATCTACATACGGTACTCAAAGTGACCACTCTCAGTGATAGAAAGCCAAATACTCTATAAAAACAACACACACACACACACACACACACACACACACACACACACACATAAAACCTTTAATACCTTTTATGCAATATCCCCACCCTAGGCAGTAAGCATCTCACCAAGATGGCCAGGTACACAATGTGGTAAAGCTGGGCCCTGCCGTGGTTCCCCTTATCCTCTTCTGACTGGGGTCTAGTGCCATTCTTCACACCCTTTGTCAGTGTCTCCTCCTTGAGCCTCACAAAGTCCTTGCCCAGGAGCCTTCTCTCTCTCCCTCTGACCCTCGATGCCTACCCTCCCATGTGCCTGTTTAGTTGAACCAGCTTCATCACCTCTTCAGTACAGCCCCCAAAGGGGAGCGCCACCTTTCACTCCCGAGGACCTGTAAGTACAGTAGACTCCTTATTGCCATAGGCCGCGGCCGCTCTGACTAAAGCTTCTGTGGTCATGTTGGAGGGACCCCTCAAAGATCTCTTAAGAGGGGGCGGGGATAACTCCCCATTTACACCACAGCAGTGGTCACCTGGGGCCTGGAGTGGTCATTGTTTAGTAGGTAAAGAGTTTCAGTTAGGGAGGAACTGTTCTGGACTGGAGAGGCGAGATTGCACCACAGTGTGAAGTCATTTATACCACAGTGACAGGCTTTAGAATGGCTAAGTGGGACCTGGGGCTGTGTTTCAGGTGACAGAGAGCTTCTCTACAATGCACAACACCTGGATCAGATCCCAAGCACCACAGACATCATGGTGCACACCTGTAAGCCCAGCACTCATGAGGTTCAAAGTCACCCTTGGATATGTAGCGAGTCGAAGGCTAGCTTGGACTAGAGACCCTGTCTTGAAAAGATTTTTTTAAATGGTTAAATTATGATTATGTTTATGTGTTTTGTTTGTTTATTGAGACAGGGTTGCTCTTTGTAAGAGCCCTAGCTGTCCTGGACTTAGTTCTATAGACCAGAGTGGCCTGGAACTTACAGAGATCCTCCTGCCTCTGCCCCCGAGTGCTGGGAGTGCTAAAGGCGTGCACCAGCACTGCCTGGTGATTATGGTTTTGCTACATACCTCTGACTAGCCTTCAATTCTTGTGCCTCAAGAGCGCTAGGATTACAGGCTGGACAACCATACCTGCCTGAACTATTAATTTTTATGAAAAGTATAATTTACCACAATTTTTCAAAAACTGAATCAAGAGGCTAAGTGAGAAAGCTTGTGGGCCTTGAGACCACTGTGTGCTGGGACTCACTGAAGGAGGAACTATGGTGGCAGTGACCGGAAGGAACTAGATGCCCTCACACTCAGGCTTCCGATGTTGAACTTTCATCTCAGGCACTTGAGACCCCACAGTCATAACTTCTGCTCACATATCCAGTATTATCAGATCTATCACCAGGACCATCAGTCCCAGCTCCAAGGATGACAGGTTTGGAACCTCGCAGATCTGAGGGCTAGGAAAAAGCAAGAGAGACAAAAACCCCAGTGTCTTAGTTAGGATTTCTATTGCTGTATGGAGAAGACCATGACCAACAAGCAAGTTGGGGAGGAAAGGGTTTATTTGGCTCACATTTTAGCACTGATGTTCATCACTAAAGGAAGTCAGGACAGGAACTCAAACAGGATAGGAACCTCAAGGCAGGAGCTGATGCAGAGGCCATGGAGGAGAGCTGCTTCCTGGCTTGCTTCCTATGGCTGAGTTCAGCCTGCTTTTTAATAGAACCTAGGACTAACAGCTCAGGAATGGCAGCACCCACAATGGGCCGGGCCCTCCCCCATCAATCACTAATTTAAAAAAAAATGCCTTACAACTGGAACTTGAGGAGGCATTTTCTCAATGAAGTTTCCCTCCTCTCAGATGACTCTGGTTTGTGTGTCATTCTGGCACAATATTAGCCAGCGCATCATTAAAATGAATGCCATCAGGAATTCCCCTTCTGTCTGTCACCCTGCATGAAGGGGTGTGGTCTTGACCATTTCAACTTGTGACCACGCCCACCATTAGCTAATTATGCCACCCCTCAATTAATTAATGGGGCTGGACCACCAGGTCCCAAGAGAGGTATAAAATGGGAGGCCCACGTGGAAAGCGCTCTCTCTGCGCGGATCGCCGACCTGCCTACTTCCTCGGAGGAGCTCTATCTGGTATTGTAATCTGTGTGTATTTTGGCCTTTAATAAACTCGTGTGTCTCCCACACCTGCAGGGACCCAACAGCAGTTCACTGAGGAACTCCTGGACTTTTTGCCTCTCTCCAAAAGCTTGCTCTGACTTCTATCTCTTCATCCATCCCAAACCTCCCCCAATCACCTGCTTCCCAAGGCTCCTCTGACGTCTATTTGCGGATAACAAAGTCTTGGCACATGCACCACCATGTGCCCTCCAGTACCTTGGCAAACACTGCTGATCCATGGAGTGCCCATTCCCCTCCGAGCATGATAAAGACTTCAGAACCATTTTCCATTCCATCCGAGCGGTCTACTCACTCAGCACTGACACTCCGGGGCACAGCCCCTCACCAGTTTATAATTACATTGATCTAACACACTCTGTGATCTTAGGAATTCCCTCTTGGCCTCAACTTACCTGTAATATGAAATGATTTTTATGTCCCTGTAGCTCTGATCCATTGAACCCTTGATGTCACTGTAGGATACAGAAGTGGACCAATCCACACTGTCAACCAATAATCCCAAGGGGAATTGTCTGGACATTAAATATGTTTTTTAGCTGTAAATATGTCTTCTATATCCTATGTGTGTCAACATGGGCCAAGGCATGGTGTGTTCCAAGGATACTGGGAACATGGCTGAAGATACAAGGTTCTCAATCCCTCAGAACATTAGGCCAGTTAGGCTACTTGTGTCTCTCTGAGAGCCACTTCTCACTCTCTGAAAGGTCCCAAGTCAAGATAATCCCAACCCTTTCTTAGAGTGAGACCCTACTGCCCTATCCACCACCTTCCAGTAAGAAGGCCCTGGGCTGACATTTCCACCCTCAAACTGCCCTGTTCCCAGCCCTGGAAGGGTGGCTACATTCCTCCAAAGGGACAATGACAGCCTTCCTCAAGTGCTTCCCGCCACTCACCCTCCAAACTGAAGGAGATAGAGCAGAGGGAGGGGACACTGTCAAGCACTGTAAAAAAGAGAACTTTAAATCTTGGCTTCTATGGGGACCAGCCTTAATTAGGGTGGCGCCAAGTGTGTTGCTGTAATTAACTGCGTGTCTGTGTTTGCACCCCACGCCCAGCTCTTCTGATTCAGCCTTCTAGAGGAGGCTCCAGCAGAGCTGGGCTCCCGCAGCCCCCGTGGGAAGAGGGCAACCACTCTCTCCTCTCCTCCAGTCTTCAGAAGCCTGCTGGATAAAACCACTGGAGGAAAACATTGGAGACACACTTCAGGACACCGACTGGGCAAAGAAGCACTGGAGAGGCTCACAGACAACACACTGAAATGTGACAAACAGGGATGCAGCCAATGAGCGTGCTTCTGCACAGCAGAAGAGAAATCCACAGAAGGCGGAGGCAGCTACCATGCGGCAAGCAGTGTTGCCAGCTGAGCGTGTGGCAATGAAGCAGGCTCCAGAATACATAAGGAACTAAAGTTAATAGCAAAAAGACAAAAGAGAAATGACTGGTGAGATACTTCTCAGAAAGAGGATGCACGGAAGGTCAGGAGATGTGTAGGGAAGGGCCCAGCACTGTCAATCATCAGAGCAACACAAGTCAAAACCATGGAACCTGGTATCAAATCCCAAAGAGAGTGACTGCTACCAAAGGCTGAGAGCAAATAATGCTGGCAAGGAGGTGGAGAAAAGAACTTGGACATTACTGGTCGGAATGTAAACTAGTGCAGCCATTATGGAAAATAGCAAGGACCCCCTCAGACAACTTGGTAAAGAGCTACCATACGACCCCAAAATCTTGCTATAGGAAATAGATCCACGTTTACTGAAGTACCATCCATGGTAGTCAGATGTGGAACCCACCTACGCATCCATGGTGGACAATCAGATTTGTTTAATGTGGCATGTATACATAATAGAATATTATGGATCCATGAAAAGAATTGAAAAGAATGAAGTTCTGAGCAATGTGGAGAGAGGACATTGTGTTAAGTAAAATAAGTCAGGAACAAAAGACAAATGTCACAAGTTCTCACCTTTGTGTGAAAACAAAAGTGTGACCCCGTAGAAATGAAGCAGAATAGTAGCTACCAGAGGCTGGGAAAGGGGGAGGCTGGTGAATACATGGACAATGACTTCAGTTGACTGTGCCACAGAAGGATAATGACAAATGACAACAATTCACTGACTTATTCAGAACAGCTTACAGTGAAGTAATGGAATATCCCCTACACAAAGAAACAACATATCCAAGGTGACAGCCGGGGACCCTGACCTGACATTGCACATTGTACATACACATTGAAGGGTCACACTCCACCCAATAACAATGTTGGTTCAAAATAAAAATACAGGTTACACATAAACCACTGTGTACTGAGAGCTCTCCCTGGCCCCTGTAGTCAAGGAAACCCGCGATCTAGCACCAACCCCGGAGACCAAGTAGCCCTGGGCCCAGCACACACCTGTGACAGTACTACCATCCATTTTCCATCATTCCACTCATTGTTACCTTCCCTGAGGAGCAAGTGGCAGCCTGATGGCCCACTAGGGAAAGGTTAGTATATACAGCGGTTGGGCTAACCTGGGTCCTGTGACTGACAAGGCTAATTAGATTCTGTTACAGGACTTCGAACTGAACCTGCTCCTCAGCCTCGGGAGTCTTTCAACCTTTGTGCATGGTGTGGAATTTTCTGCTTGTTTGTTGTTTGTTTGCTTGTTTATGACACTCTGTAGCTCAGTCAGGACTTGAGCTTGCAGCAATGCCCCTGCCTCAGCCTCCTGAGTGCTGGGATCCAAGAGTTCACTTCTATGCAAGTGTGGGTGTAGTTTCCAACCAACTCTTCTCACTTTCCTAAGAGTAGCAGGCTCCCAGTCTTTTCTTCTCCAACACCAAGCTCAGTGACTCTCGAAGACTCCCCTTTGACTTTACCCATCTCTGAGCCGATATCTCAACCCCCGTACCCACCCCCACTTGTGTTATTTTATATGAGTGAGCATCCTTGTATTTCAAAAACTACTTTGCATATTGAATAAATGAACAGATACAGCATTAACAAAAAAGGTTGGAGTGATACATAGTTAACGGCAGCTGATAGCCAAGGAAGAAGAGGGTGTGCTCATCACTAAGGGGCTTTGGACAGGTGTGGAGGTGATGCTGTATTAACCGAGGGACATGGGGCCCCAGGAATTAGGCTCCTCCTCTCTGGATGAGCAGTCAGTTGGTCTCCTATTCTGCTAGTGCAGAGAGCTTTCCCTGTACCTCACCATTCGACACGCAGGTGGTTCTGTGGCAGTAGCCATCCTGATCTCTCGAGCCCTTCTGCCAGGCGCTGATAGTGGAGGCTGTCATGGATTAGTTCATTTGAGCCTTTCAGAAGCCTGTGGAAACAGGGACTCTTATCGTCCCCACTTTACAGAAGTGGGGCCACTGGGGCAAAAGGCGGGCACATCTCACATCTTGAGTCACGTTTCCTTGCTAACTCCCCACCAACAGAACAGAGGGTCATGTTCTGGTCTGTCCTTGCTGACGTTGGAAGTCAGTTATTCCAACTGCCAGGCACGGCAAACTAATATGTGAAAATTTATGGCTCTTTCCTCTGATCCCCATCCCCAGTCTCTGTCTCATGTAACCCAGGCTGGCTTCAAACTCTTCATAGCTGAGAGTGACCTTGAACTTCTGGTCTTCCTAGCTTCACCTCCATCTGAGTGCTGGGATTACAGGTGTGTTCCAGAATGCTGGGTTTTATGCAGTGTTGAAGAGTAAACTCAGGAGTAGGCAAGCACACTCCTAACTGAGCCCCATCTCCTGCAGTAGTCTCGGGTATCTCACTAAGTAAGATTTCAATAAAACTAGACATCTCCAGGGTGTCTCTGGAGCTTTGGAGCCTGTCCTGGAACTAGCTCTTGTAGACCAAACTGGCCTTGAACTCACAAAGATCCGCCTGCCTCTGCCTCCTGAATGCTGGGATTAAAGGCGTGCGCCACCATGGCCCGGCTCAAGATTTTTTAGTAACTACCTTATTCTCCCTAGGTTGATACAATACCGGAGGTTGGGTGACTTATAAACATCAGAAGTTTATTGCTTACCATTCTCGAGGCTGGTGAGGCTGTGATCAGCATGCTAAGAAGGTTGGTGTCTGTGAGGCTCATATCCTGTGGCATAGACAGTATCTCCTCCCCATGTTCACATAGACTGGAAGGTCAAAGAAGCTGTTGAGAGCCTTGTCTGAGCTTGCTTCCTAATGCTGTAATAAAGATCATGACCAGAAGCAACTTTGAGAACAAAGGGATATTTGGTTTACATATCCCAGGTCACAGTCCATGGAGGAAAGCGGGTCCCCAAAGCAGGAACCTGGAGGCAGGAATGGAAGCAGAAGCCATGGAGGAGCTCTACTTACTGGCTTGCTCTCCAGGCTCATGTTCAGTTTCTTTTCCTTTCCTTTCTTTTCTTTTCTCTTCTTTCAAACTTATTTTATGCCGGGCGGTGGTGGCGCATGCCTTTAATCCCAGCACTCGGGAGGCAGAGGCAGGCGGATCTCTGTGAGTTCGAGACCAGCCTGGTCTACAAGAGCTAGTTCTAGGACAGGCTCCAAAGCCACAGAGAAACCCTGTCTCGAAAAACAAAAAATAAATAAATAAATAAATAAATCTTTAAAATATATATATACCTAGATATATAAGCAAAACATCCACACAAATGAAATAAATGTTCAAACTTATTTTATTATTATTTGTATATGAGTGTTTTGTCTACTCTTGGATGTCTTGTACCACACACATGTGGGACTGATGCCTATGGAGGCCGGAAGGGGGCATCTGATCCCCTGGAACTGGAGTTACAGACGATTGTGAGTCACCCTATGTTTTCTGGGAATCGAACTCAGGCCCTTTGGAAGAGCAACCGGTATTCTTACCCACTAAACCCTCTCTCCAGCCCCTTAACTTCTTTTCTTATGCCTCCCAGGACTTCCTGTTGACAATGGCTGGGTCCTCCTACATAAATCATTAATCAAGAAAATACACCCGCCCCCCAGATTTTCCTACAAGCCAATCTGATGGAGACATTTTCTCAGTTGACTTGAGATAACTCTAACACTAGAGTTATCTAGTGTCAAATTGACCAAAAACAAACAAACAAAAAAACTAAGCAGCCCAAATTCTGTGCAAAGGATGCCGCCTCTTAGACCCCACTTAGTAACACCATCTCCCACACTCCGCAGCATCTGACGCCACCTCCCACAGGCCTCCGATGAGCACATTAGTAATACAAATTTGGTTTGGTTTGGTGCTGAGGACAGAATCTATGGCATCACACATGCTAAATGTTCTCCACCAGCATCCCTCACACAAAGCTTGTGAACATCAGCTTTGGTCACTCTTAAGGACTAAGGGGAATCACATACCAAATGGCAAACCCCAGATGTGCATACACACTACACTGCCTCCATTGCCCAGCCCTGAGGCTCCCACTTTCTCTTGGTCCCCACTTAGGCATTGGTTATCTCTCCCCTTTCCCTGGACTCCTTCCCAAGGGCTTCCCCTGGAATCTTGCTTTTTTCCAGGGTGTTAGGCAAGGCACATTGTGTCAGCTACTTTTCTATTGCTGTGATAAACACCATGACTGAGGCTACTTATAAAAAAAGCATTTAATTTGGGGCTCATGGTTTCTGGGGCTAGAGAGCTCATGACCATCACAGTGGGGAGCATGACAGCAGGAAATCAGGCATGGGGCTGGAGAAATAGCTAAGAGCTTACATCTGACCCACTAGCATGAGGCAGGGAGACAAAGCTAACTGGAAGGTTTCAAAGCCCACGCCTAGTGACACATTCTCTAACAAGACCACACTTCCTCATTCTTCCCAAACAGTTCCACAAACTGTGGCCCAGGTACTCAAATGTATGAGCCTATGGGGGGCACTCTCATTCAAACCAGCACACACGCACATCTGGCCTTCCCTCATCCTTTGCCTTGTGACCTACTTCTGCCTGGATGGGAGACCGAGTGGCTGTTTCCAGGTAATGTACTTCTCCCAATCATGCCAATCAGTCTTAACTAGCAAAACCAATGCCTACAACAATGTCATTTTCTTGGGAAGGAAAAAACCCATGATGCAATTCTGCACAGTGAGAGCAGTCTGAAATGGTCACCTTTTGGGGACTTTGCCAGCCAGGAAAGAGGAAGAACTGTGAGGAAAGCAGACACAGTGCCTGCCACAGCCCTTGCTGATTTTGAAAGCAGCATTGTATGATGACCAGGTTGTCCACCTACCAGGCGCCTAGCCCCAGCCCAGTGTGAGTCCAGCCCTGTCCCCCCTCCTCAGGGCCACCACAGTCATGCCAGCTACTTGACTGGAAGTTATGAGCTGCCACATTGTTACCATATTGTTACCATGACTCCATGTCTGTTTAGGGTTCTCTTCCCAAGTACCAGATGCTTCCACAATTTCCCAGCACTCCAGGAAGTTGGCAGGGCCAATAACTCCCCATGCTTCAGATGTGGCAGTTGAGGACGGAGAGGACAAACAATTCAACCAAGGTCAAATGGGTGGCTCAAAGCCAGAGCCACTTCCCAGGTATCAGCTGCCAAGCCAGGAGCAGAGATCCCGTGTAGCCATAGAAAAGACAAACTCACGCAACACACAAAATCTAGTCTTGAGTAAAGCATCAGATGCCACAAGCAAAGGCTTCAGACAAGCAGTAAATCTAGGAAGGAATCTTTGTCATTCAGAGAGCAAAGGGTTAAGATCAGTAATCTACAAAAAGCTCTTTCAAATTGGAAAGGAAAGGAGAAACACCCAGTGGGAATTGTGGCAAAGAACATGAAGAGGTGATCCATAAAAGCAGGAAGCTAACTGCCCCCGGCAAAGGGAAAGGTGCCCTAGCGACAGCCAGGGCCATCAGAGGAAGGCATTTAGGGACAGGATCACGATGGCTGGTGGGCACCAGAGAAGTTTCATTCAGCGTATGAGCCACCACTACAATTAAGTTCCTTCAGACCAAAAAGCAATCCAGCAACTTCAATTAAAGAGTTCCTTTAATTTTTGCATTTAAAATATAAATTTTGCAAGGTGGACGTGATGATATGTGACTGTAAATCCTGTACTTAGTAGGTTCAGGCTAGAGAGTCACTAGTTCAAGGCCAACCTGAGCACCATAACAGGATTCTGAACAGTATATTTATGTATGTATATGTGTATATATATATATACATATATATGTATATATATTGCATTTAAAATGTTTTTTGGACCTACTAATTCTAGCCCTGGAAATCTGTGTGACAGAAATTAAACCACTGCACCCTGAGGGTGCATTATAAGAGGTTGATTATATTGGTTTTCCTCGTGACAAAAGAAACTTACAAGGAAGTATGACAGAACCAGGCTTCCTGGTTGTTTGATGAGGACCGCAAGACTGTACAGACGTACTGGGAAAGAGTGACAAGTGTCTGGAACACATAGTGCCTTTTCTCCCTCGTCCCCTTCACTTGGAGATGAAAGACCAGATTCAAGTCAGACCCAAAGAGACCAGCCCAGGACTCCACTCAGTACACTGGACAGGAGTAGACAGACACCTCATCATGCCTTCCTGTGCCATAATGTCAAGGCGTCCCCACAGGCCAGCGTAACTTTTGTTCCTTTAATTAATGAATAGAGTGGGTGTCGGTCAGCAGGAAGTGACTGACCAAGCAGTGTCCCTGAGAACATTCATCAGGCAGCACGGAGAAAGGACAGAGGAGGCAGAAGGAGGAAAGGGTGTACAAGCAAGCATGCAGAGATGCCACTTGGCAACCTCTACGATGATGAAAAGTGCACCATGCAGGAGACTGGGTGGTACATGAATCTAACTTGCTAGGAGGGAGCAAGGGCTGCATCTATCAGTTTTCAGGGGCTAAGGGAAAATCTTCACCCTAGAAAATAAAGCTTGAGAGCAATCCACCCCACCCCATTCTCCTGAAGCTAGGGTATCCAGCCCCAAAGAACCAGGAGCAGAAGAGAAAATTGAGTTCTGACTTAAACCAGGACAGCCTTTGTGTCCCCAGGGACTCCAGCATTGGAAGGTGGCTAGAAACAAGAGGGACAGAAGATTCTTCACCACTGCTCAGGGTGAAGGCATTCTGCAGAGGGTCTGTGGGATAATAAGGACCCCTAGAAGCCTCCAAAGTCAAAGGTCAGAAGCTGAGAACCTGGAAAAGCCACAGGTAAGGATTTGTTTGGCTTGCGTGTAGTAGGTAGAAACTTAGTTAGCTGCTAATGTTTTCAAGTGGCAGATTTTACTCACACACACACACACATTCACAGTCACCAGCAATAATGAAAAATAAATTGTCCAGCTATCTGTTCACACTGTGCCCATGTTCCTAAAGGGCAATGATAACTAGAGTTGGATAGTGCCCCTCTCAAGCACCACCACCTACTATGCTCCAGGCCACCTCACACGATTTATTTTACCTGACCAGTTTGAAGTTCCTGTGTGTGCCACCCTACACCTGCTTCAGCCCCTTCCTACCTGCTCTGACCCAACAACTGTGAGGACAACTCCTCGACCATCGCCTGAGTTCCACTTCCAGTGTCTCGGTAGTTTTAGCACTGCACAACTTAGCTGAGCTAGAACCACATCCTCCCAGAACCTCTGTGTGCTTCTGAGCTCATGCAAGATGGCCCAGATCAACATCTTCTACGAGACTAAGAAGGCAGAGGTTAGGCAGCGTTGGTGAACGGGAGTGAGCTCAGGGCACCAGGCTCCCAGGCAGCACTACACCAACCTGCTGGTTGCCCTCAAAGGTGGGAACAGAATACAGATTCTCTGGCCCTTTCTGTATCTCTCTGCCAGCTCAAGGCTCTGAGCCAAGGTTGGAAAGCTCACCAGCTTCACCCACTGCACCCCACACCAAGGATGCATGCAGGGTGGGCAAACCCTACCAGCATAGGTCTGTGCTTTGGTCACAGAAGACTTACTTCCCTATTGACTGCCTCTTAGGGACTCAGAAACAGCCCCATACACAAGTGATAGCCTGAAGGTCTAATGCCCATGATGAAAGCCAGGCTTGATGGTCCATGCCTGTAATCCCAGCACTGAGGAGGTTGAGGCAGGAGGATCATGAGTTTGAAGCTAACCTGAGTTACATAGCAAGTCCCAGGCCTACATAACAAGTTCCAACAGCTTCACTATTGACTAAATAGTGACACTCTATCTCAGAGGAACAAAAATAAACAACCACAATAAGTGAGTATAGATAAATTAATAATACATAAATGCCCATGCAAGTGTGCTCCCCAATTCTCTCATTTGGTTGCACCTTCCCAGAAGTCCTGACCCTGTCTCTGTGACTTTGGGCAAGCTTCCTAACCTCTCTGGGCATCACTTCCCTGTCTTAAGATACTGATGATAATGGTCACTCACGTGGCCACAGTGCAGCTAAGATGGCATGCAGAGCACTGAGCCTAGCAACACGAGTTACACAGGTGCCACAAGTGCTGTCTGCCATAAAGCATTCAGTGCTGTCAGAGGGGACTAAGCGTTTGCGACACTGGGACGAAGAAACCAACTGAACGTGCCACGCTTGGACCTTTGACCTCTAAATCAGAACCTCTTTCTCCTTCTGTGGCTATTAATCCCTCCAGAACGAGTGCACATGTGTATGCACAAAGGGAAAAAAAGAAAATTTCTAAATTTGTTCTTCCTTTAGATTTAGTCCAAAGGATTGCCCTCCTGCGGGTCCCCTGGATCCAGGCAGCGGGGAGAAATTAGCATGTAGGAGAGTCAAGAACTCTTGCCTTCACACCAGAGGAAGAAGAAAGCAAGATTGAAAAGGGGGAGGAGTCAGGTGGAATGCCAGCAAACCCTGGGCCTTTAGAGTCCCCAAGGCCCTTCAGGGTTGCTCCTGGGTCAAGGTAGCCCTCCATAGGGAGGATGTACAGAAAAAGGTAGGGCGCTCTGTGTGCCAGGCCCTCGAGAAGGGTGTTGGGGTTTGACTATCAAATACCCCCACAGATACATGTGCTGAGCATCAGTCCCACCCCTGTGGTGCTATTTTGAGGAGAATGGAGAAAGAATGTCACTTAGGGCATGTTCTGGGGGCTATCTCTTGCCTTGGTCCCTCCAGTTTTTCTATCTGCAAAAAGGTGAGCCACCATACTGTCCCCTTCACCATGACACACTGGAACCATAAGCACAGTGAGTCCTGCCTCCCTTGGATCAGTCAGGTATTTTGTCTCAGCAACAGAAGCCCTGCTGAACACAGAGAGACTCTAGGCTAGCAGCCAACAGCCCTCCAGGTTGAGGATCCCTGACCAGTGGCTCACACAGCATGTGGGAGGGTGGGTAGCTCCAACCACCCGAGCTGGGCACCCAAAGGTCCCCGTCTCTGGAGGTGGATGCTCTGTCCAATGCTGATGCTTCTTTGCCTGGTGGAGGGCTTGGCTTAGAGAAGGCCCCCAGGATGCTTCTGCTTTGCAAATGCAGGAGCAGCACAGGGACTGTGACTTGGGTCATGCTCTGGGCTTGCTTTTTATTCAGGGTCCAGATAAAAGTCCACAGTGGTGCCACTGAGTGTGCTGTGACCACTATGGCAAGGCTACGCTCTTTGCCCAACTCCCCATCTCTGGAACGTGCTCCCTCTCTCTTTCAATAGGAGGCTGACTTCTGCCTCCTATATGAATTCTTTCCTCATCATATAATCACACACACATACACAAATCACACCACACCACACACACACACACACACCACATCGCACACACACCACACACATACCACATACCATACATACACACCAACACATACATACCACACACACGCACGCACACACACTCAACACATGTACAGTTGTGTGTATACACTCTTTTCCAAAGTATCATTGTGAGTGAAGACGGACATCAGAAGGTCAGGCTCAGATCCTCTGCTCCCATGTCCTCACCTCCATCTCCAACAGCACCCACCTCTCCACAGCTCAGAAAGGGAATCCTATTCTGGATGGAGTTGAGAGAGTAACTCCTGCTGGGAACTCACACTCCACCAGGCCAGGAAAGTTGAGGATGCAGTTCTGGCCAATGAGAGGCAGGAGCTGAGTCTTGGTACAAAGCTATCCTGCGGATACAGTGGTGTGTAGCTGTAGGAAGGGCGGAGCCTCCTGAGCTGGATAGTGGAACATTTGAGAGGTGACTGGCAGCTGTGACTGCTGTGTGGCAACTGTGAAAGTGGGTGGTTCCGAATGGTCAGATGCTGGGCTAGGCCCCACCACAAGGGGAATCCTTTGGGTCTCTCCTTCTCTAGTGCATCTTCCTTCTAGCTGCCTGCCCTTCTAAGGCCCTGCCCTGGACTTTGGAGCCAATGCTTGGGTAGAACTGGACCTCTGGGCTAGATACAATGGTACAAGCCTGTGTGACCTTCTCTCCCGATCATTATTTCAAAGCCATCTAGCCTAGAGGATAAAGAGCAGGAGACAAAGGCAAGGGTGCCATCGGGGGTATGTTAGCATGTCCAGAGCCCACTCTATGTCTAGCCTTGAGAATCAAGATGTAAAATCCCTCATGGTTTAAGGTGGGGCTATGGAGACCATTCCGAGACATCCGAAACTCCCACTTTGATAACCTGATACCCACCCCTTCTCATTTACACCTTTTTGGAAAGTAAATTCTTGAAAACCTAATCAGGTGCAAAATGGTGACTTCGCTGTGGAAAACCTCAAGCACAGGGTTCCCACAGGACCCAGCAGCTATCTATGGGGTGTATATCCAAAGGACTAAAACAGTCTCAGACAAGCATCTGTACAGAGCCAACAACAGAATTGCCTAGCCCTAAAGCATCTCACATACATGCCACACATGGGTGATCTTTGATATTCCACTGAGTGATATTGGTCAGTCACAAAACACAGATGTCACCCGTGTCCACACCCATGCAGATGGTTCTTAGAGAAGGAAATAAGAGCACTGGCTTCTGGTCCAGGGGAGGGGGACCTGGGAGTTACACTAATGGATATAGATTTTCAGATGTGGAGACCGAAAAGCTCTAAAAACAGATGTAGTGCTGGTTGCCCAGCAATGTGACTGTATTTAATCTACTGAACAGTAGACCTAAAAACTCTTTAAACAGTAAATTATATGCAGTATATGTTTTATCACAGTTTAAAAATTGAAAGTGGAAGCATAAGAGAAAAATTCCTTCCACATTTAAAAATAAAAACAAACAAACAAAAATCCTCACAAGCTACCTTGGAGTAACCTCAGTCAGAAAAATAAAATATAATCAAAGAACTCAGAGGGAAAATCATAAAACTTTACTACTACAATACAGAAATTAAGCTAGGTGTGGTGGCGCACGCCTTTAGTTCCAGCACTCAGGGGCAGAGGCAGGCGGATCTCTGTAAATTCCAGGCCAATCTCATCTACAGAGTGAATTCCAGGGCAGCCAGGATTACACTGTGAAAACCTGTCTCAAAAAAACAAAGGGGGAAAAAAAGATTTAGAAATTAGCTGGTTGTGGATGCATGCACGTGCCTTTAATCCCAGCACTTGGGAGGCAGAGTGTGATGGATTGAATAAAAATGGCCCCCATCGGCGGTAGGGAATGCTGATAATAGGGGGTGTGGCCTTGTTGGAGAAAGTATGGCTTTGTTGGAGGAGGTATGTCACTAGGGGGTGGACTTTGAGGTTTCAGAGGCTCAAGGCTGGCCAGTGTATCACTGTGGCTTCCTGCTGCCTGTGGATCCAGATGCAGAACTCTCAGCGACCTCTCCAGCACCATGTCTGCCTGCATCTTCCCATGCTTCCCATCATGACAATGAACTAAACTTCTGAACTGTAAAGCCAGCTCCTGCTAAATGTTTTTCTTTATAAGAGTTGCTGTGGTCAGACTGAGAGTTGGCTCAGAGGTTAAGAGTACTGGCTGCTCTTCCCGAGGTCCTGAGTTCAATTCCCAGCAACTGTATGGTGGCTCAGAACCATTTGTAATGAGATCTGCTGCCCTCTTCTGGTGTGCAAGCATACGTGAAGGCAGAACGCTGTATACATAATAAATATATAAATCTTTAAAAAAAAAAAAAAAAAAAGAGTTTCTGTAGTCATGGTGTCTCTTCACAGCAATAACAGCCCTGAGACACAGAGGCAGGCAGATCTCTGAGTCTGAGGTCAGCCTGGTCCTGGTCTACAGAGTAGGTTCCAAGATAGCCAGGGCTACACAGAGAAATCCTATCTCAAAACACCAACATAAATAGAAAGAAAGAAATAGAGGTTGATCAGAGTAAATGGAGGTATACCATGTCCATGGAGGAAACATAAATAATGTTATAAAACAGGCAAGTCTTCCTGAACAAATCTATAATACTACAGAATTCCAATCAAGACCCCTAACAGAATTAGAAAGCAAAAACAAATACACAAACTACAGAGGTTATAACACAAGAGAAGCAGAACATAAGATGTAGAACTTTCAGGTAAGTTTGTTGAACGCAGTCAAGAGGTGCACAGGACAGATGCTCAGGACAAGTACTCCTTACAAGGGAACCCTAGAGCAGAGGAAGACAGAGAATGCTGCCTGCAGGGCTCCCCTGGTCCCCTGCAGCCACTTCCCTCTTTAACCTCAGTCATTCTTTAGGCCTCCATCTTGATTGACAAAGTGTTTGGTTTTGAACTTTGTCCTCACTGATTCTTACATATTTTTTCACCTAGCATCTATCACTCAACCAATCCACACTACTGCTTGAGCCGCTAGCAGCTCACACCCACCGTAGTGTGCTACCCCCAAAACATGGGCTACCTCGTGCATTTACTCAAGTCCTGGCTGTAAGCACTGTGTAGCTCCAATTTAGGGATCCTCCCTTGGGTCCACGGTTAGACACGAATTTTGTTGGGCATGTACATTCCTAAGTATGAATCTTCTGAATCCTTGGAAAACTGTTCAACAGGAACAGAGGATGTTTGTGTAGGGGGTGTGAAAGGCTCAGTCTTGTCCCACAAGGATCCAAATAAATCAGAAAGCTACAGTAGTTATAAGGTACCCATATTGGCACGTCCCTAAATCCAGAACGGCGCGTGTGTGTCGGCTCACTCAGGCGCACAGCCGAACGTCCACTCAGCCAGTCAGCACAGATAACTCTCAGACCGGACTTCCCTGGCCAGATAACTGAGTGTCGCGGTCCTTTCAAGTACCATCACAGCCTAGGCCTGCAAGTACCGAGGAGACTGAGGGAGAAGGGGAAGAGAAGAGAGACGGCCCCTCCCCCACCGGCCCTCTGGCTTTAAAGAGAGAACAAAGTGACCGGGATCAGAGTGTGCAGGCAGTGGCTGCGATGCGGCTGATTCATCCCCGCCGGATGTGTGAGGGGTCAGGCTGCGGGGAGCGGCGGTGGGGGCGCCTGGCCTGAGCGCACCGCGACAAGTAACCTGCCTGGTCTCTGGGCAGAGGGAGACTGCCAGGACTGTGCCCTTAACACAACCACAATGTGACCCGGCCTGGAGCTTCAGGTCAGAGCCCACGAACTACTGCCTCTCCTGATCCCTCCAGGGACATCCTGTGGCCATAGCGCCATAGTGACATACAGGGACAGATGTCTGCCCCATACTCATTCCTACAGGATCCTCGTAGGCTACTGGAGCCAGAAAGAGTCTCACCCCGGCTTCTGCATCACCCAGGTGACATCCTGCTGGTGACCCAGGCTCCCACTGGCTAGGGGAGGCTGGATGTGAGCCTCTATTCTGAGGTAGGATAGGGTATGTTGCCACATTTCCTGTTCGTTGTGACCCACAGGGGTCCTGTGAGGATCCTAGGCTCCTGAGGAAGGCATGGCCCTTCACGCATAGGGCCCAATAGGTAGAAAAGGCTGAGTCCTGAGTTGCTCCCAGGCTGACAGGGAGGCGCAGTTACAAAGTGGCGCACGCCTTTAATCCCAGCACTCGGGAGGCAGAGGCAGGCGGATCTTTGTGAGTTCGAGGCCAGCCTGGTCTACAGCAGCTAGTTCCAGGACAGGCTCCAAAGCTACAGAGAAACCCTGTCTCGGAAAAAAAAAGGGGGGGGCAGGCTTTTAGCTAAATGTCCTCCATACTCTATCTAAGCCTTAGGATATTTGAAAATAGGTCTCTCCTGGAGGTCAGGAGACAGGCCTGAAAGAAAGTCTTCAAACCAGATGCTGGGAGCCCTGGGTGCAAACGCAAGAGACCCCTGAGCTCCTTGGTACTACCTGCTCACGGGAAAGCCTTGAGCAGGTGGGGTGGGGGAGGCCTGGAGAGCTATTCAGCGAGCATGGGGCCAGAATCATGCCTGCCTAGCGAAATCTCTAGGGCCACTGCCTGGCTTCAAATTTTGGCTCTAGCTTTACCAGCTGTGGCCTTGGACAAGATTTTTGTCTTCTCTGAAGCGAGGACAGCAATGGGTACACCTATGGCACAGGCTCCTGTGGAAACTGAGCACTGCTCAGGCCGAGACAGCCTCATGTAATAAGCCTCAGTTCTTGTCCAGCGGCGCAGAGGGAGATGCCAGGTGTCTTAACTGGAGGGGGAGCAGGGGTGGGAGATGCCAGCGTCAAGGGAAATAGGCCCAGCAGAAGGGGCAAAGCAGACAGCAGAGCAGTCCCGGGCCAAGTGGCCCGCGAGCCTTGGCCTTTCTAAGCCTGAGTTCCTAGGCGTGTGCGCGGGCGCTGCAGCAGGAGACCGGGTGGCGCCGGCGGAGCTGTGCCTTGCTCGGTGGCTCTGTAGCCCAGCTGCCCCATGCCGACCGGCCGAGGCCCGGGCCGGCCAAGCACCTGGGTAAACATGCGCAGCCTCGGCCTGCGGGGCTCCGGCGGCCGAGGGCGGCAGCGGCCACTTCAAAGAGCGGCGCGGCGTCTGGAGGCGCGCGGTCCGCCGGCCATCTGCTCCGCGTTAAAGCGCCGGCGGCGGGCGGGGACCGCGGTGCCCTGGCGACGCCAATTGCAGATTTCGCTCTTGCCGCGGCGCCCCCGAACTGCGCACGCTGGTAGCGAGTGCTAGTGCGTGCCTAGCGCCCTGCTAGGCTCAGAAGTCTGGCTCTTTCGGTTCACAAGCCTTTGCCTGCTTCGTCCGCACACCCCCAGAAGGCCCTCCAGACATCCATTCCTCCGTAAACCATCCTGAGTGGCATCCTGTCTACCAATTCATCCCCGTCGGTCCCCATCCTCAATCATTGCCACCCCCTGACAAGTTTCTCCTCTCCTACGTTTTATCTCCAAGACTTAGCCCTTCTCTTTGCCTGAACCCCCAACCTCTGACCTGGACAAACTCCTACTCATTCTGCATCAACCCAGTTCAAAAGGTTCCACCTTAAATGGTAGCAACTTATTTCTTAAGAAGGCCGTTGTGTTCCCACAGATTGGTAGCTCCACCTGGAGCCTATTGGCACTGTGACTCTTGAAGCTTCTGTGAGCCTCCATTTTCTCATCTCAAGAATCTGTCCTTCTGGGTTGTGAGGAAATAACAGTTTCTAGTGCGATGACAGATGGCTCAGTGCTTTAGAACACTTGCTGCTCTTGTAGAGCACCTGGGTTTGATCGCCACCATCCACACGATGGCTCACAACCATCTTTAATGCCAGTGGATGCTCCGCTCTCTGTGGAGCCCTATGCCGGGAGAAACCAAAGCCTCATTACCTGGCCTGGACTGCCCTCTTGGCTTTCCTCCACCCAACTCGGTAGACTAGCTATGGGCTTCCACCTGCTGAAGCAGGCCACAGCTATATCCTGGGTCCTGGTTCCAGGTGCAGGGAACTGGGTAGGGCTCTTCCTCCTCCTGTAGTGACATCCTGGCTCCACAGCCTGGAACACACCTGCCGGTCCTTGTTGTACCCAATGCAAGCTTAGGCTGGGTAGGCTAATTATGCCAGCTGCAGACCCCAGGTTGAAGGAGGTTCCTGAGGATAGAGCTTTTGACTCAAGCAACACAAGGGACAAAGGGTTGGGCCACCTGTCCTGTATGGTATTAGCCATACCTTCCAACCTTGAGCACCCACGGGGACTTCTTAGAGCCCTGGACCACCCTAGGGAATGAGGCTAGGACATCTCTCTAGGAGGTGGGCAGGCATGTGGCCTGAGCAGGAATATGAAAAGGGCTGGTTGCCCACAAGTGTGGCAGACAGACAGCTAAACAAGCACAGGACCCTAGGGCCACTTCCTCTCTGTCCACTGTATCTGGTCAGCTTACAGAGTCCCTGATGTGGCCCATGTCCCTTGGTTCCTTGGTCAACCTGTAAGATTGAAGGAAGATGAGGTGCTAGGAAGTGGGCTATGGATAGTAAGGGCTGTGGAGGGTAAGGAGAAGACCCCTGATTTGGGTAGCTAAGCCCAACGGTCGGGCTCCCTGCAGGAAGGGACCATGGAAGGCAGAGTTAAGTATACCTCTTCCTCCATGTTCTCAACCACACTGGGCACTCACTCCTTCATCTGCACAGCCGGGAGCCACACCAGATAGAGCCAAGCCTCTTTAGAACAGGATGTTCATCTGGATGCAGTTGTCTTAGGTCTGGATGCCCAGGCTCACAGGATGAAGTACAAGTTCGAAGGCCCCACTAGCTTATGCTCCCAGGAGAGAATGGCTAGAACAGAGAAGGCCCTGAGGAAGGCAGGGCCATTCTGGTGTGAGCCTAGACACGGAAGATGTGCGGCAGACCCTGATGACCCTTCAGACTCTCTGGAGAGCCACTTGTCCCGTACTGGATGAAGGAGAGTGCCAGGAAAGCCCTCAGACTGTAATGTGGACAAATGGGACTGCAAGATCTCAGGAAATCCAGCTACGACTGGCCTGAGCTGACCTCAGCACCCTTCAGGAAGTAGAACTGGGTGTTCAGAGATGGAGGGTGTGAGGGAACCCATTGTGACCACATGCACCTGCCATCCCAGCACTCAGGAGGTCGAGGCAGGAGACTCACCAACTTGAGGCCAGCCAGGAATGTGCAACAAGATCTCTTTCAAAAAGGCAAAACAAGAGGGGCAGGGAGTCTGAACTAGGAGCGGTATTGCCACGCCCACCGCCAATCTAAAAACCTCTCTTTTGCTGGGCAGTGGTGTCTCACACCTTTAATCCCAGCACTAGGGAGACAGAGGCAGGCAGATTTCTGAGTTCGAGGCCAGCCTGGTCTACAGAGTGAGTTTCAGGACAGCCAGAGCTACACAGAGAAAAAAGGAAAAAGCTCTCCTTTGACCCCCATTTCTTGGAACAGTCTGGAAAGAGCCCCCTTGAGTGGTCCAGGGTATAGCATGTAAGGAGAGTTCTGGTTAGTTCTAAAAGATTGCCTGGGCCTACACGGCCCCTTTTCCTCTCAAAACCAAGACAGACCATGTTTTGAAAGCCCCAAATCACTTCAAAATCTGACCTCACCACTTGCCAACTCTGTGTGTGTGGTGGTGGTGGGGTGATGCCACTTTTCTGAGCCCCAACTTCCTTAGCAGTAGAATGGAGCATGTAATGGCGCTTGCATGCTCATATTCTTTTCGCAGCAGTGAAAGACTTTTAACTCCCCACTCGGCCACTGGAACCAGCACAGTGCCCCACCCCTGGCACCAAACTCTGTAAACAGTAGTTATTTTGATTCTGCCTCCAGCATTTTTCTGCCCAAACACTAGCACTGGAGTGGACTTTGACTTTGGAGTCGTCACGTCCCGCTCTCCCCCTCCCCTTCCCTCTTTGGTGTTCCTCCTGGGAGACCCCAGGAGGTCATGATTTCCCCTTCTGGCTTCCAGGCTTCTGCCCCCTCTTCTCCCCTCCCCCAAGCTGGTCACTTCCCCAGGGAGAGAAAGGGTTGGATCACAGAGTGTCCCTTCTACCGGTGGTTCAAAGCTGCCGCCAGCCCCCGCACGGCCGGCTTGATTTGTTTCTTATCTTTAATTTTGTTTTAATCGGGCAGATCCCCTCCGGTTACTTTTCCCCAGAATCTTACGGCATCTTTGGAGCGGGCAACAAAAGCATTCTTTTTGGAGCCCGCAGGGGGCCAGGGCAGAACCACTTCAAAGAGAACGCAAAGCAGCAAGTCCCGTCATTGTCCTCCCCTGCGTGCCTGCCCCCCAGCGTCCTGAGGCTGCCCTGAATAGGCAGGTACAAAGGCCACACGTTCAAAGTGGGCACCACACGCTCCATCAGAAGGCCAGCTTTGCCAGTCGCCACTTTGCCTTCATCCTCATATACACAGGTCTCCCGCCAGGGAGGGAGCAGGCCTTGAAGTGGGGGCTCTCTCGTCCTCCCTCCCTCCCTCCCTGCCTCTCTCTCCCTCTCTCCCTCACTTTCACCCTCCCTCCCCGCTCTTTTTCTCCCTCCCTGGCCACAATTTACGATGCATTTTGAAGTGGCTCCTTGTGTTCAGCACCTCAGCTGAGCCGGCAGGTGCAGCCTGCTGGGAACCCCGGGCAGGTCTGCCCTCTGAGTATCTCAGTTCTGAGAGGCAAGTTCTCCTGGCACCGGACCTCTGAGACTGGGTTAAGTAGGAAGCTACCTAGTCCGTCAACTCAGGGTTTTTCTAGATTTTGTTGTTGTTGTATGTAGGAGTGTTTTGCCGGCATTAGTATATGTGCACCACCTGTGTGCCTGGTGCCCAAGGAGGTTAAAAAAGGAGTGTGTGTGGGGGGAATGGATCCCCTGGAACTGGATGAGGATGTTGGAGGTATGGCGCTGGTCCTCTGCAAAAGCAGCCAGTGTTAAGTCACTAAGTCACCTCTCTAACCCCAGCCCAACTCAGTTCTACAGGAAAGGAAACTGAGGCACAGGGATAGGCAGCTTCTTGCCTTGGGCCCCACAACAAGGCTGGGCAGGACTGAGTATGTATTTTTCTAATTCCTGCATTTCATTTCTGGAAAGACCTGGAGGCATTAGCTGCTGGTGGCCACTCAATCACCAGGAGAAAGTGCCCCAAACTAGGGGAAGTGAACAAGGCTGGCATGCACAGGCTGTCTCTGAGCCCACGGTTGGAGAGGTGGCCCAGAGGGATAAAAGTCGGCCCATTGGCAGAGATAACTGCAGTGTGGTCATAACACTGTCCTTCATAAGGATTAGGTCTCCATGCCCCACACTGAACCCAGTTTCTGACTTCACCCAGTGTTCTCCATTTGAGGGAGGAGATGGAGGCTCAAGGAAGGTAAGTAACCTGCCCAGAGTCACACAGCCAGTTAGTGATAGATGACATTTAGCAAGATACTACATGTCATTTGCCTTGTCATTGTCCTGGTCCTCCCTATAGGCACGGTGCAATGTCTAAGAATCAGATCACTTGGGATGAGAAATGTGGGGTAAAATCAACTTGCTCATGCCAAGTAGGAAAGTCTGCACTGCAGAACTGAGTGCCCTTGGCCTTGTACCCAAAGGCTCCAGGGGAAGGAAGATAGCAGGACTGACTTTGCCCTCAGCAGACTCAAAGACCAGGCAAGACTGTGAGACGTCAGCATAGTTGTAACTTGGTCACGTCACTGCTGCTGTTCATCCTGAACCAGATTCAAATTCTACCCTACTGCCTACTCATGGCCTTGTCTGCCATCTGCACATTGAACGACTGGTGTTCAACTTGCAGGAACAGCCTCAGTAGTCCCCGCTGTCCGGAACTTGCTCCAGAGACAGGACAGCTACCGCTACCTGATAATAGTCAAGAATACATGACAAGGAGTGAGGGTCCCTGCCAAGTCCAGGATGTATGTCAGGCCTGCAGCCTGGAGAACAGGGATGGGAACTGCCAACCCAGGCAGGGTTCTGAGCCTGAAGCAGGAGGAGGGTGAAGTGCCAACAGCCAACAATTGAGTAGGGCCGACCCTGAAGACAGTTCTGGAAAGAAACCTACCCCAGCTCCAAGAAGGGCAAGAGAGGCAGGGTCACAGTCCAGTAGCAGGATAAGCTTGGGTCTAGGAGACCATCTGGGTGGCCAAGAGAGTCCAGCATCATTTGCGTGGACCCAAGCGACTAAGAGGCAGGAGAAGCACTCTCTGAAGCTCGATTTCCCTCACCTGTGAAATGGACGCAGGAAGGAAGGTGATCAAGTTTGCCGGAATCTTTGTCCTGTTCTTCAAAAGGCCTGGAAAGCAGGGCCTGACAGGGTACTCTGGACACCTGTCCCCTGCGTTGGCACCGATTGGATCCTTGCTTAAATGTGTGTTGGAAAACAGGTGCGGTTGCTTTGAAAAACCAGCTTGAGAAACAGAATTTAATGGACTGAGCAATCTATGGAGTGTGTGTTCCGATGGGGATGGCCTGTGGAAACTTTCAACTCTTCTGGCAAAGAGAACTCCAGGAACAAGGAGTGAGTGACATGCTCACCTGGTGCTTAAGCAGGAACCCTGGTCTTTGGGTGTTGACATTGTTAAACACTTCTGTCTCCCTTTTTCCCATACAATGTGAAGCAGCCGCGCACACACACACACACACACACACACACACACACACACACACACACACACTCCCAAGCCCACTTCATCCACAAAGGAAGTGTCCTCAGGCACAGAGACAGAAACATCTACGTTGCCCCAAACCAGGAGTGTCCTGACCTCTGGTTAATTTTTGCAGACAAATGCCAAGAAAGGACTGAAGAGATGGCTCAGCAGTTAAGAACACCAGCTGCTCATGCAGAAGACCTGAGTTCAATTCCCAGCACCCCGCAACCATCCCAGGGAATTCAGGGGTGTTCTCTTCTGACCTCCACAGGCATATACAAGATACATGCGTATATAAGCAGGCAAAACTCTCATACACATAAAACAAAAATGTAAATAACTCATTCTAAAAGTTTTAGACTATCAAGAAAACTGTGGACAATCGATACATGTGCACTTGCCACGTGCCGGGCATCACTGGAAACCCTTCCATCTATATCCTGTGCGATGCTCCTTCCCACCCCAGGAGATGCTGGCAGGCATGGTCATGTGTCCACTACATGTACTTCGGGTCTCAGGGAAGTGGCAGATTTGGAGCAGAATGCCAACACCTGTGGCAGAGTGGGTGCTGGTGCTGCACTGGACACCTGAGAAGGCCAGGTGAACACCTGCCTGGAGGAGTCAGGGCACAGCTAACTAACTGCTCTGCAACAGAGAGGATTCGAGAGCTGGGGGCTTCTCCACTTGAGCATGGCCTGCTGATTACTGGCTCATTCCTGATAGGAATTCCATGTCTGTGATTCACCTAGCTCTGCTAGCGGCACCCACCATCATCAGCCCTTTGGGGCTTCCTCTTTCCCGCATGACCAGAGAGAGAGCAGGTGCAAGCACCAGGCCATTTGGACTCCTCCGCTTCCAGATCAGCTTGCTTCCTGGGCGCTGGCATAAACAGCAGCATGCAAATGTGGCCTGGAGGGCTGTAATAAACACTCGCTCGACCCTTTTTCCTTTTCAAATCATTTCTTAGAGCCCTTTCATGCTAACGTCTAGGAGATGTGACATTAGAAAAATCGCTTTGACATGCTAAGGGGCTCCAAGATTAACAACAAAAAAAGAGAAAGGACAAGATAAAGCTTTCGGAAGACCTATTGCAGAGGAATTACCCGCCTTTGAAAGTGTTCCAAGGTTGGTGCCCGCTTCTGCTTGTTGGCATACATGTAAATGAGCACTACAAAAGCCCGCACTCAGTTCCACTTGAATGAAAGATCTAGCCGCCAGCATGGGGACAGGGAGGGTGGCCAGGCTTTGGGAAAAGTGAGGATAGGCCTGGAGGGGGCTTCCTGCCCTGAAAACAAAAGGGAGCAGACTCTGGCATGCGTCCAGGATGAATATGTCAAGGTCAGGCATGACCAGTGCCCCTTGTCACATGACCCACCCAGCCTGCTCCAGCTGCTGGCCCCACCCACTGTTCTATTCTTTTTGGTTGGGGACAGAGGAGGGGGCCTGCTCTGTTGCTCAGGCTGGCCTTGAATTCTTAAACTCACAGACTCAGGTAGTCCTCCCTCCTCAATCTCTGAAGCAGCTACAACTGAGGGTGTATATCATCACCACACCCAGGTTTTCTTATCCTCTTCCTTGTGGGTCCTTAACTAACCTCTTCAGGGTTCTCTTTGAAATGGCAGTAACAAGAGAACTCGGAGGGGCCTTTGTGGGGTGAGCCTGGAGAATGCTTAGTGCTCACTGACACTTAGAGACCGCTGAAGAGCTCCGGGCTGACGTTGGGGAGTCTGTGGTTCCCTGGAGTCTTGCTGGAGTCTTCAATGGAGGCAAGAGTTTGACAAAGAAGTACCACATGAGGGGAGGCAGAAATGTCACCCAGGAAGTGGCTCAGGCCCAGGCCAGCTCTCAGATTCCGGTGTACCTCAGCTGAGGGCATGTATGGAGTCACACACAGCCATTGCTGCCGATTAGCCTGTGTCCCTTTTGAATTAGGAGCCATCGCCATTCCCAGATATGTGGTAGGATTCTCTAGTGGAGAAAATCCTGAAGGATGTATACATATTGTAAAAGATTTAAGGATGGCGACTGGGCTGTCTAGCAAGGACACTGAAGAGGCTGAAAACGAGGTAGCTAGGCAGTCCATGCAGCTAGATACCCCAGAAGGCTTGGGGCTTCCTGAACATTTGCTGCTACCAAATCCATAGCAGAAGGCTGGTGAGACTGGAATCTGATGTCAGATGGAGCGTGGTAGTGGCGGCGGTGGCAGCAATGGACATGCTTGCTCAGGAAGAAGGGAAAGCAGGCTTTATATCCAGGTCACTCACTGGGAAGCACAGTCCCTCACAGATATGCTCAGATGTCTGTCTCCTAGGTGATTCTAAATTTCATCAAGCTGGCAATCAAGACCAGTATCACACATGGCGTATTGTAGACACCATTCCTTACTACAGGAATGTCCTGGGGTCTCCTACGGAGAACGGGGAGAGCCGTTCACCGAGCATCTTCTAAACAGGTTCTGTCCCGAGAGTAGCCACAGTCCACTATACTGGCATTCTCATTGTAAAGATTAACACTGCTCACTTTGGGCAGAATGCTCTAGCACCCTAAGACTTCAGCTCAACACACTAAAGACAGCCCAGTGATGAGACCTTTGGGTAGACTCCCGGCACAGCTGACTGTGGTCCTTTCAAGTCCCTTCCCCTTTCTTCACCCAAAGATTTAAAAACTTGAAACTTTCAGAGTCTTTTGAGTTGTTCGAGAGTGTCTTAGTTACGGTCTCCATTGATGTGATAAAATACCATGACCAAAAGTAACGTGGGGGAGGGGGAGCGATAGTTGACATCACAGTCCATTATCAAGGGAAGTCAGGACAAGAACTCACGCTGGGCAGGAGACAGGAACTAAAGCAGAGGCCATGGAGGATCATAGCTTACCAGACTTGCAGGACCACCAGCCCAGGGGTGGCACATTGAGTTTGCCGCTCCCAAGTCAACCATAAATCAAGAAAATGCCCAGAGTCTTGCCCACAGGCCAGTTTGCAGGGAGCATTTTTCTCAATCGAAGTTCCTTCTTCCCAAATGACTCTAGCTCAAGTCAGACTGGTGTCAGATCAGCAGCACAACTGGACAGGGCAGGACGAAAGTCTCCTGACATTCTGCGAAGTCTAATTCCCATGACTGCACGTTACCACGAAGGAGGTGGGAAAGCCCTGTAGCTGAGGTCTGAGTCAATGGAAACAGGGACTGTGTGACCTGTGGGAAGAGCCAGCCATTGAGCCACAAGCAGCAAGCAGGCCAGAGAGGGGGGTTGATGGGGTGGGTGGGGGTGGGGTAACTTTCACCATCCAGCACTGTCAGCATGTGTTGAGCTCCACGAGCTGTCACCTTCTATACCCTAGGGCTCCTTCCAGGACCTGTCTGGATACCAAAATCTACTGATGCCCAGGTCCCATCGTACTGTGCAGACCCTGCACGCATCCCCCAGAGATGTGCACTCAGCTCTAGACAACTTATGACCACTGGTGTAACATAAGCACTAAGAAAATAGCTGCATTGTTTAGAAGTTGGCTTCTTTTTTTAAATTTTTTTTAAAGATTTATTTATTTATTATGTATACAACATTCTGTCTGGATGTATTCCTGCAGGCCAGAAGAGGGAGCCAGATCTCATTATAGATGGTTGTGAGCCACCATGTGGCCGCTGGGAATTGAACTCAGGACCTCTGGAAGAGCAGCCAGTGCTCTTAACCACTGAGCCATCTCTCCAGCCCCCTAGAAGTTGGCTTCTTAAACTGGGTGCTGAGACCGACACACGGTCACATAGCTAAATGTAGGGGCTACAAGAAAAAAATTCTAGCAACAGTAAGAGGTTGATAAATGACCCAAAAATTAATTCTAAATCAATTGTTCAGGTGAGGGACATAGCTGGGTAGGTAAAATTCTTGTACATGAGAACCTGAGCTCAGATCCCCAGCACCCAGGTAAAAAGCCAGGCATGAGGGTGTGTATTGGTAACTCCAGAGCTAGAGGTAAAGATGGGTCGATCCAGGGGACTTGCTGACCAGCAAGCTAAAGAGTCAGTGAGAACCCCTGCCTCAAAAAGTAAGGTAGAGAACAATTGAAAAAGACACCCTGATGACTTTCACACACGCTAGTGTGGATGAGCACACCTGCACACACACATGTACACATGCATACAACACATAGCTGAGTTTTTCAAAAGTACAAGGAACGATCTGAGGTGTTTCTTGAAGAGCTTGCCCCTGTGGCAGTGTATGATCTCACTACGACCTTGAGTCTTAACCCACAAAGTGCATTATCTGTCTTGTGTGGGTCATCATGCCACGTAACACTAGCACACACTGCCTGAAACAGACCTGCCATGACTGTGTGTTACCAACGGAAGTGTTTTCACTGTACATACGGAGTTTTCTGCTTTCGTAGAAATAGAATGGTTTTTCAGTTAGAGAACAAAGAATATCTCCCACTGTTATTCCTCAGCATGTATCAGATTAGCCTATCTTTGGATTGTATTATGTCAGAATGTTTGATTTTTTAAAAATTGCTATTGGAGGTGCTTAGTTGAGCTTCATTTAAAAAAAAAAATCATTAAATGTGGCCCAAACCCAATAGACACTCAGTGATGAAAATGTTTCTTGTTAAAACATGAGGACCCCAGGACCCTTGTAAAAAAAAAAAAACAAAACAAAACAACAGCAACAAAAATGTTTAGACGTCTTTGCTACTTTTCTATTGCTGTGAGAAGAGACCATGACCATGGTTGCTTGGAGAAGTAACATTGGTTGGGCAGTGGTGGCGCACGCCTTCAATCCCAGCACTTGGGAAGCAGAGGCAGGTGGATCTTTGTAAGTTTGAGGCCAGCCTGCTCTACAGAGTTCCAGAACAGCCAGGGCTACACAGAGAAACCATGTTTTGAAAAACAAAAACAAAAACCAAACAACTGCCCTGAGAAGTAAGTGTCTAATTGGGAGCTTGGTTACAGTTTCAGAGTGATCGTCATAGTGAGGAGCATGGAAGCAGGCAGGCATGGCCCAGGAGCAGGCGCAGAGAGCTCACATTCTGATCTGCAGGCAGCAGGCAGAGAAAGAGAGAGACACTGGGTCTGGCATGGGCTTTTGGGACCTCGAAGCCCACCCCTAATGACACACCTACTTCAACAAGGCCACTCCTCCTAATCCTTTCTAAATAGTCTGCCAACTGGGAAGCACACATGCAAATACATGAGCCTCTGGGGCCATTCTAGTTCAAACCCCCACACTAAGTGTGGCAACATGCACCTGTCATTTAGTGGAGACAAGAGGATCCTGGGAATCTGATGGCCACCAGTCTAACTGACCAGTGAAATCCAGATTAAGGGAGAGACCCTAACCCAAAAAATAGGAACAGAGTGATGAGAAAACACCCAACTCAGGTGGCTGGCCTCAATACACACACACACACATGCACACACATATATAGAGCACATGCATATACCACACACACTAGAGAGCACATACATATACCACACACACACAGAACATGCATGCGTATACCACACACACAGAGAGAACACATGCATATAACACACACACATACACACAGAGAGAGCACATGCATATACCACACACACATGCTCATACCACACACACAGAAAACACATGCATATAACACACACAGAGCACATGTGCATACCACACACATACACACACAGAGAACACATGTATATACCACACACACAATCACACACACAGCACATGCATAAACCACACACAGACATATACACACACAGAGCACATGCACATAACACACACATATACACACACAGCACATGCATAGAACACACACATACACAAATTGTTAAATAAATTATGGCCTGGAATTAAGACAGAATTCTCAATCACTTCTGAAATGGCCCTAAACATGTTTTTGATATTTCATAGTATGTATTATACATTGAAGATTATAAAATCTAAATATTGGCCAACTTTGTATATAATATACATTAGTATATCCAAATATGTCGGATACTCTGTGTCCTCTAGTAACAAATGGTCAGATAAGATTTTATTCTTTATGTCAAAATAAAGAAGCACAGCCTTCCCACCAGGGTGCAAAGTTGTTTTTGTCTTTAAAGGGTAATTATCTATTTACCAAACAATTATTTTAAAATAAATTTCTTATGACTTACTATCAGCAAATTCTTGCTATAAGTCTGGGGTTGCATGAATTTTCTCAGGCGGAAAAGGGTCACAAGTAGACAAACTTCAAGAAGCTCTGGTTGAGGGAACAGTAACATGGTCAGCACAGAAGCAAATCTTTCTATTTTCCACCCTCCGCAGATTGAAGCCAGGATATAACAAGGAAAGCAACTGTGCCTGCCAGCTGCTGAGGCTCAGAGCTGAGTGGGACACAATTTGTGGTCTCTAGAGAAGTGATTCTCAACCTATGGGTCGCAAGCCCTCTCACGGGGATTGCCTAAGACCGTTAGAAAACACAAACACTTGCATTGTTATTCATAACAGTAGTAAAATTACAGTTATGAAGCAGTAACAAGATTGATTTTATGGTTGGGGGCCACCACGACATGAGAATCTGTATTAAAGGGTTGCAGCATTAGGAAGGTGGAGAACCACCGCTCTAGAGAGGTGCAGCTGCATGCCGGACAAGAGGACTGCAACCACACCCGGACCTGCTTTGCACAAAGTAGGTTTTACAGGAAGCTGGAGCTCCCAACAGCCTTTGAGAAACTAACTCTGGCCAAGGTAGAAGCAGATGAGGATGGATATGGAGGGGAGGGTAAGGGTTCTCAGACGGGAAAAGTGAGGACGAAGAGTCTGGGGCAAGCTCTCAAGAGGTTAGCAGATGAGGGCTGAGGGTAATCAGATGGCAAGAACACTGATCAAGGGCCTTGGAGGGTCAGGGTTGAGGTCTGTGTGTCAAGCTTGGAGGAGAGCATAACCGATACCGTTGGATCATTTCTTGAGGGTTGGTTCCTTTCCCATCCTTAATGCCACAAAGACCAAAACAGTGACACCCCCAGGGAACAGCCCTGAGCTTGTGACTGACAAGAGTTGATGAATAGGGACATTGGGCACCTCAGAGCTATGTGTTCTACACAGTCCCAGAGTCCCCGTATGATGAAAAGCTCCAGCGGCCTCCTGTGGCATATCACCTCCATCACCAATCTCTGAGAAGACTTTTTTTGTCTGTACCAGGGTTCATACCCTGCCTTGTCCCTTCTCCTTGACCGATGTTTCTATGGACAGAGAAAGAAGAAAGAAACCCCCATACCGCAAAATAGTCCAGGCCCCTTCTGCATCATGACAGAGGACAACCATTTTTGGCTCCTGGCCTGTTGCAGACTCAGGAGCAAGGCTCAAAGCCTGGCTGCTTCTTTGTTGTTTTGATGAATGAAATCAATCCTACCAGAGTGGGCATGGGGAGCGCAGGAGGCAGGGGAGGGCCCTCTGACATCCTGCTGTCCCCCAACCAGTTTTAGTGCAACAGGGAAAGACAATGAGAGAGAGCTTCTTCTGATCTTCAGTAGGAAGAAAAGCCTCCACTTTGGGGAATTTACACAGCTTGGATTGGCAGAACCCCAAGACCACCTTGCAGCCAGGATCCTCAAAAAAAAAAAAAAACAATCTGATGAACAGAATACATGCCAGATGAATGCCAAATGGAAGGACTCTGGGTTGGGGAGGCACACAGGGTCCTTGGGGGAGGGAGGGGTGAAACTCTGCTCCAGGACACTGCAGCATCCATCTGCCATGTGGGGAATGTGCTGGTTTGCAGCACACGTTCCTGGTGATAGGCATGGGGTCTTACTCCCCCATATCGCCTGCAGTGACTCCCAGTCAGACCGCAACTTCAGCCTGGTTACAGGTGGACATACGGCACCATGTTCTGCTCTGCTGACCTTACACACCAAGAACATCCGTATCTGCCTTTGCTCCTCCTCCTCTTGGCTTTGGGAGGCTCCTCAGTGCAGTAGGCTGTATACATGTGATTATCATCTCTGGGTCTGTCTCTGGTGTCATCTTCAGGTTTGTCCTAGTGTCATCTCTTGGATCTCTCTCTCTCTCTCTATCTCTCTCTCTCTCTTTCTCTCTCTCTGATGTCTTTGGTCCCATGGAAGTCATTTACTCTGACCCCAAGGCTAAGTGCTCTTCTGCTCCAACACAGGGGTCACACACTCTCAGGAATTCTTACCCAGAACCACATCACAGATACCAATCAACCCTTAGGGATGCCCAAGTGCTGATGGAAGCACAGACAAGACCATGGGGCAGGGAGGACTCAAAAATAACCAGCTGTAGACACATTTTGGCAAAGAGCACATTGGAAGCCTCTGTGGGGCCCAAGGAAGGTACAACCATGGCCTCTTCCAGCCTCTCCAGTCATTCTACCTGGGTGGTTTCTTGAATCCTCCAGGCCTTCCTTGGCTCCCTTGTTTGTAAAAGGGGTTAACACTGGCACTTGCCCCCTAGCATTGCTCTGGGGGTGAAATGCACTTATGCCTGCAGCAGAAGTCTATGTGTGCAAACTTTGCACAATTGCTGTATGAGATCTGGAGACTGTCTGTGCAGCAACACTTCTGTAGCTTGCGACCCAGGGAGTCACAGACAGCCAAGGATGATATAAGGAACCCTGCGGTGTCTGAGGTAGAAGGGACTTCTGATGTGGGGGCCTAAAGAAGGCCTCTTGGCAGGCTGCTAAAATGAAAATTTTTATTTACTTCTAATAATTATTATTGTTATCCTAGTAGCATACAAAATAATGGGTTTATTAACATAACTTCATATATGTAACTGTTGAATTTTGCTCAGTGTGTGCACACACATAGAGTTGATTCTTGCCTTCCATTCTGATGGAAACAGGCTCTCTTTTTCCCCACCTATGTTCGCCAGGCTAGCTGGCCTCCAACTGTGGATGGATTCTTCTGGCTCTGCCTCCATCTCCCAAATGCATGTGCTGGGGTCATGGGCTTGTGTTACTGCGCATAGCTTGTACATGGGCGCTAGGGACCCGAACGCAGGACGGTCTTACCCAGCAAGCCCTTTACTCTCATAGTCATCTCCCGAGTCCCAAACTCTCTCTTGACTTTGTTCATTGACCCCAGCCTCTGTTGGCTGCTATTCTCCAAGTAGTACAGCTTTGCCCCAAACTTGCTAGCTATGTGACCCAAAGAAAACTGTCCACCCAGAAAGACTGTCCCTGAATCTCCCTTGTTATGCATGGTACTTTTTTGTTTGCTTGTCTTTAAGTTTTCAAGACAGGGTTTCTCTATGCAGCCTTGGCTGTTCTATAACTCACTATGTAGACCGGGCTGGCCTCGAACTCAGATATTCACCAGCCTCTGCCTCCTGAGTGTTGAGATTAAGGGTGTGTGCCACCACACTGGGCCTTGAGACTTGGGCGTCTCCCCTACTCCAGTTGGCATCTCAAGGAATCTCTTCCAGTTACAGACGCTCACTCCCTTAAAGCAAATACTACGTATTTTCCATCTTGCTTCACTTCCAGCGATCTCCAACCCTTCTAGCCACTCACTTGAGCTCTTCGAAATTCCTCGAATCTCCACTTCACCCTAGAAGACACAAAGTCTCAGGGAGGTTCAGTGACTAGCTTAGACCACAAAGGTTAAAGGCAGGGCCAAGCCTCCTAACTCTAACTCAGGACTTCTGCCATCTTGTCATTTTGTATCCCTGGCAAGATAAGGCCAGCACACCCTGCAATGGACTCTTCACCCTCCAGGGCTGTTGGGGACTCTGATGAGGGAGACCACGGATGGGTAACGATTCTGAGGCCAGTACCCACACGTAGGGCTCCAGACAATCGCCTACCCCACCACCAACCCCACTGATACATATTTTATGGGACCGTTCTTCTTCCTCACAAACGATGTCATTAATCTGCTCCCTGGCTGTGCAGAATAACATCCCTCAGGAGCAGCCCGCTTTCTGAATATTTTATCAGCCCTCATTCCTTCTCCCCAAACTAATATATATTTACACAGTCTACCTCCTACCGGGGGACCATATTGTTTTCTCTCAGTGCCGCAGAACTTAGACATGGAATTGCGAATAAGTAAAAAAGTATATGCCTCGCTATTGATGTTGAAAGTGAGAACCAATCATCTATCAAGCTGTGAGGGAAGCCAAGAGGAAGATTTGCATACGGTAAAAACAAAAGAAAAGGCAGAACAAAACAGAGCAAGTGAACGAGGCCCCGCTGAGGGAGGGAGGGCCAGGAAGGGAGCGCCTCTCTTCCTAACAGGAGCGACTGTGTCCCTGCCCCATCTTTACTTCATTTGGCAAATCTCAGCAGTGGGGAGAGCAAACAGCTATTTTGTTAGCGAGGTCAAAAACTTCCTACTTGGAGATCCAAGCTGGAGAAACTGAAGTTTTTGCAAAGTTTTATGATGCCATTTTTATTGCCATGGAATATTTATGACAGCGAGGATTTGAACGCTCATGTGGCCCTTTTGCTTCCTCGCACATTATTTCCTTCTGAGGCTCATGAGAACGGAAGGTAGAAATAGTGACACACACACACACTCAATTCACAAATGAGGGGAAGCAGATGCAGACAGATAAAGCACTGTCTGGTGTCTGTACCGGGCCAGGGGCTGCTGCGTTTTTTAACAGTCGCTCTCAAGGTATCTTTTAGGAAAAGAAGTCCCTGCCTGTGGCCACATTGCATGTGAAGGTGGGAACTTGAAGGCAGGTTCGCAGGTGAGGGTGTTAGTCATCAGTGTGTAACTCTGGCACTCATGAAGAAGGCTCCAGCCGAGTTCACAGTTTCGGAGTGTCAGATAACGGTTTGAGGAGACAACATGGCAGAACCCACTTGGGAAGAGTTTCCTCACAGGAGACTTTCTAGAGAAAAGTGGCAAATTTTAACCTCCCCTTTGGAAGACGACCTTCCTTCCTCTACAACTGCCAGCCCTCAACCAAGTCCACCATGCGTGGACTCCTGCAACTGGTTGTAGCGGGCAAGAACTTGCAACCGCTTTGGGGCTGGTTCAGAATGGGTAAGGCAGCGGGCACCAAGGAGAGATGGGAAGGGCTGACAGGCAGGAGGTGAGCTGAAATGAGAGAGTCACCAGAGATCTCAGGAGATTTCTCACCTCACCCGCTGCAAAGGCTCATATAGACCCTTACCCTTAGCCACAGAAGCTGCGTGCAACACCTCCATAGGTGCCTGGCACTTCAGACAGTATCAATCAGTACATACCCTGCAGGCTTTCCCACACATGCACCCCCAAAGCTCATAAGTTAGACATGGGAAGAGCTTCACATCACCAATAACAGAATTATAACTAGTAAATATTCTTTTTATCCTGGAATTTTCCATTTGACATTGTAGGCGTGCGGTTGATGCAAATAACTGGAGCAGAGGTGCTGGGAGAAGGTGCAGCAACGTCCTCTGCCCATGCCTCATGAGTGGACATGCTCAGCAGACAGGTGGCTGCATAAAGGAACTCCACAAGTTCAAAGACGAAGGCAGGCATAGGGCCAGATACCACCCTCCACTGGAGCTGACAGGAAATGGTCTGCAGGTGCTCAGAACAGTGTCCTGGCCTCCCGCTTCCCATCTCCCGCCTGGCCCCGAGTCTATGTTGTTCAGCCTCTCCCTTGGAGCATCTCTCTACTGGGGAAACCCTCTGCAGATGAGCGCACATCAAACAGGCGGGGACTCCTGCACACCAGGATCCTCTCTCCCACACCAGAGGTCAGGTTGAGTCATGGACTTGTGCCTTGTCTGTTTCAGAGTGACTCTGGCCTCCCCTGCCCTACAAGGCTCTCTCTGTGGTTCTTGACAGCCTGTGGCTTGAATAGCAACCATAGCTCCTTGGAAGACCACCTGACCAATGTCCCCATCTCCTTTGGAACACTACCAAATGGGTCTCAATCTCTTTTGCTGGAATCCTCCTGCCAGCATAGGCGTAATGTAGCAGAGTTGGACAGAAGCCATGGGACTGTAGGAAGGATGAGAGAAGCACACTGTGCAGGTGCAAACTGCCTGTGGCATCACAGAAGCAGAGTGCATCATTGCACAAGGCCTTTGTTAAGGGCTTCTTCAATAGCAGCCTGTAGTTCCCGGGAAACCACAGCATCATTTTAAGTGATAATGTACCAGCATTATCCCATTTTATGAAGGATGAAACCGAGTCTCAGAGAGACTAACAACCCAAAAGCTGGTACAAGGACTTACATCCCACATAGTTTTTTTCCTTTTTTCACCTTCTTCTTCCTCCTCCTCTACCTCCTCCTCCTCTACACTACTCCAGGTTAAACCGAAGACCTTGTGCATGCTAAGTAAATACTCTACCCTAAACTATGTCCCTAAGCCTCTCTTTATTTTGACAAGGGATAAGTTACTCAGGCTGGTCTTGAACTCACTTCATAGGCCAAGTAGGTCTTGAATTCACGATCCTTCTGCCTCAGCCTCCTCAGCTTGGAATATTATGGTCTGTGCCTCCAGGCCTAGCTTCAAGACTTATACTCAGGAGTGTGGATACAGGGCTTCCCACTCTTCAACACTTCTAGAGGAGCCAAGAGACATGGGCTATGTCCATCTGGCCTAAAGTCTGGCTCCCCATAGAAGAGAAGTACCTAGGACAGAGTCCCTATCACCTCCTTGGAGTGACACCAGAGTGGGACACATGCTGAGGGGGTACATTTGTGTATGGAAAAAAAGGGGGGAGAACAGCTCAGTGGGGTCACCAGCAAGGCTGGTTTTGTGTCTTTCCCAGACTTCAGGTCAGCACAAAGAGTATGGTTCAAGGAAGGGAGAGAAGAGAAAGAGGAGGAAGGTGAAAATGAGGAAGGAGGGGAAAGGGTCAGAAGGAGGAGAGACAGGAAGAGGAAGAGGAGGAGAAAGGGAAAGAAGGAAATGGGAGTAGAGGAGAGAAAAGAAGAGGAAGACGAAAAGGAGGAGGGAGGGGAAAGGATCAGGAGGAGGGGAGACAGGAGGAGGAAGGAGAGAAGAGGGAGGAAGAGGAGCATCAGATCAGCAGGGAGTGTCTACCACTCCAGGTGGCCTGTGCTCCATGATGTAGGCCCCCTTCAGACACCCCCTCAATTATTCAGGCAAACAGGCCTGGGGCAGAGGTCTCTATGATGGTTCTATTGACATTTGTGTGGACCAAAAGAGAAAAGAATTTTGTTCCGCCTGCTTATTTCCTAACCTTCTATCTGCAGATTAGCAGATCAAAGGCAGATTTGGTCAGCTGAGGGATGGCAGTGGTTTTGTGGAACAGTTCGAGCTCCATCTTTCATGATCAACTAGGCTTAGGTCAATGATAAACAAACAGCGGTTTGAATGCCTCTAATTGGGCACATGGGTCACCTCTGAGCTGCAGCATTCTGGCCGTACTAACAGCTAAAGAGCCAGAGCACACCCTGAGAGGCCGATGGATGGGTGGGCAGGGATCCCAGGACTGTCCTCCTCAGCAGACAGCCAACACTGCTACCAACTAGCCAGGTGGCATGAGGTGGGGTGTCCCTCAACCTGCCTGCACCTGCATTAGCTTAGTTCTAAGGTGGGCAATGAGTGTTTGGATAGTCACCCTGTACCGGGGCCTCATCACGGGCCAGTCATGGCACTGTTGAAAAGAACACTAAGCTCCTCAGAGTTTAGGGACCAGTGTGTGACTGGCGACAACAGCAGAGGACTTGCGATGTAGAGAAGAAAGCACAGGGGACCAAGTATGTGACAGCATGAAGATCCAGGGCCCCTGCTACTAGGCTGAGTGACAGTGGGCAGTGGTCTCTTGTTCTGAGCCTCAGCTTTCTCACATGTAGGAAAGTCTTAGAGTTGGAAGGGGAGACTGTATGGAAAGATCCAGAGGCCCCCAAAGCCAGTCTGAGCATCCTTCCACCCATGTCCTCCTGAATGATTTGGATGAATATGAACTAGTCACTCACCTATTGGCCTCTGATGCTACCCTAGCCCTCTTTCCTCAGCTACCCGGCTTATGCTTTGTCTCGGCCAACATACAGAGCTCAAAGAAGAAATGACCAAAGCATCCCTGGACCCCCAAAGACTCGCTTAAGCAAGCCCTTTTACTGAATTCCTTCTAGTGAGAGCCCAGCAAGGATGGGACTAACAAGGCCTCCACCAGCACTCCGTGTTGGTCATTCCTCTGTGAAGTCATGGCTCAGCAGTTGCTCCTCACTAGTCTGAAGCCTCTGATGCTCTGAATGAAGGTCTTGCCTCTCACTAAGGAGGATGTTCAAAGACAGATCTCAACAGTAAGTGTTACAAGCCAACCAGGTTCTGAGTGTGCCATGGGCATAGGCCAAGAGGGACAGAGAATTCAAAATGTTATCAACAAGAACCAGGCCTGCCCCTTTACTGAGCACTTCCATACCCACAGGCTTGTAAGCTGGTCCTACACACAGGGAAGCAAGGAAGCCCCAGAGAGCCAAAGCTGGGAAGTTCTGGGCTGAGCAGGAGTCTTGGGTCAGGGTCAGCACCCTGGACACAGCCCCTGGGACAGCAAGTAGCCTCTGGATAGATGCTATCTCTTCTCTCCCTCCCTCCCCTAACCTCTCTGCCTGAGCTGCAGCTGCACAAGGCACCTCCATCACTGCACACTGCAATGTCAAGTTGTTCATCCGATGATGGGAACACTGGAAGAACTCCCCGAGCTGTGGGGAACAAGAAATAGAGTCCTCTTAGCTGCGAGGTTGGCTCTTACCAAGTCAGAGGCCTAGACCTGTATAGAGAATGAGTCTATGCTGAGCCTGGGCTTGACTGTAGAAAGAATGAAGCCCATGGTCATCCACACCCCTAAAGGGCTGCACGGATTAAAAAGAAATGTATGAAAATCACCAGGTGCAGATGCTCTGCGGTGGAAATAAACAAGGTGAGTGAAAGCAAGGCAGATGAGATGAAGAAAGATGCTCTGACCTAAAATATGGAACATATCCTGAGATGGACACTCCAGATAGGGGACACTGTCTGTAGGAGGCATGTGCATGTACATGTATGTGCATGTATATCTGACCTGTCACACCAGCAGCCAAACTTGGTTGTCCAGCAATTGCAGCAACAGAGGAGTGTTGCCCAGTGTTGGGGACGCATGCAGCATCACTGAAGCTCCTATAGGCGATCCTGAAGGAGTAACATTCCCAGGGCTTGGGGCACGTGGGTTTAGGATAAGGCTCATTGCTTGTGTGGCTGTACAACGCACCCCTCCCAGGTCTGGTGGGAGGGGAAACATGGCTCCAGGCAGTGAGTGGCCCCAGTGCTGGCTTCAGACTGGTTACCACTGCCAATAACTACCCAGCAAGAAAGGGGGTTCTTGGGTGAGGGCAGTGGACAGGTGAGTGATCAGTATACTTCCAGCAGGCCCCCAATCCACTCCTGTGCACACCAGGTAAAAATAATCCTTCCCCGGAGACCCAAGGCTGCTGCTGGCAGAGGCAGACCTTGCGTAAAACATCCACGGTCAGGTTTCCCCCTCTGAATGGCTTCTTTCAGAGGTGCAGAGGTGAAAGGTTTATGGGTGGGATCGCTCAGCTTCCTGCAGGAGCTAGGGCAGCTCTGGCCTCCCTTAGCGGACCTCCCCCTCTAGGCCTGGCACCTCATCCCCCACGGCAGCCTATCCAGAGGGCTGCAGGCTGGGCTGACTGGAATGGCTCCTCTCTCCAGTTCCATGTCTCCAGGACAAGGCCCGGGCCAGTTTGTGGAGGATGAAGGTGGTCCGGAGGGGATTCAGACAGCCCCAAGTCTGCATCCTGCTGCTTTTCCATGCTGAGCACATGTGTACCTCAGCTTTCAAAGCTCACTTAGAGAGGTTGGGTTACAAAACCCACACAGCATGGTAAGTGTGGGTGTGACTTCAGGGCATCCCCCAGAGGCTCATGTGCTGGATGCTTGGTCCACCGTGTAGTGCTGTTGAGCAGTGGGTCTTTTCAAAGGTAGGCGCTGGTTCAGTGTAATTAAGTCACAGGTGGTCCCTCAAGATTAATACTTGATCTCTCAGAAGTAGATTGTTATTATAGAAGGGGGACCCACCTCAGGTGACTGGCCCGGCTACACAGCCAGTTTACTATCTAGCTGTCATGTTGTGACATAGCCAGGGCCCCCACTAGTCCTTCACCATGCTGCTTGGGCACCAGGATCAAAGGTCACATGATATATTTTTTTCTTTTTTTTTATTGATATTTATTGAGCTCTACTTTTTTTCTGCTCCCCTCCCTGCCTCTCCTCTCCCCCCTTCAACCCTCCCCCAATGTCCCTATGCTCCCAATTTACTCAGGAGGTCTTGTCTTTTTCTATTTTCCCATGTATATTAGGTCTATGTAAGTCTCTCTTAGTGTCCTCATTGTTGTCTAAGTTCTCTGTGATTATGGTTTGTAGGCTGGCTTTCTTTGTTTTATGTTTAAAAACCACCCATTAGTTAGTACATGTGACAATTATCTTTCTGTGTCTGGGTTACCTCACTCAAAATAATGTTTTCTAGTTCCATCCATTTTCCTGCAAAATTCAAGCTGTCATTATTTTTTCTGCTGTGTAGTACTCCATTGTGTAAATGTACCACAATTTCTTTATCCATTCTTCGGTTGAGGGACATTTAGGTTGTTTCCAGGTTCTGGCTATGACAAACAAAGCTGCTATGAACATAGTTGAGCACATGTCCTTGTGGCACGATTGAGCATCCTTTGGATATATACCTAAAAGTGGCATTATTGGGTCTTGAGGAAGGTTGTTTCCTAATTTTCTGAGAAACCTCCACACTGACATCCAAAGGGGTTGTACCAGCTTGCATTCCCACCAGCAATGCAGAAGTGTTCCCTTTTCCCCACACTCTCTCCAGCATAGGTTGTCATCAGTGTTTTTGATCTTGGCCATTCTTACAGGTGTAAGATGGAATCTCAGAGTTGTTTTGATTTGCATTTCTCTGATGACTAAGGATGTTGAGCATTTCCTTAAGTGTCTTTCAGCCATTTTAGATTCCTCTGTTGAGAGTTCTCTGTTTAGGTCTTTACTCCATTTTTTTATTGGATTATGTTATCTTTTGGTGTCCAATTTCTTGAGTTCTTTGAATATTTTGGAAATCAGCCCTCTGTCTGATGTGGGGTGTGAAGATCTTTTCTGTAGGCTGTCGTTGTGTCTTGTTAACCGTGTCCTTTGCTTTACAGAAGTTTTTCAGTTTCAGGAGGTCTTATTTATCAATTGTTTCTCTCAGTTAGAAATTAGAGAAACATTTCTAACCAGCTGCTGGGTTTCTATTTAGGAAGTGGTTCCCTGTGCCAATGCGTTCGAGTGTACTTCCCACTTTCTCTTCTATAAGGTTCAGTGTGACTGGCTTTATGTTGAGGTCTTTGATCCATTTGGATTTGATTTTTGTGCATGGTGATAGATATGGGTCTATTTTTGTTTTTCTACATGTTGATATCCAGTTATGCCAGCACCACTTGTTAAATATGCTTTCTTTTTTCCATCTGATATATTTTGCTTCTTTATCAAATATCAGTTGTTCAAAGATGTGTGGATTGATATCTGGGTCTTCTATTCGGTTCCATTGGTCCTCCTGTCTGTTCTTATGCCAGTACCAGGCTGTTTTCAGTACTATAGCTCTGTAGTAGAGTTTGAAGTCAGGGATTGTGATGCCAAATCTCAATATTTTATAAAGTCCCCAGCCTCAAATATTTTGTTATAGTAACATGGAGGAAGCTACGGCAGTCAGGAAGAGAAGGCATTCAGGTGAACTCTGCAGTTGGTTATGGTCTAAGGAGAGAACAGCAGAGGGAATGGGTCAAGGAGGAAAGAAAGGCCCAAGAACAATACTTACGGTCAGCAAGCCCTGGTCACTCTGGAGTCCACGTCCTCCCATAAACCCAGCCCCATGCCTGATTATTCCTTCCTCTGCTACCCTCTCCCCTCCGGTCTTCACTTCACTCTTTCTCTCTTGTTCTTTACTCATTTCTAATGGCTAATCTGGGTTATCAGTTTGACTGTTTGTGGAATTAACAAGCAGCTGGGCACATCGATGGGGGATTGTTTTGACTGAGTCATTTGAAATTGGAAACCTCACCCTACATTTGGATCACGCCATCTAGCACACATAAAAGGACAGGAAAGAAGGAAGCTTTTGCCTTTTGCCTGCTTGTCCTCCCTCTCTTTGGCAAATTCGTTTATCCTATTCCTGAGGCATCCCTTTGCTGATATTAGAACCTGTATTTTCAGGATTCCAACATAGACTGAAGAATTCCCCGGGGGCTCAGCACCAGATCAGGATTGCTTAGACATCCAGTCTGTCTTAGACATCCGGGTCCTTGGTCTTTTCCTGGAAAGACAGCCTTGTCGGACTATCCAGACCATGACCTGTAAGCCATTCTAAGAAACACACACACAGAGTCCTTTCAAGTACCCTAATACAGCATTGAACTATTTTCTTATAAGTATTTTCTTCATCATAAAGGCATATGCTTGACAATTAAAGAATACAGCGGAAGCTGGAGGTTAAGGAGACAGCTCAGTCAGAAAGGTGCTCACTGCACAGCACGACGGCCTGTGTTCAGATACCAGAGCCCATATGAAGTCAGGAGAGCATCCCAGGCCAGAGAAGGTAGAAGTAGAAGGATCGCAAGGTCTAGCTGGCCAACCATAGCCAAACTGGGAAGCTTCAGGTTTAGCGAGAGATCTTGACTCAGAAAATAAGATGGAAAGCAACTGAGGAATGTACTCAGTGTCAGCCTCTGACCTCCACAGACCTATGTACACATGAATAAGCACATACACACACACACACACACAAATCAAATGAAATAATAAATACATAAAAATGGAAGCTAAGTGTGGTGTTGTACACCTGTAATCAGGAGTCTGAGTCTAAAGGATCAGGATCTCAGGCCAGCCTACATGCACAGTGAAACTGTCAAATAAATAAATGGAGTTCAAGTTATCTCTTACTGCATAACAAATCACTCCAGACTTCCTGTCAAAGAACTGCAGTTCCATAGACATGAGATGGAATACAGCAAAGGCTCTACACTGCCTCACCATGTCTGAAGCAATGCCTGAGGAAGCAGAAGTAGCAAGAAACTAGAAACTTCTAGAAGCTTCTTTGTTCCAGTGTATGGCTTGCGTATTAAGATGAATCAGCTCATACTTTGACTTAAATGTCTACTCACGGCTCCTCATATGGCCCAGACTTCCTCACGAAGTAACTGCTCTGAAGGACACAAGAGAGGCGGAAAAGGAAAAGGAAACTCTAGTGTCACTTCTGCGGTGTGGGATCGGCCAAGGCAGGCAGTCTAACCCATCTAGGATCAAAAGGAGGGACTATAGGTCTTGCTGTGCACTCCACAAGAGGCTCCTAAAAACCCCACCTTCTTCAAGGTAGCATTCCTATACCACAGAGATCGAGTTCCTGGGATCTAGTACCTGGAGTTACAGGAGCGCCCCATCACACCTGAAGTTACAGGAGCGTCCCATCACACCTGGAGTTACAGGAGCGCCCCGTCACACCTGGAGTTACAGGAGCGCCCCGTCACACCTGGAGTTACAGGAGCGCCCCGTCACACCTGGA
>JAQHUG010000066.1:4063151-4074943 GCA_028555095.1 Dicrostonyx torquatus | reverse complement strand
ACACACAGTACAGCACACACAGCACACACAGTACAGCACACACAGTACAGCACACACAGCACACACAGTACAGCACACACAGTACACACAGTACAGCACACACAGCATACACAGTACAGCACACACAGCACACACAGTACAGCACAGCACACACAGTACAGCACACACAGTACAGCACAGCACAGCACACACAGTACAGCACACACAGCACACACAGTACAGCACACACAGTACAGCACACACAGTACAGCACACACAGCACACAGTACAGCACAGCACACACAGTACAGCACACACAGCACAGCACAGCAGGTACTCTTCCCCACCAAACCATCTCCTTAGGCTCCATATCATGAGCTTTTTCAGTTTTCTTTCCTTCTTCCTTCCTTCCTTCTTTCTTTCCTTCTTTTCTTTTCTTTTCTTTTTTTTTTTTTTTTTTTTTGGTGTGTGTGTATGTGTGTGTGTGTTGAGACAATGTTTCTCTGTGTAGCCCTGGCTGTCCTATAATTAGCTATGTAGACCAGGCTGGCCTGGAACTCAGAAGTCTGCCTGCCTCTGCGTCCTGATTGCTGGAATGAAAGGTGTGCAACACCTGAGCCCATGTGTACATTTTAACCCTGATTATTCTGTACTTAATATTACAAGATGGCCAAGTTGACACTTCATTTACCTCTACCTCTCTCTCTCTCTCTCTCTCTCTCTCTCTCTCTCTCTCTCTCTCTCTCTGTCTGTCTCTGTGTGTGTGTGTGTTTGCATGTGTGCATAAGAGAGACAGACACACCACAATATGTGTCTCATTGTGAAGCCCTGGATGTCCTGGAACTTGCTCTGTAAGCCAACAAGGCTGGCCTGCGATCTGCTTGCTTCTCCTTCCTATGAGTTGGGATTAAGAGTATATGCCACGATGCCCACAAAGGGACATGATCTATACTTCTAAATGCCCCTTCCTGCTGGGTGTGGTGGCACATGCATATAACATTAGCACTTGGGGCGCTAAGGCAGGAAATGCCTGAGTTACAGGACAGGACAGCCTAGGCAAGACCCTGTCTCTAGAACCAAGCAAACGAACAACACTTTTTTCCCTGCATCACATGGATGACCTCTGTTGTCAGCTTCTCATGCTGTTCCCACCTGAGCCAGCAGCCATGACATCTGGAGTGTCAGTGTACAGTGTGCAGTGGTAGCTGTACCGTGCACACATCGCCTCCTCCTCTGCTCGGTATTTCCATACATGATGTCTAGTACTTACTGAGCACCAGCTGTGTACCCAGCACCCTTCTGTTTTGTCTGAAATGACTAATTATAATTCTCACGATTCTATAGGTGCCCCTACATATTACTCATAAGGGAACTGATGCACAGAAAGGTTGATAACCTGACCTTCTCTGCTAGCTGTAGTGCCAAGCTGAACCTGGACCCAGACCTATGTCTGTCTGATTCCAAGCCCAGGGGTAAAGACACTGGACTGGCATTGCAGACGTCCGGACTGACTGGGAAACCCAGCGCTGAGTGGGGGTGTGAAGGCCTAAGCTCAGTGCCAGAAAGAGAAAGGCAGCAGGTGTGGCCTCCCATGCTGGGCTTGGCCTCCCTGGGCAGCTGACACTGAGCTGGGGGTGGGGGCATGGGAGGCTGAATATAACTCAAGCTGTCTTGGTCTTTGGTGACTTTTAGGAGGAAAAGTCAGGTGACAAGTTCACTATCCAGGAAGTGAGCCTGGCTAGGACAAACCCGGCTGATTTCTGTCTCTTATTGTCAACTTGACTAAATTGAGAGTCACCTGGGAGATTAGAGAGGCACATCTCCAGGTGTGTCTGCAAGGGCCTTCCTTGAGACAACTGGGTCACAAGGGACTGGCCTTAGAGCTGGATTTATGGCATGACAGCTTGTGTTATATTTAGGGAGGCGTCAGAACATAGGAGATGGGGCTTGGTTACAAGAGGTAGGTTACGGGGCAGGGGGCAGGTTTTGGGGACATATCTCCCCTGGCTAGCCATGAGGTAAACAACTCTCCTATGCCACATGTTCCTGCAGTCATGACATTTCCCAAGCACATGGGACTAAGTGACTGTGGGCTGAAATCTGTGAAATCATGAGCCCAGATAAGCAATCCCTCCCTTCTGGTGTTCTCTCAGGCATTCTGGTTATAGTGGGACAAGAGTAACCAACTCACCAGCCCTCCCTCACAGCAAAGTTGCTGCCTTTGAATCTTCCCACCTCTCCCAACCCCCAGGTCCCCACTTCTGTAAAAGTCTCCTGGGGACTTCCTTGTTGTAATTAGGGGAGAGGGGTGCTTGTTGTGTTCCCTAGCCGCCAGGCTCCCAAGCCCCCAGCCGCTGGCCTGCTCAGCTACTGGTTGCTTACACCCGAAATAACCACGTAAGGATGGTATTCATTTAAACTCTGCCTGGCTTATTATCACTAGCCTTTTCCCGGCTAGCCCTCACCTCATAAACTAACCCATTATAAAAGTCTGTATGTCACCACGAGGTGGGTGACTTACCGGACGGATCTAGGTACTTCCACCTGCGGCGGGGGGCCTCATGGCGACTGGCTCACTTTTCTTCTTCTCCTCAGAACTTCCGTTCTGTCTACTCCACCCACCTAAGGGCTGACCTATCTATAAGCCAGGCAGCTCTTTATTCAAGTAATAAGAGTAATACAAAATACAGGAGAACACTCCCACATCACTTCCTGGCTTGACAGCAGGCTCCTATGTGCTATTCCTTACCAAGGAGGCTTAACTAATATACCAATCATGGAGCTGGAGAGATGGTTCAGAAGTTAGAAGTATTTGCTACTCTAGAAAAGGGCTAGGGTTGGGTTCCCAGGACCCACATGGTGGTCCATAACCATCCATAATTCCAGTTTCCTATTCTGATATCTTCTGACCCAGGCATCCATGGTGCATATACACTCGTGCAGGCCAATACTCATACACATAAAGTAAATGAATCTGAACAATAAAGATTTTAAGCATCAATTAACTAAGTCACCTCTTGGCTAAAATGTTTCTCGGTTTTCACTACTTTGAGTAAAGATAAAACTCTGAACTTGTCCTAAAAAGCTCCAGAAGACTCAGCTCCAGACCAGACCTTTAGTGTTGCCTCCAAGGTCTTGTCACTCTGCATCTGACTCCCCAACCTGTCTCAAGTCCTTGGAAGCAGGCTTCCCCCTTGCCCCTGAGCCTTTGCAATGCGTTCCCTAGGTAGCTCCTACCTCCCTTGCCTTCATGACTTTCCCATTGTTTTCAAATGCTTAGAGAAGTTCTAGTCTCACAGCATTATATAGAAAGTATATAGATGTCCCACATGTCCCCTGTCCCCAAGATGCACACCCTCTTTTATTAGCAACATCTCCCAGAAGAGAGTACATTCATTACCAGCAGTGGGTCTACACTGGCACAGCGTGACCATATATCATATATGGGGACTCTTTCCGCTTGTTATCTATCCATGGATTTGAACAAATATATAGCATGCATTCCTCAGTGTAGTGCAGAGCCATTTCACTGTCCTGAAACATCTCCGCCTCACTTATCCACACCTGTCTCAGTCCCTGGTAGCCACTGATCCTTTCCATGGTCCTGCTTTTTCAGGAACCTCATTCTTGGCAGCATACCATGTGACTTCTCTTGGTGGTGTGCATTTAAGTTTCCTCTGAGTCTTTCTGTGTTTTGTAGGCTCGTGTCTTTTTTTTTTTAACACCAAGTAACATTCCAAGTTACGTTCCACCTCTCTGTAACTTATTTTCATGCCTACTGAAGGAAGGTTGCTCCTCCCAAATCACCAAATGTGAGCAATTCTGAGTGAAAGGGCTATGAGCATCCACGTGCAGGCTTTGGTATGGATGTACGTTTTCAACTGCTTTGGGCAAACATTAAAGAATGCAGCAGCTGGACCGCAGGGGACAGCAGGTGTGATTTTGTGAGCTACCACCCCATGTCAGTGTGCTTCCCAAGTGCAGTGTGCTTCACTTCTCCAGCAATGCACGGTAGTCCCATGTCCCACAGCTATGCTAGCATTTGGTGGTATCATGTTTTGGGTTTAGCCATTCCCACGGGATCACATTGACAGCTTGCTGCTATCTTGTTTACATTTCCCCAGGACGCGTGATGGGAGTATCCAAGAATATCTTTTAATGAGCTCTTTCCCCATCTGAGATTTGTTTTGTTTTGTTTTCTGAGACAAGATTTCTCTGTGTAACAGCCCTGGCTGTCCTGAAACTCAATCTGTAGACTAGGCTGTCCCCAAACTCACAGGATCCAACTGTCTTACCTCCTGAGTGCTGGGATTAAAGGTGTGCACCACTGCACCTGGTCATGCCATCTGTCCATCTTTGATGATGTCAATGTCTGCCCCTGTTTTCATTGGATTGCGTGTTTATTTACTGTTGAGTTTAAGAGTTCCTTGAATGTTTTGGATAACACTTAGCAGACAAGTCTTGGGCAAATGTTTCCCCTCCATCTGGGGCTCATCTTTTGGCACTGTCATTTCCCACTGAGGTTTTTAAATGGTATGATCTTAGGTTACCCAGTCTTTCTTCCACAGATCATCCTTTCTTTCCAAGTTGTCACAGAAGTCACGGCCTAACTCAGGGTCACCTTCATGCCCTGTTGTCTTCCAGGAATGACACAGTTTTGTGTTTTACACCCAGATCTGCAGTCCATTTCGCATCCCTGTTTGGGAAGGGCATTTGATCTGGTCCAGGCTCGTTTTCCTGCACGTGGATGTCCAGTTGTTCCAGCACTTTTTGCTGACAAGACTGACTTTTTCCCATTACACAGCCCTGGCTTCTGAGCTCTCCTCACGTCTCAAGTCTTGAAGTAACCTCCCCAAGAGAGCTTTTCCCTGTTTTCCCTACCCAGCCTCTCAGAGCTGCCTTCCTCACACAGGACTCCACCCAAGTGCCCATCACTCTGCTGGCCTGTAATCTCTACGGACAGAAGTCATGGTCTTCTCATGTCGGCACTTGGTGACACCTAGCATATTTGTCCAGGCACTGCCAGACTTTGAGCTCATGGCCAGCAGGACAGTCCAAGGGACACTGATTTTTTCTCATATAGACTTAACAGTCCTCACAGAAGGCAGATATGAAGGTTACTATCCCCAGTAAGGTGAAGTCAAAGTTATCCCAAGTTCACTATGGCTTCCTTTTTAGTTTTACACAGACTCCTGCTCCTTGGTATGTAGCCCAAGCCAGCCTTAAACTCATGATTGTAGCAAGCTTTTTCATCAGTCACCAGCTCACAATAACGACACAGAAACTTAATAATTATGGAAGCTTGGCCCTTAGCTTGGGCTTGTCTCAACTAACTCTTATAGCTTAAATTAATCCACTTATATTAATCTACATTCTGTCACATGGCATTTCTTCTCTTCCATCTTGCACCTCCTGTTTCCTCTCGGTGTCTCGCTGGTGACTGCGTCTTTCTTCCCCAGGGCGCTCTCTCTCTCTCTCTCTCTCTCTCTCTCTCTCTCTCTGTCTCTCTCCCTCTCTCTCTCTGGAAGTCCTGTCTATACCTCCTGCCTAGCTATTGGCCATTTAGCTTTTTATTACACCAATCACAGCAATACAGCTTCACACAGTGTACAAATATCTCACACCACACGAGCACCTGCCTCAACCTCCAAGTGATGGGACAAACGCAGGCCTGTGCTACCACACCCCACTCTCACGTCGTTAGCACACCCCACTCTCACGTCGTTAGCACACCCCACTCTCACGTTGCTAGCAGCTGTTTCACAAAGCCCCTGCACCATCCAAAGAACCCACCAGCAAGCAGATCCCAGTGTGAAGTTCCAAGCCAGGGCAGAGAAACTCTAGAGCCACCTCTCCAGCAGCCAGTGACTTCAGCCAGGTGACAGTCTTGACAAGGTGGCTCTGGGTTCAGGAGACCCACCCAGGCCAGAGAGTAGCCAGTTTGGTGAAGGATCCTGCTTTGTTCTGTCTGGTTCCACTCAGCAGTGCCTGCCAGGAATGGTGCTTTTCCTACATAATGGATAAATTCTCAGCAGTGTTATTCTCTGCTTTGCTTGGCAGCCCACAGAACATACTTCTGATGTGGCAAGTAACCAGAGAGGGTCTTGGTCTCAGCAATTTGCTGAACACAGGGTTTTGTGCATGAACATGCATTATGACCCTTGGGATATCCCTCAGGATATCCCACCAGTCCCCTTAGAAGTTCTGCATACCACAGAAGAGGGGATGGGATAGAAGGTCAAAAGAGGGAGACTTGTGTGGCTAACCTAGGAGCCTCTAAATTGCTCAGCAAGGTGAGTCACAGGATTTTTCCAATATCAAGGCTCAGGCACAGCCTTGGCCAGCAGATAAGAGTACAAGTAATAACGTCTGTTGGGCAGGGATTAGGTTGAGCCTCATTCTTCTGGCTCTGTGACTTTGCAAAAATGCAATCAACCTCTCCGAGCCTGCTGTAAAATGCAGCCTATGGGGGTTTGACATTTACCTCACCACTGCATCCCGCAGCAGGGCCTGACATGTAGGGGAACTTACCTGTTGGTAAGCGGGGATTGCTGGAAACTGTGATCCCACTGAGTGACATGCAGAAGCTCTGGAAGTGTGGCCTGACTGCTCACAGGTGTACCGGGCCCAAGACCAGCTGAGGCGCAGACCCCTCCAGAGGAACTTTCTGACCGAGCGAATGTGAGCCCTGGCAGGGAGTGTGGTACCTAATTCACACTGGCCATTTTCCTTTGTTCATTCAACAAGTATCAGTGGAGGGCCACAGCTGTTGCCACCTGACACCCATTCTCCAACCCCTGGGACCAGCCAGGTGTCCCATAAGTCATTTGATTCCAACCCGGGCTCCCAAGGTGAGCATCAGAGTCCATAGACTCAGGCCTGGGTACCACAGACTGCTCACTTCAGGCCAGCCACACCTCTGCCAGATTCCCACAACCCCATCCCGGGATGTAATTCGCTAGCATCACTCACAGAACCCTAGAACGTGTTCTTACAGCTGCTGCTACACTAGAAAGGACACAACTCAGGAAGAGCTAGTAGCAGGGTGTGGAACAAGAAGGACACACCATTCCCTACCCTCACAGGCACCTCCAGGTCTGCACTGATGTCCCTGAGATGTTTTACCTCCAGTCCTTCCCTCAGTTCCCTGAGTCAGGGTGGGACTGGTAACTCCACCCCTTTGTTGCACTGGTTTTTCACTGACCACCCCCAGGCTGCTTGGGGCCCACCCTGAATTACCCATTCCTATTCTGGAAGAATGCCAAGGGTCATGGGAGATGTATGCCAGAACTGGAGTAAAAGCTAAATACATTTCGTCACATGCCACCTATTTTCCAGGAGCTTTTTATTTTCCCAGTGGGTCAGTACATAGTCCCAGGTGAGCTCTCCAGGCTCTATCCTTAGCTTAGTAGGACCCAATCCCAACTTTCTTACACACCCTTGAGTCACCAGACTCTGGGAATATCTGGCATGGTTTACATTCACAGTAGACAAAATGCATTTGTATCCACAGCTATTTGTAAGGACTCCCTGTACCTCTAATGTTCCTACACGGTAGAGATGTGAGTATCGAAGAGCAAGAGGAAACAATTCTATAAGAGAAAAGTCAAGAGCCAACCTTCAGAGCTCATCTTTTTTTTTTTAATATTGCTCGGATATTAAATCACTTCAAAGGTTCAGTGGTTACAGATACAATTGCCAGGTGATGGGCTTTTTATTTTATTTTTTTATTTTTTATTTTTTTTAAATTTATTTATCTATTATGTACGCAGCATTCTGCCTCTATGTATGCCCGCATGCCAGAAGAGGGCGCCAGATCTCATTACAGATGGTTGTGAGCCACCATGTGGTTGCTGGGAATTGAACTCAGGACCTCTGGAAGAACAGTCAGTGCTCTTAACCCCTGAGCCATCTCTCCAGCCCCCCAGATCTCATCTTAGTTTGGGTTTTTATTACTGTGAAGAGACACCATGACCATGGCAACTCTTATGAAGAAAACATTTAATTGGGGTGACTGGATTACAGTTTCAGAGGCTCAGTCCCTTATGATCATGGCCATGTGCAGGCAGATATGGTGCTAGAGCTGAGTGCTACACCTTGCAGGCAACAGGAAGTTGACTGACTGTAACACTGAGGGAAGTTTGAGCAAAAGAGACCTCAGAGCCTACCCCCACAACGACACACTTCCTCTAACAAGGCCATGCCTCCTAATAGTACCACTCCCTTTGGGGAACATTTTCTTTTAAACCACTACAGATCTAAAAGCAGAGATCCCAAGACCCAACACCAGAGTGTACTCACCCACCCCTGTCGCTTTAGCAGACATTGCTCTTCAGGTATCAGTCCCTCTTCCAAACTCAGCAGACCATCACAATCGATCACCTGTTCGCAGAAGAAGATTTCTGCCTTCTGCTGTGAGCTGCCTCTTTTGCAGAAAATTGATCTAAAATTCCAAATCAAAGTATAAGATTAAAGATTACCCTTGGAAATCTCTAATGTCTGGACTAAGCTGTCCCTGAACTCACAGAGAGAACCACATGCCCCTGGTGTAACGATCATTTGACTTTCACAGGATCCCATAGAAAGAACATCACCCCCATGACAGCTGGAAGCAATTCTAGAAGATGACATCCCCTCTCTCAACAAAGTTTGTCCTCAGAGGTAGGGACATCAATTAGGGGTTGATTATAATTGGTATAGGATTGGGGTTGGGGTGGAAATTATGTAGGTTCAGGTTTCTCTCTGAAAGAAAAAAAAGGGAAATTGAATGAAATAGATTAGATTAGTGTGAGCTTACTCACACTAATAATAATAATAGTGAGTAATACAGTGAGCTATTATTTATAGACAATTTACATTGGTGTAGATTCTTGTATATTGATACAAATTCAAATTATATTGAATATGCTCCTGTTTTGTCTATAACATTTGTACACCTAGTAAATTTATTTTGTCATATTGTATGCATGCATGCTTCTACCTCTGCTTAAGACATTTTGTATATTGATACAATTTTAGGATACATTTATTATATTGCACTATACATTTTGACCTCTGATCAAGATACTTATACATTGTTTACATTTTGAGGTCATTGTCCTAATCTTTTGCATAGTTGTTTAAAGATTATTTAATATTCTAATATGAAATCTTAGTCTTTAAACTATATAGGTATTAAGAATTTTAGGTTAATAGTCATCCATGTTTGTCATACTTACAGTTAAACCAATCAGGTTCTTTAGATACATAGAGATTGTATTCTGCATAGATCTTCAACCACTTCAAAGAGCTGCAAAATATGGCATTTAAATAACTTAGTGTTCTGTTGACATGAGACACATCTGTTCCTGGCAGCACTAATCTGCTTCAAGAGGATGATGGGCATTGAAGGGGCTCCTAATGGAGTTGGTTAGCCACTTGGGCAAGAAACTGCTCTTGCCTGGACTACTTGATGTTATGCTGTATGAACTAGACATGGAGGACCCACAGAGATGACTGCTGAACTTGCTTAAAGATGAGAAAGTCCTTAGGGGTTCATGCTTCATGAAAGAGTCTACAAGAATTCTGCAAGACACAGAAGAAAGTTACTGACAAAATACTAATATAGGCAAAATTGTCTTTGAAATTTCCTGCTTCATGGAAAAGTCTGCTGGATACTATGGGCCTGTAGGCTGAAGATGGATGCTCCAATGTTACAGAAGAACTCTGAGTGCCTGTCCAGGCAGCAAGATGTCTCTGTCAACTCTAGAGTAGTGGAAGCTGCTTACAATGCACTTCTGTTTATTTAGGTAATATTATATCCTTCTGGAGTCTTTGATAAAATTGAATAATAGATAGTTATAATTGTAATTTTCCTTAGTTATGATAAAAGATAAAGTAAATATAAGTATTGTAACTATAATTCTTGCTTGATACCTGTTTTGTTATATATAATTTTACTATGCAAAAAGAAAAAGGGAAATGGTGTAGGAAGTCCTTCTGTATATGTATTGCTTTTATTGGTAAATCAGTAAAAGAGCTGGCTTGGCCTGTGATAGGGTAGAATAGATCTAGGTAGGATAAACTAAATTGAATGCTGGGAGAAAGAAGGCAAAGTCAGGAGATGCTATGGAGCCACCAGAGGGGAAAGACACAAGCTGTCAATTGGAACCTTGCCGGTGAGCCACGAGCCTCTTGGTAAAATATAAAATAATGGAAATGGGTTAATTTTAAATGTAAGGGCTAGCTAGTAATACACTTAAGCTATTGGCCAAAAGTATTGCAAATAATATAATTTCTGAGTGATTATTTCAGGTCTGGGCAGCCAAGAAATGAACGAGCAGCCTCTACCAACATGCCCCTGCCTCTTGAGTTCTGGGATTAAGGGTGTACTCTGCCATGGCTGGCTGAAGCCTGGGCTCCTAAGGAATAAGGTCTACCAGCTAGGTAGTGTTCCTCCAGCATTGCTGTAGGTTGCTGCGTTGGTTGAGCACTGAGCAAGGGCTTGACCGCTGTCAAGAGGCTGAGGGGTATGGTGTTACCTCACTTCAAAAGAGAGTCACAGAGTGGAAGTCGGGCCTCTTTTCCCTGTCTCTCTCCCAGCCACTGGTGGTCAGAAACTTATTGAAGTAGACGATGAATGCAAACTGTGGAATATTTCTTTACATTGTGTGAGTATATGTCACATGTCACTGTGATTGGTTTAAGAAGTTGACTGGCCAATAGTTGGACAGGTTGAGGTTAGGAGGGACTGGCAGACAAAAAGTAAGTGTGAAGAAGAAGAGGAGGAGTCTGGGGAGTCACAAGGAGATACAGAGGAAGTAGGAGATAAACTTGCCATACTGAGAAAAGGTGCCGAACCACATGGCAGAGTGTAGATAAGAAATAAGGGTTGATTTAAAATGTAATAGTTAGCTAGTAACAAACCTGAGTTATCTGCCAAGCATTTAAAATTAATAAGTCTGTAGTTACTTGGGAACTGGCTGATGGGACAGAAAAGTCTGCCTACAGCAAACTTCATTTCTCATAGAAATGCTTTCTATGAAAAGCAAATGGCCACAGACATTGCTGCTGATTTCCTGGGTGACAAGCTCACGGGTTGTATATTCCAGATCAATGATGGGAACAATAAATACATTTTTTCCATGAAGCAAAGCATCTTGACCCAAAGCAGAACACACTATTGACTAAGAGACATTCTTGCTAGAGACCAAGGAGACTATGAGAGAGGAAGCACAGGTCTGTTCAATATACACTGTGGACATAAAGCTGTGTGTACTCAACATAGTTACTTTTTTAAAAAAGAAGGAAAAAAAAGAATATTCCCGGACTGACAAACACTATTGTGCATTGACCATTGGGTCTTGAAAGAGCTAGCAGAATCCCCAAACTTTTCAGTGTTTATAGAAGATGATATCCAATATGTTGTTAGAAAGCCCTTTAATGGGCTGGAGAGATAACTCAGCTGTTAATGGCACTAGCTGGTCTTCCAGAGGTCCTGAGTTCAATTCCCAGCACCCACATGGCTGCTCACAACCATCTATAACTGTTGTAGCCTGGGATCTGATACCCCTTCTGGCATGCAGATTTACATGCAGACAAAACACCCACATACAACAAATGCATAAATAAACAACTCTTTGAAAGAAAAAGGAAGAAAGAAATAAAGCCCTTAAAAAAAGAAGGGTAGGGGCCGGGCGGTGGTGGCGCACGCCTTTAATCCCAGCACTCAGGAGGCAGAGGCAGGCGGATCTTTGTGAGTTCGAGACCAACCTGGTCTACAAGAGCTAGTTCCAGGACAGGCTCCAAAGCCACAGAGAAACCCTGTCTCGAAA
>JAQHUG010000066.1:4012461-4062906 GCA_028555095.1 Dicrostonyx torquatus | reverse complement strand
AAAAAAAAAAAAGAAGGGTAGAAGACCAGGGCCAAAGCAGCCAACACTGAGCATCTGGTTACTCCACATGTCCTGAAACACAAAAGCTGGCACACGGCTCTGAAAACAACGCACCAAGGAAAGTAAGGAGGAAGCTGCTGAACATGAGCAACATTTGGCCAAAGAAAAATGCCAGGAACAGATTGCCAAGAGATGCCTTCCCCAAGAGCTTCTGCTTCTGAGCCCAGGCAAAACCAAAAATCTTACTGGTGGAAGTGGTGCACGTCTTTAATCCCAGAACTCTGGAGGCAGTGGCAGGCGCATATCTGAGAGTTTGAGGCCAACCTGGTCTACAAAGCGAGTCCCAGGACATCCAGGCCTGTTACACAGAGACACCCTGTCTCAAAAAACAAACATAAATAGTAAGAATCTGTAGGAGTAAGAAATAAATGGTCAGATTTGGGATCTCTAAAAAGAAAAGGAATGAGATGAGAGTCGCTCAGAGGCAGGGGGGGAGGGAACGACAGCCTGTTTTCTCCTTCAGGCTCTCAGGTCGTTGCACATTCAGTGTTAAATCACATCAGCCATAAGAGCCCCCTCAGCCTTAGCACCCTGTCCAGAGTGCCCAATGTGCCTGATTTCAAGGGTCATGGAGCAAGCGCACTGAATTTGCTATCCACGCCCTGGACGTCCGACCCGGGAAAGCCTGGAAAGAGAGTGTGACTAATCTTCCTGAGCACCTGTCCGGTGTCATTGTGCATTCTGCTGCTTTCTAACCCTCCATAACTGTGTAAAGTGCCATAGCACCAAGATAGATAACTGCTGCTCTTTGGACTAGAGAACCCCAAATCTGGCACCTTCTCTGAGGAACTCCTCAGATCACACAGTTTATGGAGAAGTTAACTCGTCTGCCACTGCGGATGCTAGAAGGACTGTAAACTCATTGTGGACTCCCTCACAGCTAGGTGCCAGCATATGATTTGAATGCTGTCAATCAAATTAGCAAACTAGCAAGATTAAACATGAAAAGAGTTAAAAAGCTCCACTTGGTATGTAGGCAGGGGAGAGCCACAACCAGAGCAGCAGGCACAGTCCAGGGAGCAAAGCAATGAGTCCCACAAGTCAAGGGCAAACAACCTTACAGTGTACAATGAAGTGCTCAGAAAGCCATAGAGGAAGGAAATAAATGACCAGGGAGGTTGAGAAAAGATGCCCAGCTGCTGGCAAACAGAAAGTGGTGGGATGGGATGGGATTGGATGCGATGGGATGCTCTGGGATGGGAGGGGATGCGATGCGATGCGATGTGATGCTTCCTCACACATGTCTGACCACAGTGTGACAGTCTGACAGGTATGAGCAGCCTCTCCTTCCAGTTTTAAAGAACAAAGATGATGAGGCATACGTCCTACGTGTGACACTTCAAGTGCACAGAAACTCTCTCAGGTTGGAGGAAGTGATTGGTCCTCCCAGCGCTCAGGAACAGTGGATGGGGGAGTCCATGGAGCAGCATAACGCCCCACTAGCTGCAGCACAAGTGGCCTACTCTGGGCTCTAAGCTCTTCCCTGCACACCCCAGCCTTCTGTGCACACACCGGCATGCTCTATGTGCACTGCATGGCAGGCAGAGTCGGGGCGCTGTGCACAGGCACAGAGAGGTATTGTCTGTTAGAGGACGGGAATGGGAGACAGACCCTCTACAGTGGAGACTGTTATGTGCAGCCCAGATTCTTCTCAGGACAGAGATACTTGCTCTTTCCTCCATCTCCCAGAAGGGCTGTTTGATGGCTCATAGCTGAGTTCCTCTACTGACGGTCTTTACTGGACACAGCAGCCCTGCCTATGGTGACCCATTCTCACAGGGGAGCCCATGGTAAAGGACAGGTCAGGGCAGAGGTGAAAAGGCCCCCTTATTCTCTTCCTTGAGTCAAACAGTTCAGAAGGGCTGCTCCTCCTCCAGGGGGCCCCACAGGATCATCCGAGGCCCCGGACAAGACTCTGCTAGGCAGTTAGCATTCAGGACCTAGTATCCGGTTGTTGGTAGAATACAGAAAGCACCTGCCAGGCGGAGGTGATGCAATTAGTAACTGAGGCAAGGGGCAGGAGGAGAAAGCACTGAGTGACAGGATGACTCAACATTCTGGGATGTGACTGACAGTTGCATTGTCCCTGCGCTGAGACAGACAGTGGAGGGCTGACAGAGGTTGGTTACCAAGTTAAGGGAGAACGCAAGACTCAAAAGCAGTGCAAAAGCTTTTGTCTTATGTCCTTGTCAAGATGTAGCCAGTTCTGCTTCCTCTCCCAGCATCGGCCAGTAACTAGCATCAGTGCACAGGATGACCAGCGTGCTGGGCCTGCTTAAGGAAGGGAAAGACTGTGTGATGACTGAGTGAAATGGCCCCTATAGGCTGGTAGATTCACGTACTTGGTCCCCATTGGTAGAACAGTTTGGGAAAGATTAGGAGGTGTGGCCTTGTTGGAGTTCACAGTGGGTGGGTGGGATGTCAAAAGACTCATGCCATTCCCAGTATCTCTCTGCCTCTGCCTCTAACCTGCAGATCAAGGTGTAGGCTCTCATGCACACATGCCTTTAGACCCAGCACTCGGCAGCCAGAGGCAGGTGGATCTCTGAGTTCAAGGCCAGCCTGGTCTCCAGAAAGAGTTCCAGGATAGCCAGAGCTACACAAAGAGAACCTGTCTCAGTGAACAAAGATGCAAGTTCTTAGAAACTGTAAGCTGAAATCAAACACTTTTTTTTGTAAGTTGCCTTGGTCATGGTGTTTTATCACAGCAATGGAGAAGTAACTAAGACAGACTGATGGGGACTTGGTCAGTCTATATGGTGAGGGCTGCCAGGATGCCCTCAGAATTCAACCCTGAAGCTTCAGAATGGAGGGAGTTATAGGGAAACAGATGACAAAGTCAGCAAAGAACATAGAGGGAGACATTGGCCACAATCAAGTTTAACACCGTGGGACTTGTGTGATGTCCCTAACATGTGACTAGAATGGTCCTGTGACCTTGCGCCATCAAGATGCCCTGAGGTCACCCGTGAGCATACTGGGCACCATGCCTGACACATCTCTGGCCCTCCACTAATAGCAACCTCAGAGTCCCCAGGAGGACTCTCCAGAACCTCCCACCAGGTACCCTTTCCAAGAGCGAGCTGCTCTCTCTGTCTTGGGAATGGATCAGGAAAGAGACACTTCACAGGCAGTCCTCAAATTCCTCAAACGGGAGGGGATAAAAGAGTCCTTTAATTGGTACCACAAAGACTTTTCCAGAGAGAAAGAAATAGAACTGCTAAATAAAAGGCAGATTCCTCTGCAGGGGTGGAGGGGGCAGCTGGCCTGGAGTCAGAGCCCAGTCATTTTCCAAGAGGAAGCCAGAACAGAGGGAGTGTCACACCCGATTCACACTCCCCTGAGTGTCCTGCCTCTGGCCAGCTGAGGCGGGCTGCATGAATGAATGGGAGGAGGTGCCAGCATTGCATGACCGCATTTCAGCATGCAGCTTGGCGTGGCCCACTCCTTAGAATGGGGCCTCAGGGAGGGCTCAAGTCAGCAGGCAGAAGGAGCTCTCCTAATGCACAGCTGACTTAAAGATACAGTTGCAGACCGTACATGCCCCAGGGCCCTGGCTGGATCCAAGGCCTTCAGTACTTCACGGTCAACTACTCCAAGGGAGCATGTTCCCATCAAAAACAAACAAACAAAACAACCGAGAGGTCTCACAGCACACAGTAAGACCTTAGCTACACCGCTGGCCTGAAGAAATGGTGCACTTGAAGCCCATGTGTGGGTCTTAGGAAACCCAAGAGCCCAAGTTGGGGGGGGGGGTAAGTATTTTCTCATCCACTATCTGTGTATTCATACATACACACATGTGTGAATCTTGTTTAATCACTAGCAAAATGCCCGTGACTGGCTAATTTGTAAATTTAAAAAAAAAGTGTGATATTAGTTTCTGAAGGCAGATGGTATCACAATGACATGACAAGACACATTGCCTGTTGGAGACCAAGTGTCGATTATGCAAATCCTTGTGGACAAACCACATCTAAACTACAGCAGTTCAATTTTGGAGACATTAGTGAGGGTCATCACATGACTCACCAGAAACATTACCTGGCCCCTGCAGGTTTCAATCAAGCAACACAGGAAGCTTGACTTGCACATGAAACAAGGTGTCCCAACCCCTTCCAAACTCAGATCACCTCTGCCCCAGGCCAACCCCCCTCCCAAAAAAATAAAAACCCTGAACATTTGAAGTGACAAAGTAGAGTCACAAACTTCCTTCTGGTCCAAAAAAAGAAACAGAACTGAGTTTAGCCTGTCACTACCCTGATTGTGCAGCCTTCAGTGGGTCTCCCAAAGTGATGTAGTTTGACACTTCTGGAGTTACCTGTAGTTGTTCTGGAGTCTGCCAAACTATTTGACTCATAGCTCACAAGACACAAAGGGAACCCAGAAGCAAGCTAAGCAGGCACAAAAGCCAGCGTCCCATTAGTTCATACTCTGGAATTTTCAGCAGGGAGACAGATCTACCCTCTTCTACCAACCACAGCAAAATACAGAACACTAGACAAAATGCCTTGGAGGGACACAGTACCCAGAAGCCCTGGCCATGGCCTGCTGTTGACGAGCCGGCTGAAGTCCACTGTTGAGACAAGAGAATATTAAAATATGGATTAAGTATAAAGGTCATTAGAGGTCATTGCTTTTTCAAGTAGCTAATGCTATTTGGGTTCATATACTCAAATGACAAAATAGCTCCAGGATGTTCACAGCTGCCTATAAAGGCATTCCAAGATGGCCCCAAAACCCCAGTGGACCCTATGGTGCACTGTTTGGATTTACACTGCCCCCGCCAAGAACCCAGTCTGGAGGTGTGTGAACCTTGAAGAGATTTTCAAATCACTTTAGATTCCCACCACCTTCCTCCTCTCTTCCCTTTCCAGTTACAAAGCAAGTGGTTTTGCTCTGTTCTTCCTCACTGCCGAGATGTCCCATCTCACCACAGGCCAAAAAATGCAAAGTCAAGACCGGAGCCTTCAAAACCATGAGCCAAAATAAACTTTTCTTCTTTATAAGCTAACTGTGCCTGGTTCTTGTTGACAGCAATACAAAGCCACCAAACACACATGGAGCATGACTGTGATGCTGTGACCCCCCCGCAACAAGGTCACTTCACGTGGCAATGGTGTAAGAAGGTTAAAGGTGTCCCTAAGTCCCGATCAGTGGACATAGATTATTCTGGGTGGGGCTGACCTAGTCTGACCAGCCCCTTAGGAGAGAGGTCAGAGATTAGTGATGGAAGATGTGGAACTGGGAAGCAGTACCCACAGCTTCTGCCATCTGGCAGACTGCAGAGGGAATGGCAGGTGACCCGCAGAAGCTGAAGGCCTCAGCCTGTGCTTGCTACGAACTGCATGCCGCTAACAACTTTGTGAATTTCACAGAAGAGCCACCCCCTAGGCCTCTGGGTGAGATCACAGCAAAGATGACACCTTTATTTAAGTCTAGCGATATCTATCAAACAGTGAGATTACAGAAGTGGGTGTGGTTTTTAAACCACTACATTTATGGTATAATTTCTAATACAGTTAGAAAACTCAGGTCCTACTTTATTGGTAACATCCAAAATGTCCATCAACTCAAGAGTGGCTAGAGACAATCTGCAATGTCCCCATCCAGTGGGATACAATTCAACAATACAGAGCCCTTGGGGGAACACTTCATTTTCATTTTACCACAGCACCCACCGATACATGGAGCAAGCCAGATGCATCTTTAAAACATTGAACAGAAGAAGCCAGACCTAAGAACCTTGGAAAGGCTGGGCGGTGGTGGCGCACGCCTTTAATCCCAGCACTCAGGAGGCAGAGGCAGGTGGATCTTTGTAAGTTCGAGACCAGCCTGGTCTACAAGAGCTAGTTCCAGGACAGGCTCCAAAGCCACAGAAACCCTGTCTCGAAAAACCAAAAAAAAAAAAACTTGGAAGTCCGTGATTACAATTCTGTGTGTGGGCATGTGCGCATGTGTGCACAGGCAAACATATTCACACTTGTGTACATGGATGCCAGCGAGCCATACCAGATGACTTCCTCAGTCCCTGATCACTGGGCAATTTTTTAGACAAGCTCTCTAACTGAACCTAGAACTTGATATTTTGGTGAGGCTGCTTGGCCAGCAAGCTCCGTCAATCCTCCCACCTCCACCTCCCCTCAGCAATGGGATTACAGGCATACACCACCATACATCAATATTGGGGATTTGAACTCAGGTTCTTATGCTTAAACAGCAAGCCCATCTCCCCAGTCCATGTAGTCTATGATTCAAAGTATATGATATTTAAGAAGATGCAAAAGTCTGTGGCAATAGGCATATGAAGTATGGTTGCTTAGACTGGGGAGTGGACAGGATTGACTAGACAGGACAATGGAGACAAAAATTTCTTCAGAGAGATGTGGCTATGCAAATTTTACCCATTTATGAGGACTCAAGCTATAGATATTTCATTGCTTACTAGCTGCTGCTCAGTTTAAAAATAAAACTAGCTCACCTCTACAGATTTAAAAGTCACAGGGAGTTCTGAGTACGGGACAAAAAGAGCCATGGCTTCAGGGCATAATCTTAAATGCACATGCATTCACGTGTGTGTGTGTGTATGCACACATATACATATCACACACATTCTTGCACACACACACATGCACGCACACATATGCATATCACACACACATGCACGCACACATATGCATATCACGCACACATGCACGCACACATATGCATATCACGCACACATGCATGCACATACACACACACACACACACACACACACACACACACGCAGACCATGCCATTCCAGGCTGAGCATATTTCCCCTTTGGCCTTTGCCTCATTTATGTGGAGAAGGCAGCTGCCTCCCAGCTCCCAGGTCACTGCTCTGTGTGTCTGCCTGTCAGGATAAGAAGGCGAGGGCAGATGCAGCCAATTAGCTGGCCTTTCAAGTGGTCCCATGGCTTCACATCTGGCTCCATCACCAACACCCAGCTTGAGCCAATAAAAGCCACATAAAATCACAAAGGGCTAATTTGGTGGTCAGTGCTATGACGACCTGAACGTGAAGAGGTGGTGGGCAGGACAGGGACATAGGTGGAGGCTTAGACACAAGGGAGTACTTGCTGACCACTTGACTCCATGTCAGTGGGGCAGGAAGACCAAGAAGCCAGCTCTTTACGGTAGATCCCTTCTGCTCTGGTGGATGCTAGATTGAGCCCAGACAGCTTGGATGCGTCCGGCTGAATGCTGAGGGAGGTCCTGACAGCCCTGTCAGCCAGCACCAAATGCATGTACTTCATGGCAGACCCACCAGTCTGGAAATTCCAAATCCCTGCAACCAGTGAAGTCCCAGAAAACTGTAGGAGAGCAGAATCCATCCAAGATAATGTGGAATGGGAAGAGACCTGGCCCTGGTGCTTGGCAAGGGAGGGACTTGTAGAAAGCCCCAGGTGCTGCTCTCACTTGGTCTGAAACCGCACCATCAAAGCAGCCATTTCTTTGAGTTAAGAGGGTTTGAAGGTCTCTATTAACCCAATCGAGTCCTGAGAGATAGAATGCCTTGCCTGTGTCTTGTCATAGGGGCTGACATTTTCAAGACTTACGGGGAGAAAGTATAGGTGGAAGAGTCAGGTCAGGGAACTCCCTGGGTGGAGGCCCTCAGTTTCCCCCTCTGTGAAAGGTTATTTATTGAGCTGGATGACCATGAAGATTGAGGACAGGGGGGTGAACCTGCCCTCCTCTCCTTATCTCTGCTCCTTGAGCTGAAGTTGCAAGCTGGCGGCCCTGAGCTGGATTCAGCCTTCAGAAATGTTTGGTTTGGCCCACAAGTGTGTTTTCAGGGAACTGGGGCCAACGTTTAAAAATGGAGAGATTTCACATATAAAAATGCCAAATGCCTTGCTCCTTTTGGAAAATGGGAAGCTCTGGTGGCATGGAGCCCACATTCCCACTCAGTGACAATTATCAGGCACTGAGACCAGCTGCCTGGTTTCAACATGGCTGGCAGACTCCAGTCTGCCTCAGTCTCCACACTCCTTGATGTCCCTAGCCAGCCCGCTTGGCTTGTTCCTTTTATTTGCCTGATCTTTGAGACATCTGAGTTGACAGCCTTCATCCTGGCCAGCCCTGACTCCCATCCTGGCCAGGCCTGCCTTGTCGTGGTCCTCCCTGCACGGCGAATGGGTGACCAGTCATACCCCACACACAGGGTCTCAGGCATGATGAGGCTTTCTCTTTGAGAAGCCAGAGTACAGTTGGGGCAAGCATGATGCTGAGAGCCCTTTGAACACAATGCCGTGGGATTATTTTTGCTAAACATAAAAACCCAAAGGCAGAAGAGACACTGATGTGTTTTTGCAAATCCCAGCAAATTAAAAAAATGTGTGTGCAGAATTCATCTGGGGGCCTGGGGCTAGCTTTCATGAGAGAATGAGCTGTCAGATGGATGGAGCAGCAGATTAACTTTTATGGGCAATGTTTTGCCCTGGGATGTTGCTCCCAGGAGCTGGCTCCGTGCGTCTGTGACAAGATGTGCCACTCTGGCCCTTATCTGCAGCCAGATGCGCCGCCTCGCCAGCAGTGGGCCAGGAATCGGGCTTTAAATGGCTCGGCAGCAAATGTCAAAACTGTTTGATCTGATTTTAGAAAAGCACCTTTCAAGGCATTGGGAGATACTTGACACTTTGCAAAGAGATTAGAAAGTTTTCAGCTGAGTTGGAAAAAGGGGCCGGGCAGCTTTGGCTCTAAAGAAGCAAGACGGTGACTTCAGAAGTGCTCAGGACCAGTGTGTCAGAAGCCAGTGGCTTCACTTTTAAGGTGACAAGCCAATGGTGGGAATGGTTTCAGCTACCAACCCCTGCCTGTGGCCTTTGGAAAGGTCCCAGAACATTTTTCCTTTCTGTATTCTCTGGAAAAGATGACCATGCTCAAGATTGCAATAGAAAGTAATAGCTGAGAAGGTGTGGCCATTGATTCCACCCAGCCAGTAGCTAAATCATATGCCTGGACAGCCCAGCACACTTAGGCCACCAGTGGGTCCAGATGCCCCAGGAAGATACCCAGAACTCAAGGCGGAGCCTGGGCCCGTCACAGCAGAAAGGCGAGATTCGGACACTGGACCCATAGTGACTGTGACATGCTGGGATGGGAATCATGACCACTGGTCAGTTCTGTCCTTCTCCCTCAGCCTCTGTGCTCATGTCCTCTAGACCTGCTGCCATACCCACTTCTTGAAGAATTGCTTTTCACTGATCTCCTAACCCTTTTGCTACCCACCGTCTACAGCACTCCAGTGTCTCAATTGAAAATCTTCTTCTGTGCCTAAGCCTTGCTGTCACCTACAAGATCCTACAATCAGATAGCCAACGTTTCCCTGGTGCTAGTGGCTTTTATTTCTGCTGAGCGCTTTTATATGTCTTGCCCAACTCACTACAGCTTCTTATTGAGACAGGGTCTCACACACTGTAGCCCTAGCGAGCCTTAAACTCAGAGATCTGTCTGCCTCTACCTCCCAAGCACTGAGATTAAAAGCATGCAGCTCCATATCCAGGCTTAATACAGCCTCTTCCTTGCCTGCCTCATTTTATAGCTAAGAGAACTGAGGCTTGAAGAAGTTAACAGACCTAATGTTACAAAGTTTTTTTTTTTAAAGATTTATTTATCATGTAAACAACATTCATTCCATGTGTGCCTGCAGCCAGAAGAGGGCACCAGATCTCATTATAGATGGCTGTGAGCCATCATGTGGTTGCTGGGAATTGAACTCAGGACCTCTGGAAGAGCAACCAGTGCTCTTAACCACTGAGTCATCTCTCCAGCCCCTAATGTTACAAAGTTCATCCATGAAAACCAAGATAGATTTGGACTTCAGGCCTCCCTGACATAAAACCATGAGACCATACATAGTCTCTTGCTTCTCATAAGGCATTACCAGAAAACCTGTGGCTTCTGAAACCATGGCAAGGAGAAGAGAGGTCTCTGACAGACTAAGTCAGAATGCACCCACAACCACCAGATGCCCAGCCCACAGCGAAAGGGTTGCATCACAGTAAGAAAGGGGACTTTTATTTATTTATTTATTTTAAAGATTTATTTAAGCCGGGCGGTGGTGGCGCACACCTTAATCCCAGCACTCGGGAGGCAGAGGCAGGCGGATCTCTGTGAGTTCAAGACTAGCCTGGTCTATAAGAGCTAGTTCCAGGATTGGCTCCAAAGTTGCAGAGAAACCCTGTCTCGAAAAACCAAATAAAAAAAATTTTAAAAAAAAGATTTATTTAATTATATGTGTACAACATTCCTTCCGTGTATGCTTTCATGCCAGAAGAGGGCACTAGATCTCATTATAGGTGGCTGTGAGCCACCATGTGGTTTCTGGGAATTGAACTCAGGACCTCTGGAAGAGCAGTCAGTGCTCTTAAACTCTGAGCCATCTCTCCAGCCCCAAAAGGGGACTTTTAAAATGCAGGGCAGTGGTGGTGCACATATTTCATCCCAGCACTCAGGAGGCAGAAGCAGATCTCTATGAGTTCGAGGCCAGCCTGGTCTACAGAGCGAGTTCCAGGTCAGCCAAGACAACACAGAGAAACCCTGTCTCGAAAAACAAAACAAAACAACAACAACAAAAAATTCAGACTAATAACCACTTTCAGGCAAAATGACAGTTACTCTGATAAAGAAAACCTCCTAACACTACCTATAGATCCTCTGCAGGTTCAGGGAAGCCCCTGGCAGAATGCTACACATTCTGTCAGCAGCTACTAGGTCAGAATCTACTCTAGGGGCTGGGGAATGTGCATTCCATCCCTGATTATAAAACTAAACCAGCTGCTCGACATTTGTCTATCTCCTGAGGCCCAGTTTCTCATCCACAAGACAGAAACACATTGCATCATTAAGTTCTGCTGCTGTGACAAATAGCACTAAAGCTCCTGTGCCTTAACAAAACAAACGTTTGTTTTTCGCATGCATTTCAGGATAATGCAGGTCAGTAAAGGGCTGTCACCCACCATAGCAGCTACTACTCACAATCCAAGATGTCTCCAGTTAGCACCTAACACCATGCCACCAACATTGAACCAACATTGAACAACAGGGCTCTACTCTGGTGCGCTTAGTGTATTAGAAGCAGATCTGAATGAGTATTAACCAGGTCCAGTGTGCTCAGATTGCTGGCAACATCAAATAAACACGTAGGGGAAATGACCAGACAGCTTCAGCCATGATTCTGAGTCCAAACAGACAGAAGTGAGTCACTGGGTGTGGTCTTCAGTAAATGCCTGAACAAGGATACCCACCTTCACCACTTTTGGGCAGCATAGCTTACTCAGTCCAAAGCAATTCGGTAAGAAACATAAATAAAGAACATCCAAAATGGAAAAGAAGACATAACTTTGTCTATCCTTAGCACTATTTTATATGTAGAAAACTCTAAATTACACAAAATAAAATCTAGAAGAACTAATAAATTCAGTTAAGCTGTAAGATGTTAAATAATTACACAAAAATCAGCATCACTGTTGTACACTAACAGTCAATAATCCCAAAAGATTAACAAAGTAATTCCATATATAATAGCAATCATCTTTTCATGCCGTATTGGACCTGGCTAATTTTTTTTCTTTAGCTCCTATAGCTACTAACTTCTGAAAACAACCGGCACCAGCTTAAAATTGATAGTGATGGGACTTTGGAGACCCTCCCAGCCTCTGTTAAATCACAGATAGATAGATAGATAGATAGATAGATAGATAGATAGATAGATAGATAGACAGACAGAGACTCTGAATGAAAACTATACCACTATTTAAAGGAAATATAGGAGAAAGTCTTCCTGATCTTAAATTTGACAATGGTTTCTTAAATATGGCAATAAAGGGAAAATTAAGGCTGGGCAGTGGTGATGCATACCTTTAATCCTAGCACTTGCAAGGCAGAGGCAGGCGAATCTCTATGAGTTTGAGCCCAGCCTGGTCTACAGAGTGAGTTCCAAGACAGGCTCCAAAGCTACATAGAGAAACCCTGTCTTGAAAAACCAAAGAAAGGAAGGAAGGAAGGAAGAAAAAAAGAAAAGAAAAATCAGATCAAATGGGCTTCATGAAGATTAAACCCTATGTGCAGAAAAAAATCCAATTAGTGAAAAGGGACACATCAGTGATCTAAAACATTTCTATTGCAGATACGCTAAGAGATGAATATCCAGAATCCAGAAGATCTGGTATAACAACAGCAGAAACAGCCAGGTCAAGCAGGGACAAAAGGGTTTGAACAGACAGTGATTCAAAGAAGACACACAAAGGGCCAATTAAGTAGACAAAAAAGAAGTTCAGTGTGAGTAGTCATTAGGGAAAGGCAGATCAAAACAAGAGATGCCACTTGATACTCATGGGGATGGTTGCATTCTAAAAAATGGAAAATAACAGTGTTGGTACAGATGTTGAGAAATCACAGCCCTCAAAATTGGCTGGTGGACATGTAAAATGGCTCTGCTGCCGTGGAAAACAGTCTTGGCAGTTATTCAAACATGCATAGAATTACCTGACGGTCCAACAATTTCTACCCTAGGTACACAGCAGAAAGGATCAAAGGCAGGACTCAAACAGTTGCTGGGGATGGTGAAAAGCTAGAAACACAGCCCAAATATCCATCACAGGTGATAACAAAGTGTGGCTCAGCGTTCATCCCTTATCCACAGGGGATATGCTCAAGGCACTTGTGCGTGCCCCAGGCCGGCATTCCCAAGGTCTATCTATAAACCGCTTTTTCCTATACATACATTTCTTGTGATAAAGTATGGCTTATTCTTCAGGCACAGTATGCCAGTAACAGAAGCTCACAAATTTGAGAAGTTATTTAAAATTTCAGAATTGTTTCTGATGTTTTCTTTCTAATACTTTCAGATCACAGCTGACCTCAGGTCACTGAAACCTCAAAGCGAATGTGGAGTATTGTATCTCTGCGTGCTTTATTCGTCCATAAAAGGAAATGAAGTACTGACATGCTAACACATGGGCGAGCCTTGAAAACATTATGCTAAAGTACAGATGCCAGACACAAAAGTCACATGCTGTGTGATACCATTTATATGAAACATCCAAAACGGGCAAATCCACAGAGCACAGACTAGAGAGGGAGTTGCCAGGGCCAGGTGAGAGGTGAGTGGAAAGTGATTGTTTCATGGGTGCAGGCTTTCAGTAGGGAAGGTGAGCGAGACGTGCACATGGGCAGTGGTGATGGTGGCCCAGCGTTGGAACAAGTCAAATGCTACTGGCATGTTTGTTATAAAATGTTTGTTTATGTTTCTAATACCCCAGAACACAAACAACTTGTTCAAAGCCACACCCGCCTCGCTGGATGTTGGTTGTGCACGCCTTTAATCCCAGCACTCAGGAGGCAGAGATAGGCAGAGCCAGCCTGGTCTACAAGACTTAGTTCCAGGAGAGGTTCCAAAGCTACAGAGAAAACCTTTCTTGAAAAACCAAAACAAACAAAGAAACAAAAAACACACCGGCCTCTCTTAGTAGCCAAGGTCTGGACCTGAGGAAGCCATGTTCAGCCTCAGCCTCAGGAAGGGAGATCGTACCACGGTGGGGAGCAGAGCGGCAACAGTGGGCCACAGCAGGTCTTCAGCCTGGAAGTTTCATCATTGTTTGGTTCTGTCTCATGAGGCCTTTCCTGGACATCTTCACCTGCATGCCTTCCATCTCTCATGCAAATGCCAGAGTGCTGAATGATTTTTGTAAACCCAATCATAAATCTGGCAACAATTCCTGCCGGAGCTGTGAGCCACCAGCACAGAGGGGTTCATGCACTGAGACAAAGCCACAGCCCCAAACCTACCCTCACCTCCCTCAGGTTACTGTTGCTGTGCGGCCATAAAGTCAGCATTTTATACCGTGGTCCATTTTTCTTCCATGCATCAGTCGCTGCTCTCATGGTTTTGTTTTTAAGTTTTTTTGAAGATATGTTTAAAAAAATAGACTGAAAAATAGAAGAGAAAAAAATGACCTTTCATCTTTTGTTAACATAGTTGCATCGTTTGTGTTTGATTCTTTGCTTTGGTTGATTGTATTTTGGTCAAACCACTTAAAGGAAATGTCAGGACCCAGGGAACCGGATCAAATGGCAAGCGTGCTTGCTGTACAAGCCTGATGACCTGAGTTTAGATCCCTGAAACCCACGGAAGTCAGACACACATGTGTGTGCTCACAATCCCAGCACTCTTTACATTTACAGCAGGGAGATGCAGAAGAATCGCCTGGACACGTGTGCACCTGCTAGCTTGGATGGGATCCACAGTGGATGGGATCCGCAGTGGATGGGATCCGCAGCACCACAGCAGAAACAAGAGAGACCCTGCCTCAAAACAACGTAGAAGTTGAGAAATGACTCCCAAAAATATCCTCTGACCACCAACAGACGCTGTGGCACCCACATCCCCTTCCACCATACACATACACACAAATAAATAAAAGTAAGTTGTAGACCTCATGATACTTTAACATGTTAAAAAAATAAACTAATCCCAGCACTCGGGAGGCAGAGGCAGGCAGATCTCTGTGAGTTCGAGGCCAGCCTGGTCTACAAGAGCTAGTTCCAGGACAGGCTCCAAAGCCACAGAGAAACCCTGTCTCGAAAAAAAAAAAAAAAAAAAAACAAAAAAAAAACCTATTTTCATAATTGCTTTCTCACATCTAATAAATCAATGCTAACTTGTTATTCAATACTCTGCCCATATGTAATTCCCACTCAGTTCCAAAGCGTCTTTTATGGCTGATTAACTAGGAACTAATCGAAGACAACATCTTACATTTGATTATTGCCTATCTCACTGTTTCCTTGTGGAATCATTTCATCCCTCCAGTCTCTGTCTTTTACACAGGCCAGAATCAAGGCTAAATTGACAGATTCAATGTTATTAGCAAGAAAACCTCTCAAGTGAAGCATCTCATCAGAAGGGCCCGGGTTCCCCACTATTGCTAAAGCTAAATTTGATTCTGGAGTCTTTGGCCAGAGCCAGAAGTGTCAATCAGCAATGGCACACTTCCTTTGATGAGCAGACTGTGGCAGTGATAACTTGACATGGTGCCCAAGTGTAGCCCACAATCAGCCTTCCATTTGATACTCCCAACACTCGTGATAACCCTGGCCTGGGTCACTTATTTCATTAATAGTTAAAAACAGGCAGTTTCTAAGATGGGCAGTGGTGGTGCACATCTTTAATCCCAGCACTTGGGAGGCAGAGGCAGGTGGATCTTTGAGTTCAAAGTCAGTCAGGGCTCAGGGTTACAGAGTGAGTTCCAAGACAGCCAAGGCTACACAGAGAAACCACGTCTTGGAAAAACAAAACAAAAACAAAAACAAAAGACCTAAACAGTTTCTAATTGCCTCATTTCTTCATATAACAAGAGGGGCTTCCTCTCCACAACTGGGGCTACTTGACCCCACAGAAATGCAAATTCTAAACAAAAAGCAGAACAAAAGCTAAACTATAGTTCTCAGAAAATCCAGGCCAGAAGTAGGACATAGAGCTCACTGAAGGGTGGCAGAGGCTGGGGACCCAGATTCCTCATCGATCAGCATCAACAGCTGAAGTTAGATGCAGATCACAGTGCCATCAGTCAGAGCCAGTCCCTGCTTCTCTCCACTTTCCACAGTAGCCCATGACTCAGTTCTTCCAGGATTCGGACATTTAGCCACTGTCAGTTTGTGCTAGCCTGTTGCCACGATTTGGGAGACTTTTGGCTTCTCCAAACTCTGCAATCATACAACTTTTTCAAAATGTACTTGTCAGCTTTCTGTCTCTTTTTCTGTGCTGAGACTGAACCCAGAGCCTTGCACATGCTAAGCGCACATTCTCTCACTCATTTTGCTCAGCCACTTTCTGATCATTTCTAAAAGTTTCCAACTGAGCTGGGTGGTGGTGGTGCACACCTTTAATCCCATCACTCAGGAGGCAGAGGTAGGAGGATCTCTGTGAGTTCGGAGCCAGCTTGGTTTATAAGAGCTAGTTTCAGGGCAGACTCCAAAATTACAGAGAAACCTTGTCTCAAATAAATAAATAAATAAATAAAAGTTTTCCTTTGAAACTTCTTTCCAGACACTCTCCTTGACTGTCCCAGGGGCTTCCCAATGCAGCCACGGCTTCAAACTGCGTCCAGTGCTAAACATGGCAGCTCAGATGAACTCAGTGGGAATGAACATTTTAATGATATATTTGTAACCAATGGCTACTCTTTTTATTTTTTTGTTTTCTAACTTTTAAAACTTATTTCAAGAACTGCCATTTATGGTCAATGACATTTTTGAAGTATTAAATTACGAGTTCATTTAAAGTCAATATTCTTTCTTTACAGAGTTAGCTGCTTCTCACATTTTAATGACACATTTCTTTGTATTCAAATTGTTTTCATAAAGAAAAACAAGACTCCCAATGGTGACAGAGGCATGGCCAGTCACTTTATTGACCATTCCCGAAAACAGCATTAAGATTTTAAATGTTACCCTATGATTGGAATGTGGAATAAAGAGGTGAGAAACTGTTACATAAATCACGTCTCAAGTTCAACGTTCCATTTGTCCAGGACTTAAGGCTGCTTTCACCCGATGGATGTCCACACTACTGGCCCAGGCTATAACTTCTGTTGGAAAAAATCTGGGTCAGCAAAGTGCTGACTCATCTATTCAACTCCTCTTTTCTCAAACAGTAAAGTGACTATCATACAAAAATAATTCAAAATTGGGACTTACTAAAGGTACCCTGCCCACCTCAGGGAGGGCTACCTACCACAGCTTCCCCATGCTTCTCCTCAGTCTGTATGGGTCACATGGGCACAGGCCAGAATGGCTCTTACTATGAAGGGGTGCAGGATGAAGGTTCAGCACATTAAGGCACTCTGAGCCGCCATGTAAGTGCTTAGACTTGAACCCCAGTCTCCTGCAAGAGGAGCCAGTGTTTTGTTGTTGTTGTTGTTGTTGTTGTTGTTGTTGTTGTTTGGTTTCTGGTTTTTCGAGACAGGGTTTCCTCTGTGTAGCCCTGGTGGTTCTGGAACTTACTTTGTAGACTGGACTGGCCTTGAACTCAGAGATCCACCTGCCTCTGCTTTCCAAGCACTGGGATTAAAGGCGTGCACCACCACTGTCCAACACAGACCGTGTTCTAAACCACTGACCCATCTCTCCAACTTGCTGTCTTCCTGTGGAGCAGTGAACAGCAGCCTTCCAGGAGGTAGCTCGGGGGAGGCCAGAGGAAGTACCAGGACTAAATCAGAACCACACAGTGACCAAGGGCATGAGACATCCCAAGGGAGCCTTTCTGTGAGGGTCCAGGAAGAGGAAAGAAAGGGTTATGGTGAGGGCTGAGGATTTGGCTCCATGGGTGGCATCCTCAGCAATGCCAAAAAAATTAAAAAATAAAGTTAACGTCAAGGAGGCAGAGAAGAGAGGCCCTGACTTCAGGCTGCCCAGGGTTTCTTATCACAACAGCACTCGCTGGTTCTGTTTCCTTGAGCAAGTAGCTCTCCTCTCTGAGTCTTAGTTCTCACATCTGTGAGAACTAAATGAAATGATATTCAGGGCACCTACACCAAAGGGTTGCTACTCCACCACCACCACCCAAGTCACTAAGCTTTGTGTGGGACCTGCAGTGTGTGTACCGCAAGAATTCAACAAACATGGTCATCCTTGTGACCGATAGACAACTCTACAGGCAGGAGAATGAAGGGGCTATCCAGTCGGAGCCACCAAATTAGCGGAGGGACTTCTTTTGACCCTGCAACCTGGACACTTGAACATGACCATGATGCTTGTCATCTTCACAGCTGACGGAAAGCCCAGACACCAAGTCCCTCAGGATCCCAACTATTCTACTCTATCCTACATCCCTAGGTGGATGGATGCCCAACAGAAAGTTACATGTGTGGCCACAATGAAACATCTTTGAGAATGTCCCAAAAGACTAGAATGGTAGACTGTGGTGTGTGTGTGTGTGAGAGAGAGAGAGAGAGAGAGACAGAGACAGAGACAGAGACAGAGAGAGACAGAGAGAGAGTGCATATTTCCTCTGCAGTGAGAGTAAGAGCATTAAAGCTACATGCAACCAATAAGACAGATAAATCTCACACAGTGTTGACAAAGACAAATAGGAGGGAGCAGTCGCTGATGATTCCAGTTACATAAAGTTCAAGTTCACAACTGGATAAAACTAATTTATGCTGTCAGATGGCAGGATAGGCCAGTCTTTGGAGGACATGAGAACCCCTGGGTTCCTGGTGGTGGGTGGAATGCAGTCCCTGTAAAGCTGAATGAGGGCTCCAAGCCTAAACTGCATCCCTAGTTCCTGGGCTCTATTTCCAGGTGCAGAAGACTTCAAGGGTACAGTCTCTTTGTAAAAATCCATCCCACACTTACAGGTAGGTGTTATGTATCAATATTTAATTTTTTCTAATGGCTGGAAAAGTTGGCTCTTAATGTGCTGATTTTCAACCAAATTATTTGCTTCCGTCACTACCCCATTAAATACTAAGCACAGCGTGAAATATAGAAGAGTCTTGCAGGCCCCAGACACAGTCCTTGTTTCTGCTGGACTCTGATAGAGCCTCCAGACTTGGTCCAAGCTCTTCCCGAGGAGCAACAACATTAGAGATGCTGGAGCAGGCTGCTCAGCCACAGACACCTCGTTCACTTGAGACATCCTCCATCCCCCCCTGGCTGTGATCCTTCCCTTTTCAACTTCCTGGGCCTTCTCTGACAAGCTCTGCCCTCCTCCGGCACCCTGTAGAAGGGCAAGCAGCAGATGTTTTGGCATTACACAGATGTGCCTTCGTGTGAGGAAGACTTACTAGTTTGCAGTGTTTGTGAGAGCCCAGAAATGGTAACAGCATTAGCATAGATCCTGGCACAAAACCAGCGAGGTGACAACTGTTCAAATGCCTGATGATATGGGATTCCCCTCTGTATGCTGTGAATATCATTGGTTAATAAAGGAACTGCTTTGATCCTATAGCAGAGCTATAGGGGAACAGAGCTAAGCAGTGGGGGAGTGGGAACTAAATGGAATGCTGGGAAAAAGAAGGGCGAAGTCAGAGAGAAGCCATGGAGTCACTGCCAGAGACAGACGTGCTAAAATTTTAGCCAGTAAGCCACAGCCACATGGCGATACACAGATTAATAGAAATGGGTTAAATTAATATGCAAGAGTTAGCCAATAAGAAGCTAGAGCTAATGGGCCAAGCAGTGTTTTTTGTTTGTTTGTTTCTTTGTTTTTTGAGACAGGGTTTCTCTGTGGCTTTGGAGCCTGCGCTGGAACTAGCTCTTGTAGACCAGGCTGGTCTCGAACTCACAAAGATCCACCTGCCTCTGCCTCCCGAGTGCTGGGATTAAAGGTGTGCGCCACCACTGCCCAGCAGCAGTGATTTAATTAATACAGTTTCTGTGTGATTATTTTGGGGCTGAGCAGTCAGGAAGCAACAAGCGACCTTCTTCCAACAGCCTGAGAATACAGAACCCTAAATTTCACTGGGAAATGTCTCAACCAGCCAGCCTTGTGATGAGAAAAGTTGTATTCAGAGAGAGAAAGTAAAAGGGGCAGAAGGCAGACAGGGATCATTTGTGGTCCTCTGCCTTCTGTGTCAATAATGTAGGGAGAAAGGCACTCACAGCATTGCTAGTAAACTATGTCAGCACTCTGTGACTGATAGACAGTATCCAGTGATATTGGGTACTCTGTGAATTAGTACAGAGGCCCAAAGACATGTAGGTGCAATCTTTTCTTTTTATATATAAAGTTTTATTGGAACGAGCTATACATATTCATTCATATGTAACCTATGGCTGCCACAAATCTAAGAAGTTACCACAAAACTTGTATGGCCCATGAAACCAACAATATTTACTATCTCACCTTTTACAGAAAGTGTTCTGGGGCTAGAAAGTTGGGTCGGTGGTTAAGAGCACTTGCTTTTCTTGCAGAGGGCCCAGGTTCAATTCCCAGTACCCGAATGACAGCTCACAACTATCTGTAACTCCAGACCCAGGGGATCTGAAGCCTTCTTCGGACTTTCATGGGCACTAGGCATGCATATGGTGCACATACATATACACAGGTAAAACATTCATACAGATAAATAAATAGAAGAAAAGGAAGGAAGGAAGGAAGGAAGGAAGGAAGGAAAGAAGGAAGGAAGGAAGGAGGGAAGGAGACCTTTAATCTGGAACCTGCTTCCAGGAGAGACTTTCTTTCATTGTCCTGTAAAAGGGGTACTTGTGGCTGTACTATGGACAAGTAATTAGCATTTTGGGGATCAGTAACTTCAATGCAAGCAATGCATCGCATGGGATGCAGTTTGCAGCACAGAACCAGCTGTACACACAGCAAGCAGCATGTGTGGCATTCAACAACACTGGCCCGAGAGACGGAGCAAAAGGAGCCGTCCGAGTAGACAGCGCTGACACTTGCGAGCCTTAACTCTGTACCAGTCCATTCTACTGTTCAAGTGGCAACTCTGTATTACTTACTTTTCTCGTGGTACAGCCTGAGGGAAGAACACTCACTTCGACTCTTGGGTGGAATCCATTGTATTGGAAGGCCTGGTGGTCCTGCCTACCATAGTAGGAGCACGTGGCAGTGACTGTTCATACACCAGCATACCAGAAGCAGCAAGCAGACAGAAGCAGGAGCTATACCTTTCAAAGGTCCTGCCTAGTGGACCACTTCTACCAGCTAAGCCCTGCCTCATAATGGCGTTACAACCTGCTAAAACAGTGCCAACTTCTGGGGAGAGCGGACAATCATTCAAAACATGAATCTGTGGAATCACTTCAGATTCCAATCATAACCAAAACTCACCTAGGCTTCTCATTTAATCTGCTCTGTAAAGTAGGGGTAATTTCCTCCAAAGATGGGGAAACCAAAGCACCAAGGCTAAGTAACTTGTAGCAAGTGGCAGAGCTGGAGTTTTGACTTCAGATGAGACCTCAAACTGTGTTCTTAACCGCTACCCCAAATACAGCTGATGGGTGCCAGGATCCCCTGCAGGTACCGAACTCCAGCCCCTTGTACCTATAGCTCATGTATATCCTCCCACAGGCTTCAAATAATCTCTGTGTAAATAGATATCTGTTCAAACACAAACACCAAATACTTCAGGCAGGGCTGAAACTAAAGCAGGGACCATGGAGGAATAGTTTGCTCCCCATGACTGTCTGCTTTCTTATACAACTCAGGACCACCTGCCCAGGAGTAGCACCACCCAGAATGGGCTGGGTCCTCCAACATTAATCACTGATGGAGAAAATGTACCACAGGCTTGCTTACAGGCCGATCTGATATGGGTATTTTCTCAATAGGTTGCCCATCCCAGGTGACCCAAGCTTGAGTCAAGTTCACCAGACACTAGCCAGACAACACACCTACATCACTCCATGCTCACTGACTTAGTGCAGTGCTCAGCACAAGGCAAGGGCACTTGTCTCCTTGGGGTTGTCTAGAATTAATTGCTTTTCCATTTTTCCCCCCTTCAAGATCTGATAATTTACTTGTTAGTCTAAAAGACTTGTTTTTGACTGGACTCAGACTTGGGAGTAGAAGCTCTCAGTGAAGACAGCTGATGTCTTTTGATAATCTATCCCTAGTACTGGCTTCCTTTATTCTCTAGACCAAAAATTTAGCATGGTCTTCAGCCTCCTCCTTAGTTTTCTTTTTTTCTTTTTGGTTTATAATATAATTAAAACATTTTCCCTTCCTTTTCCTCTCTCCAAACCATTCCATATATCACTTCCCACTCTCTTTTAAATATGACTTTTTTTTTTACTAATTGTTATTGCATGCATACATTCCTAAATTGCATTATATTCCTAAATATAATATGTTTGGTCCATATAATGTTAACATGTTGTTTCTCTTTGTTTGTTTCTTTTTCATTTATGTATTTTTTTAGGTATGGGTGCTCTGTCTGCATGTATGACTGCATGCCAAAAGAGGGCACCAGATCTCATTATAGATGATGGTGAGCCACCATGTAGTTGCTGGGAATTGAACTTGGAAGAATAACTAATGCTCTTAACCACTGAGCCATCTCTCCAGTCCCATAGTGTATTGTTTCTTGAGAGTAATATATCAGTGTTTGTGCCTTAGGGTGTGTGGAGTAATGAGATACTGAATCTTGGAAGTTTTGGTCCTGGGTTTCTGACCTTCTTTGTGATATGGGATTCCTCTCTGTATGCTGTGAATATCATTGATTAACAAAGAAAACTATCTTGGGCCTGTGCAGGGAATAGAGGTAGGTGGAGAAAACTAAACTGAATGACAGGAGAAAGGAGGCAAAGTCAGAGAAAAGCCATGTAGCCCTGCCAGACACAGCTGAAACTTTACTTGATAAGCCACAACCACATGGCGATACACAGATTAATAGAAATGGGTTAAATTAATATGTAAGAGTTAGCCAATAAGAAGCTCGAACTAATAGGCCAAGCAGTGATTTAAATAATATGATTTCTGTGTGATTGTTTTGGGTATGAGCTGCTGAGCAGCCATGGAACGAAACAAGCAGCCTCCTTACAACAAATTGGCATGCCAATGTGGCCAACTAAAATCCACATAAAACCTTAGAGGGCTTGAAAAGAAATTCTAGACACTAAAAAACAAAGTTGAGCTGCATTTATTTTCCCCGAATGGGCTTTGCTTGCTGGCAGCATGCTACAGCTCCTTTAAGAAAGGTTTTCCTGATTCAGTTGTAGCAGGAAAAAAAAACCACAATTTTAAAATGCCAACTTTCTGAGCCATGCTGCCAACACAACTTCTGGCTCTTTCAGGAGACCAAGCATTTAAATGAGGTTTGTGAGCAATGTGCTACAGTTTGCTTGGTGGCAACATGGACCGGCTGTGTGTCTACAGATGGGGCATTGCGCATGACTCTCGGAAGTGGCAAGCAGCTCCGCCATGTAATATATGATTAAGAAATATAGGTTAACAGATAATCATCTATAATAGTCAAGCTTGTAGTCATGTTAGTTAGATTTTCTAGATGTACAGAGTTATATTCAGATGAATAGGCATTTTCAAACCTTTCAAAGACTACAGAATATGGCATTTAAAATGCTTTAATAACTTAGAATTTTCATGACAATAAGACACATCTGCTCCTGGCAGCACCAATTACTTCAAGAAAAAGATGAGCAATGAAGAGGTTACTTATAGCATTTGCTAGCCATTTGAGCAAGAAAATACTCTTGCCTGGAGTGCTTGAACTGGACATGCAGGCACCATAGAGAAATGACTGCTGAACTAAAGGTGAAATGATCTTTCAGGGTTCCTGCTTCATGAAAGAGTCTGCAAGACATTCGACAGGACACCGAAGAAAGTGACTGCCAATATAGGTGGAACTGTCTTTGAAATTTCCTGCTTCATGAAAAAGTCTGCTGGATACTATGGGCCTTTAGACTGAAGACTGGATGCCTCAACTTTACAAAAGAACTTTGGGTAACAGTCCAGGCAGCGAGATGTCTCTGTCATTTCTAGAGTTTTGGAAGTTACTTACAAAGCACTTCCTGTTTACTGAGGTAATATCTCTCTGGAGTCTTTAATGGAGTTGAAGAATTGATATAGTTTTCCTTAGTTATGATAAAGATAAAATAGAAATAAATATTGTAACTATAATTCTTGCTTGATACCCATTTTGTATATGTAATTTTACTATGCTAAAGTTAAAATCTTCCTTTTTATTTAAACAGAGAAGGGGAGGTGATGTGGGATTCCCCTCTGTATGCTGTGAATACCACTGGTTAATTAAAAAAAAAAAAAAACTATCTTTGGCCTGTGCAGAGAACAGAGCTAGGTAGAAAAAAACTAAACTGAATGCTGAGAGAAAAGAGTCAGAGTCAGAGAGAAGTCATGTAGCCCTGCTAGACACAGATGCCAAAACTTTACTTGGTAAGTCATAGCCGCATGGCAATACAAAGATTAATAGAAATGTGTTAAATTAAGATGTAAGAGTTAACCAATAAGAAGCTAGAGCTAATGGGCCAAGCAGTAATTTAAATAATATGGTTTCTGTGTGATTATTTTGGTTCTGGGTAGCCGGGATGAACAAGCAGTCTCCCCCCACAACATCTTTGTTTAAGAGCTTTCTGACAACATATTGGTGGACATCCTCTTCTTTAGAGAGGCTGAAAACCTTCCAGATTCTCCTTGTTCCTTTAGGCCCCAACTACTGAGGCACAGTAGTATCTGTCAACAGAGGAATATCTTTCTCTCTTTATTTATTTATTGCAATAACCAAGTTAAGAACACTCAGATCAGCATCCATGATGCATCTGTGAACAGACTTCCTGTCTGTGGTTCTCCCTGTCCTATAGCAAGGATCCCCTTACTCAACCCCAGTCACTCTGTCATGGGTTGAAACACCTTGCTTTGTGGAAAAACTTTGTGGTTCCCAGCACTGATCCAGACCACATAACCCTTCCACTCTTCACCAGAGCTACTTCCTCAGCAGCTATGTGGCCATGGGTTTCTCATAGACCATACAAATCCTGTGTTCATCATCCACTTCAATGAGTTTCTGATAGCTGATGATTGGGAGAGGGATATTCAGTTTCATCTTGACACAGCAGCTGCCTAGGAGGCACCACAAAAGGGCATTTTTCATTTTTCTTTTTGGAAGAATGGATCCAGAAAGTATGGAACATATACACATTAGAATACTACTCAGCAGAAAAAAACAATGACATCTTGAATTTTGCATGCAAATGGATGGAAATAGAAAACTCATTTTTATTTTTTCAATGTGAATGGGTGTTTTGTCTGCATGTATGTATGTGTGCCATATGCATACAGTGCCCAAGGAATCCAGAAGAGGGCACCAGATGCCCTGGAACTGGAGTATAGACAGTTGTGAGAGCCACGTAAGTGCTGGGAATTGAACCCCGGTCCTCTGGAAGAGCAGCCACTGACTCTTCACTGTGGAGCTCTCTCTCCAGCTCCTGCTGTTTTGTTTTTAAATGACAGCAGTGGTTAGTTGAGGTTGTACTGAAGGAATTCCTGAGTTAGAAAAGATCAGTTGCCCCCTTCCATATATAAAAAGGTAAGTGGCATGTGTATTTTACCACAGTCGAAACTACACATATGGGGTGAAGCTATAGCTCGATTGGTAGAGTGCTCGCCTACAAACAGGAAGCCAGGGGTTGAGTTCTCAGCACTCCATAAAACCAGATGTGGTGACAAACATCTGTAGCTTCAGTACTCAGGAAGTAGAGGCAGGAGGATCAGAAGTTGGAGGTTGTCAGGCAAATTTGAGGTCAGCATGGGTTATATGAGATCCTGTCTTAAATAAACAATAAAGACTCACTCACATCTATGTTCAAAGCCGTCTGTGTATTTAGGGCTGCTCACCAAATGTGTCGGAAGGCTGGGCGGACAAGGGAAGAAGCATGGCGTGTATACGGGACGCAGACACATGGCAATGACTAGCAATGAACCAAGCAGGGTAGCAAGCTATTCTGTGCACCCGAGTTTTGTAATTTCAACTTCAAGCCTTCGTGGCTGAGCTCCGTGTCAGGGTGCTTGCCTAGCATGTGGGAGGCTCTGGGTTTAAGCCCCAACACAGCAGAAAAATAAAATAAAGAAAAAAATGGAGTTCCACACAGTTTTAACATGCCTGATCAGGTGAAATTGGCCAAGCCACACATTCATTTTAAAATGGAAAAAACATAAAATTTAAAAAAAAAAGACTCCTAAAAAAAAAATCTTAAAGGAAATTCTGACATGCCACGTCCAGGACAGGAGTCCAACCCAAGGTTGACACCAGCATGGCTGGCTTCCTGCCTGGCCTTCTCTGTTCTCCTGCAGCCAGCAGCTCCATAGGTGTGCCTGAAGCTGCCGGAAGTGCCAGCCTGGGGCTGGCACCATGGGTCCAGCCGGGCACCACAGGCTGGCCGCCTTATCACACTGGGCAGAAGAAACAGTGTGGGGCCTGACACAGGCCCTCCCATGGTCGCAGCAGGACAGCTGGCTTTTTTTTTCCTTCTGACCATCTTTGAGCTGGAGATCAGACACAGGGAAAGATTAAAACAAATATGAATTTAATCAAGGGATTCTGCTGTCCTGGGGTGGAAACAGGAGCCTGCTGACATAAAGAGGGGCTGGAACGCTAGGGAGCCAGAGTGGAATCAAAGCTGCTTGCTTACCACTAACCGCTCAGATGATCCATATCATAACAACAAAAAAGAAAAACAATTATTTATTCTTTTTGATGTTGCAGCTCAGCAGCAACTTGCTTTTTGAAGAGAGGAAGGTCAGAACCAAGTTATTGTTTTTGCCTGAAACTTTGACAGGGACTCTGAGTTCTCGTCTGTGACTCTCGGAAAAGAGATGAGAGAGCCTCGCTGGTGCGTTTCTTCCAGGCCATGGAGCAGCTCCTTTATTCCCCTCCCCCCTTGTCCTTCCTCCTCCTGGCCATTTCTCTCTCTGTGTGTCTCTGTCTCTCTGTCTCTTTCTCTCTGTGTCTCTGTCTGTCTCTCTCTTAAGAACCTGAGAGCACAAAGGCCACCAAGCAGAAGATCTTTCTCCTCTAGATCGGAGATCTCTAGATTCACTCCTAAGGGAGGACCAGGGAAGTCCTTTTGCCCTCTGATTTGCCCCCCAGACATTGGCACTGCAGCTGGGGTGTGAGGTTTTATGACTGGCGTGTAGCACAAAGGCCGTCAGTCATGGTCCTGACCTGTGAGTTTATCGTTCACCAGAAAGACACAAGTCCTCATTCAAGCCCACCCCAGCAAGCAGAGACCATGCCTGGGGCTTCAGGAGAACATGGGACCCCAGAGCCCCTGCTACATGGAAGTCACATTTAAGCTAACCTGGGAAGGCGCAACAGAGTTTTCCAGGGGAAGATGTATGTTGGGACAGAGGCAACAGCCTGCATAGCAGCCTGGAGGTAAGAGTGTTCAGGTTCTAAGAACTAGAAGTTTGATTCTGCTGGTGGGAAAGGCTGATGGACAGCAAATCCCCAAGATCTGTGGGTCCAGCTCCTGCAGGTCCCTCTTCACAGCAATAGAAAACCACAGGTAAGGCCCTTCAGCAAGGTGTCACTTGATCAAGGTGCTTCCTGAAGTCGGCTAGAACCACAGAGTGAGGGACCAGAGAGGTGTCGGGGTGCTGGAGATGAGAGGAGAACTCTGGGAAAGGTTCCCCCCAGAACAATATAGGCTCCTGTGCCGCTGAGCACGAGCAGAGTAGAGGCCTGAGCCAATCTCCACACCTCAGAGCAGCCAAGGACTGAAGACTGAGCATCTCACAGCTGGAAGCACAGGGCTGGGACTCAAGGAGACAAGGGGCCTGATATGCAGATGTGCAGATGATATGCAGATATGCAGATGATATGTGGGTATGCAAATGACGTGCAGGTGGTCTGCAGATATGCAGATGATATGCGGGTATGCAGATAATATGTGGGTATGCAGATGGCATGCAGGTGGTCTGCAGATATGCAGATGATATGCAGATAAGCAGGTTCCTTTCTGCCATCAGCCTGCTTGCCAGTATTTGGATTTTTACAGTCTTTGATTCTTCACCCAGATATTAAAACTGATAAGCCCTTCAAGCTGTGCCACACTTACGTGGGTAGAGGATGACACAAAGGGCACTACTGGTAGGACATCTAGTTTAAAAGCCAAAAGGGCTGATGATGATAAACTGTGTGGCCCAGATTATTTTTCATTCATTTTTTTCCTACTGCTTTAACAAAATACCTGAGACTAAATAAAATTTTTACACCACAGAGGTTTGTTGGCTTGATGTCTGAATCTGGTAAGGGCATTCTTACCACACATTCACATGGCACAAATTATCACAAGAGAGAGAGAGAGAGAGTGACCACTTTGACCTTTCTTCCTCTTCCCATAAAGCCACTCATGCCAGCTTGCGCTGTGCCTCTAACACTGGGAAGTGAGGATTTGTTCATAACATGGAGTCTGGGAGGAACACTGGAACAAGAGCAGGAGTCCTAGAAGCGAGTCTCTGGGGAGCAGGCCCAGAGCAAGCACAGGAGAACAAGCCACAGGAAGGCAGCAGAAGGTGCCAACACTACCGCCATCCCTACCTCCTCAGACATACCTGAGGGGCATCCTGCCTGGAAGATTTACCCTCCACTTCCAAGAGCTCAACCCAAAAGGCCATTCCTGTCCCTGACACATCAAGACTGGCCACACTCCTATATCCAGAAATGAGTTCAGACAACCATTGTTCTTCATGTTAGTGAGCCAGAGGCAGGAGGGTCAATGTCTCTGCTATACAGCAAGTCACCATCAGCAAGTTGTCTGCTAATGTATGGAGTTGTTTTGTGTGTGTGTGTGTGTGTGTGTGTGTGTGTGTGTGTGTGTGTGTGTGTGTGTTTTAAAGAAAATAGAGCTGAGCGTGGCAGTACACACGCATGATCCCATTGCACTGGAGGCTGAGGCAGGATGCTCCTGAGTTCCAGCCTAGGCTACATAGAGATCCACTCTCAAAAAAACAAGCAAAGCATAAAAACAACAGAAAAGAGCATTTTCCTCCAGATCCCATGGGAATTTAATCCTGCAAAGCCCATCCTAATATGACCCTCACTGCTACCCTTACATAGGCCAGACAGAAGACAGACCTGAGCAACCTAGAAGAAACTCCACAAACCCAGAGAACAATAAAATGGCCTCGGAGTGCTAAGGAGGCTTTCTCACCTCACAGGAAGGCCAGTCTGGTGGAGATAACTGTGAGGGGCTTAGAGAGAAGGTCTGGCCTGCTGCTGACCACACTCCAAGGACCCCATTTACTCCCACTCTGACCAAGCTTGCCAGTGAGGCCCCAGGTGTCTTTCTCTGACAAACATAGCCCTGGCCTGGTCAGAAGTACAAGGCAAGTAGCAACCTCTGGGGAAGAACCTCAGTCCCTGACATGGGGAGACTCAGTGAAGACTTGCAGTCCAGCCCATGAGTGAAATGACCTAAGTATGTGTCCCTTCTATCCCCTATCAGTATGAAGCCCCAGATGCTAACAGGTGATGGGCTCAAGTACACACCCTTTCTGACTGCCGTCCTCCCTCCCCTTTCTTACTTCCCAGGATGTGCCAAAGCCAGCTAATGCCAGTGCATGGGAACCATCTCTGTGGACTGTCCCCAAAGACCCCTGTGCTAGAAGCTTGGTCCCTGTGTGGTGTTGGGGAGGTTTTGGAGCCTTTAAGAAGTGGAGCCTGGTTTTCCGGCAATGACGACCTCCCTACGAGAACATGCCTCTCGCAAAGGATCTCCTTCATCCCTTTCCAAAAGAGGAAAAGAGGGAACAAAAGAAAAGGCACCTGGTGCAGAGCCCCAATTCCTACTCTATGGTTGTGAAATGCCCAGGATGCTATAAAATCACCATGGTCTTTAGCCATGCACAAACAGTAGTCTTGTGTGTTGGCTGCTCCACTGTCCTCTGCCAGCCTACAGGTGGAAAAGCAAGGCAGACAGAAGGGATGCTCCTTCAGGAGGAAGCAGCACTGAAAAGTACCTGATTCAAGATGAGTGGGAACCATCCCAATAAACACATTTTGGAGGAGGAGGAGGAGGAGGAGGAGGAGGAGGAGGAGGAGGAGGAGGAGGAGGAGCCCGATTGAGGCATATGTCATGGGGCTCCACCCTGAGAAGTGATTAACGTTGGTCTCCTGTAGTAGATATAAAACGTTATTAACAAGAGCAGGCCTTGGAGCTAGAAAGATGGCTCAGTGGGTGAATTATTTGTCATGCAAGCATGAGAACCCAAGTCCACATCCCAGCACACAGACATATCAGAACACACCCGTAACCCCAACACTGAAGTCGCAGAAACAGAGGGATTCCTGGGACTTGCTGACCTGCCAATTTAACTGAAATGGCAAGTACCAGGTTTAGTGAAAACTTTATCTCAAAAACTAAGATGGAAAGCAATAGTGGAAGACACCAGCTTCAACCTCTGGCTTGCACACATTAATGTACACACACATACAGGTGTACACATACACACGTACACACACACGTGTTAAGACCAAACCTGACCCTTGAAGCTCTCTGTATTCCTTGTCACCATTTGATACTCTCTTCACACTCTCTTGCCATTCCATTGTCACCTATCTGAGGCCCTCACCAGATTCCAAACACAAGGGCCACCTGAGGTTGACACTTCAATCTCCAACGCTGTAAACTAAACCAATTTTTGAATTCTAAAGTACCTAGCCCTGAATATTCTGTTATAGCCACAGAAGACAGACTGGCATGTCCCACCTTTCTCCTAATTCTTTATTCTTCAAGCCTACATCAGTAGCTTAAAATCAAACATAGTAGGAACATAGTCATCATGAAAATGAGTAAGCATTTAAAAAGGGCTATTTCCCCCACTTAACAATCACATATCTGAGAAAAAAAATCACGCTTCTGTTCATTTTCCTAATCTCTTATCACTGTTGCCTGTCATTGTCTACCAAATAAATTAACTTGTAGAGGGCCATTAGGTGCAGGCCTATAATTCTAGGTATTCAGAAGGCTGAGGCAGGAGGGTCACAAGCTCAAGGCCTTCCTGGGCTACAGAATGAGTCCAAGGCCAGGGTGTATAAATTAGTGAGACCCTGTCTCAGAATAAAAGGTAAAAGATATGGGGCTGGAAAGATGGTCAGTAATTAGGAGCACTTGCTGCTTGCTTTTGCAGAGGCCCCGAATTCAGCTCCCAGCACCCAAACCAGGCAGCTCACAATCACCTGTCACCCCAGCTCCTAAGGACCCAATGCCCTCTTCCAGCCTCCACAGGCACCTGCACACGCATGCCCATGCACACTGTATACACACACATGCACACTCACAAATAGAAGTAATAAAATAAATATATTTCTATTTAAAGTGAATGCAGGGCTTTGAAGAGTTCATGCCAAGAATACACGAGATACTAGGTTCAAGCCCTGGCACCACAAACATCAAAATTAATTAATTAAAATTAATTAATTAATTAGTTACTTCAAAATCCTTGCTCATAGTCAGCTCCCAAGGGCAACTAGACCACCAGGGTGATGTCCCAGAAGCCAAGATTGTCCTCACCCTATTCTCTAACCTCTTTTCCCACCAACCTGTCCCCTGGCCCTCATCCTTCCCTCACATATTCCCAGCTCCCACCTATTTCCCAGTTCACCACTCTACCTGGCACCTTCGGTGACAATCTTTGATTTACACCTGTCGTCATCCTCAGAAGGGATGTGCGCTGGTCTGGTGGAATTCTAGAGAGTACAAAACGTGCCGGGCGGTGGTGGCACGCGCCTTTAATCCCAGCACTCGGGAGGCAGAGGCAGGTGGATCTTTGTGAGTTCGAGACCAGCCTGGTCTACAAGAAAGTACAAAACGTTATTAAAATGACCAGACCTGAGGGTTGGAAGGATGGCTCAGTCAGAAATTCAGCCCAGATGGGGTTTGTTACTAGTCAAGTCCTCAGGACCAACACAGTCTCTTGGAATTTGCTTTTCTCCTGACAATGGGGAACAGCCACCATTTGGCAAATCTAGCTAGGAGATTCTGGCTAAGTTCACATTTACGGTAGGAATGGCTTCTCCCATAAGCCTCATGCCTGCCAGCAAAAGAATCCTTTTGGATAGTCAGGCTTAGACATTTCTCTCTACCATGGCTCTCCCTTTCCCCCTTGTGGCTGTGACCTCCTCTTCCCCCGTGACCTCATGAGTCTCAGCATTATTAATAGCAAACTACAGAAAGCTCAATTCAGAGTCATTGCCTCGGGTGCATGAGCTGCCCAGGGAGAGGCCTGTTCCAGCAGTGGCCTCGGGCCTTGGTCTCACCTCTCACCTACCACAGTTTTCATTTGCAGACTCTGTTGTGCCTTGCAAGGGTCTCAGAGGTCCCAGCCTCACTTCCTGTTGGCCCCATGCTCACTAGATCATAGAATTTCTTTTCTATAGCTCTCCTGACACAAACAGCCAGTCTGACATGGTCATGACATGTGGTCCAAGCATCCACACGGCCACCATTACAACAAGCACTGAGCTGGAAGAGTGGATCTGCGATTAACTCATTCTACGGACAGACTTCACACTCTGTAGGTGTGGAGTCAGTCCCACAAGACAAACCACGTGGACTGAGGTGGAAGGAGGGGTTCATCAAGGAAAATGAAGTGATTCCTCCAAAAAGCAAACTCCTGGGGTTCCCATCTCCAACCAAGACCACCATTCAAAGCACACTGCCATGATTCCACCTGTTCTGCACATTAGCCTCCCCATCTTAAATATCTTCTAAAGAGCCCTGACTCTCTTCAGCTCTTAAACCAAACAAAGTTGACCTTGAGAGATGGTCCAGTAGGTAAAGGTGCTTACGGCACAGGCCTGGCAACTTGGATTTGGTCCTCAAAACCCACACAGAGATGGAAGGAGAAAACCGAATCCATGGAACTGTTCTCTGACCTCTCCACACTCATACACATCACACACGCACGCACACATACACATAAAAATATTAAATAATAATAATAGTAAAGATACCTCCATGGCACCCATTGTCCAGCCCATAAAACCCAAGATACAAGAAACTCAATAGCTTTGTGCCCTGGCACTACCACTACCCACCTGCTCAATTCACCTATCCATCACTCAGCTGACTGGCATTTCAGCTAAACAATACTGGCTACTGTTCTTCTCACACAGTTTCTCTAGTCTCTCTCCTTGGAAGGCGTCTTTAGCTAGAGTTCCACCATTTTCTGAGAATGCTCACCTCACCATTATCCATTCCCCATGCCATAAACCAGCTCAACACAGTGACTACCCCCTCGGGAAGACTCGGTACCACCGCAGCCACACCAAACACATGTCAGTGTGGCAGGTCCCATGGCTGATGCCACTCTCGGGCACAATTCATCTGAGACTGTGATTCCTAGGTAGGGAAGCATTGTGAGCATGAGTGTGAGCATCCTCAGGCCTCAAGCCAGTCTCCATGTAGATCAGGACCCTCCGAACTGCAAGCATTTCAACCAGAGCCTCTTTAACACAAAGGTGTTTGGATCTGCCAAGGGCATGAACAGAGGCACGGCTGCCTCCCCACTAGTTCATTCCTCACCCTTCCCCCATTTGTAGAAGACAATGGCCTCATTTGTTCCTACTGGAGAAGGTGGCATTCCGTCTCCGTCTCTGTAGACCAGACAGACCTTGAACTCCGGATGCTCCTGACTGCACTGACTGCTAAGGTGACAGGCGTACAACCCCACACCACCTTGGAAGTATATCTTCTCTAATACTCTGGCACCAAAATTCTTGGAGGATTCACTTGGCATAGGCCACAGATCTTCCTGAGCCAATCACTGTGGGCTAAGGAATAGGGTCACATGGCCACGGTAGCCTCAGCCCCACATAGAACTGCAGGAAGTTCATAAAATAGCGGTGTGTTGCCAGACGACCCTCCCAACACTCAAGCCTGGCCTGCGGGTAGAATCTCCAGTGGATTGTCAGCCCTGTTCTGGCTAACATTGCAGGCTGAAAGCTCCGCCGGGCACACCACTGACCACAATCAAAGCAACTCTGGCTGTCGGATACCTGTCCCAGATAGTGCTGTGCAACTCACTTATTCCCATGGCAACCTCTAAGGAAGCATCCCTTTTCATGGATGAGGAAAGCGAGGCACAAAGCAAGGGTAATTCATTTATTCAAGGTTCCCAGATGAGAAGCCGAGGAGCCAGGATTCGAACCTCAGGAGGCATCGACAGAACCTGAGCCTCCCCAATGCACAGTAGCACCTGCGAGGATGCTTGATCGGGCCCATGAGCCCTGGATAGGCAGCAGAGCAGCAACAGTCTGCCTCCCCCCATGGTCACAGCCTCCTGCCTGAAGTCTCCACTGCTCAAACAGCCTAGAGCTGTGGCAGACTGGCTAGGGCAGCCAGCTCTGTCCTCTGCCCCAAGGGAAAGGATCTGATGTGAACCCAGCCCTAGTCCCCCAGCCCCTGTCCCCCAGGTGGCCTCAGTTCTTCGGTCCCCATGGGGACCTCTACTTCTCAAACTCTGCAGCTCCCCATTCAGTCATGGGTGCACACAGAAATGAGGTGCCTAAAGAGTTAAATCATGGGAAACAGGCATGCAAAAAAACGGGACCCTGCAAATTAGCAAGTAGGGGAGGGTGCCAGACCCTCCATCTACCTCTCCCATAGGATATGCTCCTTCCTCTGACCATACTTTACACCAAAACTCCCCACCCCCAGCATTTGAATCCTACTTTCTCCCTGACCACCTGAGTGACCTTGATTAATCCTTTCCCAGCTGGAGCTTCAGTCTGAGTATCCAGACTACAGCCCTGTGGGTAGGCAAGCCTCAGTCCTGGAACTTGTGGCCCTCACCTATTTCCGGATCAGTAGAGCCCTGATAACCATGCTCAGGGGCCAGTCTTGTCCACCTGACTTCCCCAGGAAGCCCCATCCTGTCAAGGTTCACCTCTCTTGCCTGTCTGCCATCAAACCTTAGCTTTCCGGTCCCCTCAAACCCGTGCCAAGTACCTGATGATTATCCACAGGAATTCCTATGACTTCAATGAAGTGGGGGGGAAGCCACAGGAGGGGACACCCTGAGCTTTCTTCTGACCTGCCATTTTGGTTTTAAGACGTTACTGTATCAGGAGCTGGAGAGATGGCTCAGCAGTTAAAAGCACAGGTTGCTCTTACAGAGGACCTAGCTTTGATTCTTAGCGCCCACATAGTGGCTCCCAACTTTTTATAACTCCAACCCCAGGGGATTTGACACCCTCTTCTGGTCTCTTCCAGGTACTGCATGCACGTGGTATACAGGCATGCATGCAGACAAAAGGCCCATACGTGTTAAATAAATAAATAAAATCTTACCCCACACACACAAAAAATTACATAACCCAGATAGACAACCAGTAACTAAAACTAATGGCTTTCCTCCTCTTCTCCTTCCCAACAGCAAGAGGGAGGGCTGGGGTTTCAGGTCAGACAGTTCTGCCCAGGGCCTCTAGACAAGGGCCTGGAAACCTTAACACATCCGCATCCAGCTCACCTGTGACAGGGTATTGGCAGTCCCCTGGGGGCACTCGGGCCCTTGTGTGGCAGAGGCACAGGGCACATTATTCCTAGCCTGCATCCAATGTCAGTCACGTTGCCTGGTACCCCACCCTGTTCCCGAAAACCAAAGGCGCCCCTTCCAGAGAAGAAAGGAGACAGCCTCTTCATTAATAGCGCTGGCGGCAAGGTAAGGCCGGCCGCCCGCCCCAAGCCCGCGCCCCTAATTATGCCACGCGCCTTTCATCCCCACGCACACACGCAGAAAGTTTATTGTTGTATTCCGGCCTTTCTTCAGTCTCCCCTGCCTTTCATACCAGGGGAAGGGTGCTGAGGGGTCAAAGCTTCCTCCCCCAGCGCCTCTCCCTGCTTCAGTCCTTTAGAAAAACACCCAAAGCCATAATTTGTCTTAGAATTTCTTTTGAAACAGCTACAAGAAAGACTAACGACTGCTCTTTTCCCTCTGTTTCTGATTCCAGCCATCCCTTTATCTGGCTTTCATTAGAGCCTGGGCCGCGCCTCTTTTGTGGGAGAGACTTGAGGGAGCCGAGGCAGTTTCCCGCCGCTGTGATGTTGCTAAAGATTAAAAAAGAGCTTTGAAGCCGCACCAGCTCTGCCTGCGCCCCCTCGGAACAGGACCTCAGAAAGACCCGCGCCATCTGGCAAACCTGACATAAAGACAAAATAAAGTGATTGAAACAGTCTCTTCAAAGCCACAATGGCAGATTTGTTGATTTGGGCGTTATCTTTCATGCGAGGCCTTCAGAAGTCACCAGAACACCTAGGTAATCTCGGGCTGGCCTGACTGGAGTAGATGGAGCCTTCCAGGCTGAAGTTTGACAAGCGAACTGGCTGTAACTGGTGGGGGCTGAGGGACGGGCTGATGGTCACTGGAGGTGGCTTTGAACTGAATCACTCAACTGAATCTAGACGCCTGCTCGCTGGGATTCCTCCTCACCTGCGGTCCCCTCAGGAGAAGCACCTGATGCCAGCGGAAGTAGAGCCCAGGCAGGAAGCTGTTGCAAGGATGTCCTGAGCAGGTGGGGAGTGGCAAGACACGAAAGGCCTCTCTCTGCCCTGGTTGCAGCTAACAGCCTGTTAACAATGCCATGGCGCTGTTGTCAGGAATGATCCTGGCTGGGCAGGAGCCTATTTGCTGGGTCACACCAGAGAGCCTCTCTCGGCCAACTGAGCCCGGCAAAGGTCCTGCAGAGGTCCCACTGGCCTTCATTCACACCCACTATGGCTAGAATTCAGTTTCCTGTGTGCATTAGCTTGGGCTCCTTCAAAGGAGAAGGTGCTGTCACAATCAGGGTTTATACTGTGTTAGGTGGTAGTGTACCGCCTGAGGTCCCCGTCCTGGAGCTAGTGTGCTGGTGGACACCTGTGAGCCCAGCACTTCAGAGGAGGGAGAATGAAGAGTTCAAGGTTCAGCTACAAAACAAGCCTGGACTACATAAGACCCTGTTTCAAAAACAAACAAACAAACAAAAAGCTGTCTTGGACAGCAGTCTGGAGACGGCCACAGAAAAGCCAGCTAAATAGCCCCTCCTGCACTGAGCTTCAGGCCAAGGAGTTCGAGGCCACCATCCACATATCCGCCACCCGTGCAATTTCTCCTGATGAGAAAATGCAAGGGTTGGGGGCTGGAGAGATGGCTCAGAGGTTAAGAGCACTGCCTGTTCTTCCAAAGGTCCTGAGTTCAATTCCCAGCAACCACATGGTGGCTCACAACCATCTGTAATGGGGTCTGGTGCCCTCTCCTGGCCTGCAGGCATACACACAGACAGAATATTATATACATAATAAATAAATATTAAAAAAAGAAAATGCAAGGGTTGGAATGGGAAGAGGCAGGGCTCCATAAGCATGACTTCAGGGACTCAGGTGGTGTCTGGGGAGCACTTCCGCCCTCCCACCCCCGCCTACCTCAGCTGACTTGTCCATCTCCACATGGAACACCTGACTCAATCTCTGCCTTTATTTTAAGGCTCTGCTAGCCAAATACGTGCACTACTTAAAAGGTGAGGGTCTGGAGGCCTCCAGTCCTTCTTACCGGTCCCCTTAAGCCTGGGGTTCAGGCGGATGCTGATGAACTCAATAGGAAAACGAATTGCAATCTACCATGTTTTAGCAAAATTGTCCATTCACAAAACCTGACCACTGCTAAACCTCCAATAATCTACTGAAGACCTACTGCACACTCCCACACAGGCAAAAGGGATCCCGCCTAGCACTAAAAAGACACGCGGATGGAACTGCACCAGCAGGAGGCGGTGGTAAGTCACTTCTGCATTCAGAACACAGACACCAGTCCTAGTCACACACAGGCCCTAGTGACAACTTGCCTGTAGCACGAATTCTACTTGTTCTTAATAATAAAAACCCAGAGTCAGATATTAGGGGGTGAAAGTAGAGAGATCAGAGAAGCAGAACAGTCAGCCACTAGAGAGTTCGTAACTCTATCAATGCTCAGACCGAAGGGGCCATCCTGTCTCTACGAATCCTCAGACTGCACTGGTCTCCTGTTTCCTCTCGCTTTATATTTCTCTCTCTGCCCAGCCATTCCTGTCTCCACCTCCCTGGTGCTGGGATTAAAGGCATGGGGTTCCAAGTGCTGGAATCATCTTTGTGTGAGCTCTGTTTCTCTTTTAGATAGATTCAATCTGTGTAGCCCAGGGTGGCCTTGAACTCACAGAGATCCATCTGCCTCTGTCTCCCAAGGGTTGGGATTAAAGGTGTGTGCCACCACCCCCTGACCCCTGTGGCTAACTAGTGGCTTAGCTCTGCACTCTGATCTTCAGGCAAGCTGTATGTGTTAGATCACAAACAAAATGTCACCACATTCTTGCCCACCCGTTTTTCTTTGCCTCCGCACTCTGACCAGAAGCACCGCCTGAGTGGCAGCGCTCCCCACCCCCTTGCCCTCTCCAGAGGAAGCGTCTCATCACAGGTGGCCCACACCACCCTTCCTTCCTCTCAGAAGCACAGCTGGCTTGGGATAGGGTGTGGGGAGAGGCTCACAGCACATTTCCTGGCATGAGATTAGGGTCCTATCTGTTTCCTCCCACAGTGAGAAGAGAGTCATCTCCCCTAAGGGACAGCATGGCTGGAGAGCACAGGCAGAAATGGCTCCCAGCCTGCCAGTTCCTGCAGGGAACCTTCCAAATATATAATCCTCTCTCCTTTGCTGGCTTCCATATCCTCATGGTCTGATAAACTCCTACTCACCCTTTAAAGCCCATGCCTAATATCCACTCCCCTGAAGCTCTTCTGCGTTTCCTTCTCCCGCAGCCCACATGCCACCTCTTCATCTGTCTTGGGTGACCCTGAAGTAAAGATTAGACTATTTTTCCAGAAAGAATATGCACGTCTAGAAGTCAGAAAACTTTAGACCAGGTGTCTATCCACCAGTTGTGACATTTGAGCAGGTCACTTTGTCCCTTTGGTCCCCAGTTTCCTTGTTTGTGAGTGAAGAAGATAAAATTTATCTTCCTGGGTTGTTATTGGAGATTAAATAAATCTCCAGTTTGGGCAGGGAAGAGGGCTCTGTGAACAGAGAGCTCTGGCTGCTCTTGCAGAGGAGCTGGGTTCAGTTCCCACACTCACACTGTAGCTCACAAGTGTCTCTAACTCGAGTTACAGGAGACCCCACGCCCTTTCCTGGCCTCTGCGGGCACCGGGAACACATGGTACACAGACAAACATGCAGATAAAGCATTTGTACCCATCAATAAGATAAGGGAGTACATGTAAAAGAGCCTGAGACGGTACCTTATACCTAGTGGGACTCCAGGAATGTGAACTCCACTCCTTCCTTGGTAGAACCCCGGTCTTCACTCAGTCAGTCAGTCACTTCTCCAGTTGGCCATCCAGCCTGAGGTCCCGTGGAGCCCTGGGGTCTGAGTTCCCAGCCACAAACTGGGTTGCACAGCAACCAGTTCTTTCTCCTCCTGCGGCCGCAGCACCTGCTTTGATTGGAACTGTCCCTATGTCCCCATGATTCCCAAGGGGTCTTCACAATCCTTGGTAGTGAGACTGGTCAGAGCAAGGAAATATGGGATAAACAAGTCTTTGGAAGCAGATGAGGTACCCAGTGAGTACGGTACCCTTTAGGCATCTTTTCTCTACCTAGCACCTGAGGATGGGCAGACAAACATTTCTGTATGGAAGCACACAGTGGGTGTGAACCTTCCACCCTCTAGAATGGTCAGCAAACTTCTCCCTGAGCTAAGCATCTATTTTTCAGTTTGCATTGCTGTGACAAAATTCCTGAGTGACCTGAGGAGAGAAAATGTTTGTTTTGCTCAATTTCAGAACTTTTGGTTCACGGTTGGATCTGTGGATATTAGGCTAAGTAGACTATCACAGCAGAAGGCCATAGTGGACAACGGCAAATCTGAGGGCAGACAGAAAGCAGAGAGCAGGAGAAGGTCCAGGAACAAGACACACCCTTCAGAGACATGCCCCAATGCCCCACTTCCTCCAACCAGGCCCCATCTTCCAGGCAGCTATGAACTATTACATGGTTTAGCCATTGAGGATATGAGCATCCTCACAACCCAAGCATCTCTCAGCATCAGCAGCAACTGGAGAACCAAGCCTTTAACCATAAGTCTTTGGGAGGGCATTTCATATCCAATCCAAAACAGCATCCTTCGGGAACAGAGCCTCATCTTAATACTCTGGAGGAGACAGAGAGGGACCACTATCCACTCTTTGGGAGCTCCCGATCTGAGAGGATGCTTAGTTCATCCATAGAAAGCAGAATAGAAGACACAGGCACATCATTCTCAATCTTGAAACCTGATGGTCCTGGGGCTGGGACTGTAGGTCACGAATAAAGTATTTGTCTAGCATGCAGAAGGCCCTGGGTTCAATCTCCAGCATAACATTTTTAAGAAAATGAGACGGAGACTCTTGTTTTGATTAAACTCAAAGCTGAAATGTTTTTAAAAGGAAGGAAGGAAGGAAGGAAGCCACTGATTTAATTGAAGAAAGCTTTCTTCTGACAGCAGACAGCAGTTTCATCTCTGACAGTGCTAACTTGTGACTTGGTGGGGAAGACTTTGTTTCTGAGTCTGGTCCAGTTTCTGACCACGGGGTAGAACTGTTCCTATCACAAGGGGACTCCTGTGATGGAGGAGGCCATCCGCATCCCTCTGAGAAGCTAGGTGTGCAGCATCTGCATGAGCTCAGTGAGATGTACCATCCTCAGTCACACGCTAGACACAGGTGACCCAGGGCCACTTCCCTCAGGCTTTCAGCCAAGTCTTCTCACTGGAGAATCAAGCAGGAGGAACTAGCCTAGGGCCTCATCCCTGGCATCTCATGCCAGCGTGGCCAGGGGAGGCTTTCTCACGATCAGGGACATCTGGGCTGGCGCAGCTCCCAGAGGCCACTGACATGAAAAGCAAGGGGCTCAGCGGAAACACCATCTGCACATCATAAAGTCGCTGGTAGTTCCCAGGGGCGGCCTCCAGCTGCACTGGGCTGCCAAGATAGAAGGGGGGCGGGGTGAGAACAAGGGTGACCCTGGAGCAGGAGGGAACTCTCCCACCTGGCATCCTAGCACTTGAACAGTCAGTGTGTCAGGTTTGTCTTTCTATAGCCACAGGGTAGACACGGGGAGTTTCCTGTCCCAGAAGATGAGCTGGGTCATGCCAGGCAGTGACTGGTAGTGACTAGGCACTCTGTTCTAGATTGCACTTCTTTTTTTAAAAAAAAATTATTTATTTATTATGTATACAATATTCCTTCCATGTATGCCTGCAGGCCAGAAGAGGGCACCAGATCTCATTACAAATGGCTGTGACCCACCATGTGGTTGCTGGGAATTGAACTCAGGACCTCTGGAAGAGCAGGCAATGAATGCTCTTAACCTCTGAGCCATCTCTCCAGCCCATAGATTGCACTTCTTGATTCAAATCCTAGACCATTCCTAGGATGAGTGGATTGCTTTCTTCAGTGTTCACATGTGTTCAGATACATCTGAATGACTGTAGGCTCGCCATGTGGATCAAAAATAGAGTGCACTTAATATCGGAGCATTGGTTCTATGCCAGAGAACTTCATTCCCAAAGAGGTCACATGGATGTGAAGGGGTGCTCCATCACCCTTGGTTCTTATTACCTCCCTTGCTGTCATCTTTCCCGTCCTGAAGCTGCCAGCAAGATAGCTCACAAAGCACCCATCTGTGATGAGCAACAGGAATTAGATAAGAGATGTTAAGGCTAGCTCATTGGACCTGCTGCCCAGACACCTGCCAGAACACCAAGGCCACAGCTGACGGGGTAAGAGGCTGGACCTGGCTTAAGAGAAGTTCAGCTACTGGAAGTTGAGCAGAGCCCATCAGGTTCTTTGCGGAGAACTTGAATGGGGGTCAGAACACTTGAAATGATGAGTCTGTTAGATTCTGAAGAAGCAGAGAAAAGACAAAAAGGAAGAAGAGGAAGCAGAGAGGTGAGACTGAGAGGAGGACAGCACAAGATCTGGAGGAGATGAGGGAGAAAGATGGCTCCATTCCTCTTTAGGCTCCCACACAAGCTCTCTGTAGACAAGGCTGCACCTAAGAAATGAGTCGAGCCAAGAAGCATAAATCCAAACACATGTCTCTGACACCCACAGTCAATCACACTTACATATATGAACTCTTTCTCTTCCTTTACATCCCATACACAGCTGAACAACTTCTAAAATAGAGAACCCCAAGGGAGGCTGGCTGGCTGAGGCTCAGAAGCTGTGAGCATGTTGAATAGCTGTGAACAATGGGATTTCTGGAGGGGTGGGAATGGTGGCTACAGAAGAAAACGCACAGGTGCACAACAATGAGGACTCTATTGAGCATCTGAACAGAGGTGTGTGGTCCTTGGAGAGCGTCAAAATCCGACCACCTGCCACCTCTGGCTTTGCTCTCCCTGCCTGGCTCTGTTCCCCCAAGCATTTACTCCTGAAAGCTAATGAGAAGAGGTAATCACATAACCACAGACAACAAAAGGGGGGCCCTTGCCTTTGTCAGAGCTCCCCTCTGGAAATCCTGAGTCAAAGCCTTGAAATGAAGCAGTATGCCCCCCTGGGAAATGATGACAGAGCACCAGCAGGAGGATGAAGGGGTGGGCCAAAGAAGATCTGGTGCCAGCAAGGGGTGGCATAGCGTTTACAGTCTCTGTGGATGCAAATAGCCTAACCCCACAAAGAATCGTGGAGATCCTGGGTAGAGTATGCACCTCAGAGGAATTGAGGGGCTTGCCACCACCCCCTTTTATTGAGGGGAACCCCAAGGCCTGGACTAAGAGTTCCTTAGATTTTTCTACCCTAGGCATCCTACACTCTCCAACTCCTCTGACTGCTCCCCTGTCACACACACATGGCCAGAACCAGCTCTGGGTGCCTGAAGGCACCCTTAGGCAGAGACCAAGGATGAGCAGCTGGAAATTGAGTTAGCATGAATGCAAATGAAAGGTGTCAAGGGGCTGCAACAGGGCACAATCAGCAGGTGCCACACAGAGCAAAATCTCATCATGTCTGTTCAGCTCTGGGCTAATCTCGGAGGCCAGAGGATGTGATACATGTGGATGGAATTGCTCACAGAGCAGGATGGGAGAGCAAGAGGATGAGAAGATGTAATGGGTCACACGTTCTCCCTCAGCCCACCCTGCAACCGCGAGGAGGTGGGCGGCTCCAGTACATACAATGACCATTCCTTACCCATAAACTTCTCAATTCATTGGCAGGTTAGATGACTGGGTTTGACTTGGCAAAAGCCCTTCCAGGTAACTCAATGGTGGAGCATTTGTCTAGTATTTGTGAAGCCCTGGGTTGGATCCCCAGCACTGGGAAAACAAAATCAGGTCTCTTCAACCAACCCAAGCCACTTGCCCTAATTAGAATTAGAAGAAATTACTGGTGGTTCTCAACCTTCCTGATGCTGCGACCCTTTAATACAGTTCCTCATGTCGTGATGACCCCTAACATAAAATTATTTTCCTTGCTACTTCATAACTGTAATTTTACTACTGTTATGAATTGTAGTGGAAATATCTGTGTTTTCCAATGGTCTTAAGCAATCCCTGTGAAAGGGTCAACCCCAGGGGTCAAAATCCACAGGTTGAGAACTGCTAGAGTCCTAACGTTGTACCAGGATCTGACAACACAGGGAAAGGTACCATTTCTGCTCTTGGAGTAGTTCATTTCTTTTTTGTTTTGTTTTGTTTGTTTTTCAAGACAGGGTTTCTCTGTAGTTTTAGAGCCTGTCCTGGACCTAGCTCTTATAGACCAGGCTGACCTCGAACTCACAGAGATCTACCTGCTTCTGCCTCCCAAGTGCTGGGGTTAAAGGCGTGCGCCACCACCGCCTCATTTATGCTCTTGGAAGATGAGGGTGGCATCTCTGGAAGTGGACATGGTCATGACAACCATTTCGATTCTCGTTCCATCCAGTCTGTGGGTGAGGTGGCACTGATTGCACAATGTGCCCAGAAAATGATGTTGCTAATGAAATTCTGCTACGCTGTAGATTATAAAATTCAATCTAGTTTTAGAGCTATAATGTAAAAAGATTTATTTTAGAATTTATGAACTATAGCCATACTGTTATAATATATATATATATATATATATATATATATATTTAGTTTTTAGAGACAGGGTTTCTCTGCAGCTTTGGAGCCAGTCCTGGAACTAGCTCTTGTAGACCAGGCTGGTCTCGAACTCACAGAGATCCGCCTGCCTCTGCCTCCTGAGTGCTGGGATTAAAGGCATGCTCCACCACCGCCCGGCTATAGTTTATATTTTTAAAAAAAATCCGTAGGCACATTTCATTTATTGCTTACAGCAGACTTGCTGGAAGTTACATGGTGCTGCCTGTATATCTGTTGCAGGCAGTTGCATCAGTATCTGCCAGAGGTCACTGAGCTCCTAGGTAAACAGAGAGGAGCTCAACATCACAGAGCCATGACTTCACTGCGTACCTCTGCCCTCTGCCTACCTCCACTTTCCCCTAATCAGCTGAACTCTTCCGCACATGCCCTTCTCCCAGCTGGAAACAAGAAGACCACCGAGCACCCTGCCCACTGCCCTCACATGCCACAAGCTCCCACGGAAGGCGTTTCTGGTCCTGAGCAATCTCTTCTTTCTAGCAAAGTCATCCTCCTTTTTAACCACAAGATAGTGCAAGGGACTCCTTCCCTTTCAGCTCCCCTCAAGGCTACAGTCACCTGAGTCTTCATTAGAGATTTGAGAGGGGCAAGGCACACAGTCCCGAAAATACTTCTATTTAGGCCTGTTTGATAATGGTTAATACGATAACTTTCTCACATATACACCCAATCAATCCAAAACTGAGAATCCTCTGTGTGTGTGTGTGTGTGTGTGTGTGTGTGTGTGTGTGTGTACTGAGCTCTCCCGGCCCTCTTTTTACTTTTTCTTTTTTTTTTTTTTTTTTTAAAAAAAAGAGGTTTTATCATTTATTTTTTGTTATGTAGCGTGTGGGTATGTGCATGTGAGTCTGGGTGGCCACAAAGACCAGAAGGTCAGGTTCCCTGAAGCTAGAGTCACAGGTGGTTGTAAGCCACCCACCATGGGTGCTGGAAACTGAACTTCAGTCCTCTGCAAGAGCAGCAAACATTCTTGCTTGTCACCTCTCCAGCCCCTACCTTCTGGGGAGGGTGTCTGTTTGGTTTATTTTTGTTTTAGGGGGGTTGTTTGGTTGGGTTTTTGGATTTTGGTTTTGAGACAAGTTCTCACTATATTGTTCGGTCTGACCTTAAAGTCACTCTGTAGCCAGTCTGGCCTTGAATGTCCTGCCCCAGCCCTGGTTCTGTGTCCCCAAACCTCTCTAAACTCGCGGTCATTTTGAATGAGGGACTTTGTCTGCTTCCCATTGGCACTGGCTTCCAGACGATACACTGGCTGAGACCATCCCACTGCTCCAGAATGCACCTGAGCAAGGAGACAGTGCTGCTGTCCTATTAGCACTGCTGAGACGGGGAGCTGTGTCCTGGTCCCGCTGCCTGCTCTGTCCTCTAGACAGAGGGTGTACTTAGTGAACACCAGGGTGCACGTGGGGGTAGCACATGTGTCAGCCTCCATTCAGCCATTGCAAAGTGGTCACACTTCTAAGAGGTATCTATGGGCTCACTGGATTGAGAAGATTAAGAAGTAAACAAGCTGGGTTTGATCCTGGGCTCTTGGCTGCTTCCCAACGTGACACTGTCTCCTCCGAAGCCTCCGAAGCTCCAGGCTGACACGCAACCAGCTTAGTTTTTACAAGACAGCCTCACTCCGCAGCCATCTCTGTCCCGATCATTAAGCCAGAGGCTGCGGTGGTCCCATTGGCCAGACCTCAGTCACATGGCTACCCCTAATCCAGTCAGTTACAGGCAGCAAAACTGTGCTGGATGTGCCAACTACTGGAGTCAGGAGGGACAGCTAGCAGAATGGCCAAACTGATACAGCGTACGTGTCTGGAACAGGGAGCCGAAAAACAGACACAGCTCAGGCAGCTAGAGCAGAGACCATACTGCAATGTGGTGTTTAAAAACAAAACAAGACAAGACAGAAGGAACTGAAGAAGCCCACAAGTAGATCACTTGCTTAGCATAGACAAGGCCTGGCTTCCATCCCCAGCACTGCAAACATAAATAAAATAAGAAAGGAGAAGCAAAGAAAGCAGAACAAGGCAAGAGCACACAGTCCCGAGAAGTCAAAAGAGGACATACTTGGGCAAGCTACATGCCTTCCCGAGAAAGTGAAAGAGGGAAAGGAGCCGGAATTACAAACAGTGTAGAAGCAGCCCTCCAGAGTCTGGGAGCATGTAAAAAGACTTGCCCTGTTGTCAAGGGAGCGTTGTTCAAAAGACCAGGATTAGACAGAGGAAGTCTAATCCCGGATGATAAGTCAAGTAGATTACGAAATAAGATGCTGATGGGGAGCCAGGCCTGTAACCAGGGCATGCAGAGATTTGTGGACTGTGGAAGAGATGGAGCTTGGCCTGAGTAAGACAGGAGGACCTAGAAGGGAGTGACCAGGCAGTGATGTGGTCTTCTCTGATGGATATTTCCAGGCCACTCTGACTGTGGTGGGCAGAGTGCATGGACAGTGGGACAGAGTACACCTCCTTATCAATGGTGTAGTGGCTCTTACCAAGCCAACAACAGGGTAGACAGAGACAGGTACAATTTCATCCTCATGGGGCATCAGGGACGGTGTTAGGGAGGGAAAAGATGGACTGATAAGCCAGAAGCAGCCTTCACTCTCCCTCAAAGAGTTTTCTTCCTGAGAAGTGGGAAGATTTGGTTTTCCCTTCTCTTTTCTTTTTTTTTATAATTTATTTAAATTTATTTTTTTTTGTGCATTGGTGTGAAGTTCCCCTGGAATTGGAGTTACAGACAGTTGTGAGCTGCTGAGTGGGTGCTGGGAATTGAACCCATGTAGCAGCCCAGGCTGGCTTTGAATTTTCGATTCTCTAGTCTCCAGTGCTGGAATTGTGTGTATGGACCACTGCACCTAGCTATCATCATTAGTTTTAATAATCAGAGTATTTTAAAATAAAGAGAAAAGGTTCTTGGCTCTTCCCCATCTTTCCTTGAGTCTGTGAGTAAATCGAGCTCCTCTGAGATTGTCTGCCCTTCAGAGCTCCCCTGTGGGTGTCTAGTTGCTCTAAACTTACAGAAAGACTCTCCAGCTCTTGTCCGAGAAAACAGAATCAGGAGTGACCTAATGCTCTAGAATGCTACTTCTCAAACTTTAACACCTATGCTAGGAGATCTTGTTGAAAACATGATTCCAGTTCTACAGCTCTGAAGAGGACATGCAGATTGACCTGTCCACAGCATTAGACCTGTCCATAGAAGCAAGATTCTAGAATATTCCACAAAGGAACATTATGGATATATACCACCAAGGCAGGAAAAGGAGAATCACCACCAAATTCTAGTATGGAAAAACAATTGGAAAGTCTCTGGAATGACATATTCCAAAACATTACAGAAAATGGTGATGAGGTTCTGAGCAATTGAAATTTTCTTCCTCTTTCTTGTCTGCATTTTCAAATTTAAAAGGAGAGTGCACTGCTTGGGATGAAGCTGAAATCTGTTCCAGCTTGATCAAAATTGCACCCAGCTCACGTTTTGAATGGATACCCCTCAGCTGGTAGAACTATTCTGGGAGGGTGTGGGGACCTTTAGGAGGTGAGGTGGCTGCAGAAGTGGCCACTGGAGGTGGGGTTTAGAAGGCTTCTGTCTTGAGCTCACTCGCAGTCTCTCTGTCTCTGTCTCTCTCCCTCTGTCTCTCTCTCTCTGTCTCTCTCTCTCTCATCTTGAGCACTCTCTCTCAATCTCTCCTTCCCTCCCTACTTCCCTCTCTCTTTCTGCCATGCAGTGAACAACCTCCATCACAGGCTCCCATGCCATGCCTTCCCCACTATGATGGAAACCATGAGCCAAAATAACTCCCCTCTTTAGTCTTCTCTTCCAGATAGTGTGGTCCAGTAAGGCGAAAGTCACCAATACAAAAATCTAAAGAACTAAATCAAGAAAAACAATCTAAAATACACACAATTTTCTTTTCTGAGATGGGGTTGCATGCAGTCCCAGCAATCCTCCATCTTGCTGCGTAGCCAAGGATGAACTTAAACTCCATACTGTTCGAGTTTTCTCATTTTACACAATGAAGTCCATCCTGTACCCTCTAGCTTCAAAGCCCTCAGACCCTGCCTCTGCTTTTCTTTCCAAGACCTCCACTCACCCAGCCTCTTGCTTCAGTGCCCTGGCATACATGCTTCTGCTTGCTTAAACCAGCCCTGGAGACTCTTAGGCGGCTTCTCATCTTCCTGAAACCTTGTCCTGCACTGTGAGTTCTCTTCCTGCTCCTAACTGGTCTTCCTCAGTCTCCCTGGATGATACCTTGTCCTTCTCTGACCCCTTAGTCTAGAAGCTCCCTATAGCCCCTTCTCCTCTGCTCACTCCCCCCTCTTGTCCTGAAGTCTCATCCCCACCTAAGGTCCTGAATTATCTCTATGCTAACCTTTTTGCCAAGCTGGCCTCTCTGCCAAGCATCGCTTCTAGGACTTACCCCCCATCAAATGCCCCGTCCTAAATGACTCAATTATCCCATCATGCCCAGCCCACATTCCCCACCGTCTCCCCTTCAGGACTGCACCAGCAACCTAGGTCCCTCTGCCACGTCTCCAAAGCACCATTTCGTACATTGTAAAGCTGGACATGCCCTTCCCCGACTTGTTTCCTTACAAAGCCCCAGAGGCTCTCCCAGCCCAGGCCGGCCTCTTGCACTGACCTTCTCATGCTCTTGCTCAAGACTGGCCTCCTTTCTCCCTTGTATGTATCCACCAAGAGGCCCTCTGCTGTTTGCTGGGTGGATTCGCCACGTGCCTGACTTTGCAGAAGGACGTAGCCAGTAACCGAGAGTGTTGGCTGCTAAAGGGTGCGTAGCCACTACTTTCTCTGGAGAATTGTCCTGGGACAACTGAGTGAACTCTATGGCAGATGACCCAGGGCTTACGTCACTGTCTGACCAGGACTGTGAGAAGACAATCCTGTCCCTTGAAGTGTGGATATCCATAGTGAAGTTTATTCTCTGTGTACCATCACTGTGCCAGCTTGGGACCTAGCTAAGCTGAATGCATCTTACTTCACTTTAGCCTGCTTTTCTCCCTCCGCTTTGACTTTCTCCTGGTCCCTCATTGCCTCTAGGGCACTCCCTTCTAAGCTTCCAACCCTAGGCTGGAACAAAGCCCCATCCTAACTGCTCTGTGGTCCACATAAGAATCAGAACATCTGCAGCTCACTGGTGATCAATGTCATCACTCATGAGGCACAGGTATCCCTCATGGGTTTGCAAACTCCATGAAGCCAAAGCCATTCTAGTTCTCTCAGCATCCTCCTAGTTCCTAGGGACACTTGGCACTTAGGAGATAGGCAGTAAACACTAGGTGGGTGCACGGGGAGGAAGGGGAGGGAGAGAGGAAAGTCCTTGTGTTGCCTTTCATATTGGGTCCAGGGCTCTACATTTATCTCTATTTTGGCAGACACTGAGGCTGGCTGTGACCTTCAGGTTGGCAGCCAGAAGCATTTGTGTGCAGGTACATGGCACAACTCCACCCCCAAGCAGCCCTTGTAAGACCACACAGTAGAGGTGGCGCAGGATCGCCATGTAGTCTGCTGCCTTCTCTCTGCTCACTAGGAAGCAGGAGGCTTGGCTGCTCCACCAGTGACTGAAAATCCTGGCAGCTGCACAGCCAACTGCATGTCCCATATGTCACCTCAGACCAGTGCATTTCCAAAGAGCTGCCCACTAACTGGCCTCAGCCCCTAAGTCCCAGGATCTCTCCCAGCAAAGATGGCAGGCAAGCACCAAGAAGAGCCTGACATACCTACCTGTCAAACTGGACATCTATTTCGTTATTTCCTGGGCTCTGGAAAATGCTATCTTTCTCCCTCTCTGGGAAATAGGATGCCTTAACAAAAGTATGTAGAAGAACCAGGCCTTCCCCACCCATCCTACCCCCTCACATCTGGAAAGGGCCATGGACACTCAGTTCTCTTTTTGCCCACTCTCATGCTGGTCACACACAAAGGTGTCACCTCAGATGAGCAAACTGAGGTCAGACCATGGCGAGGAGACACAGCTAGGAATGGGAACTCCCAAACCCTAGAGCTCCTCACCTGCCTTCCTGCCACAAGAACAAGTTTTAAGAAGCAAGGCAGAGGTGAGGACGGGGGCCATGTAGTACAGAGCTTTGGGTCCTGCTGTACAGGAAAACTTAAGAGGGCTCCACGGGATCTCCCAGAACCAGGCCAAGGGGTTCATTCTCAGCTCCAGGAGACAGAGGCCATAGTCTACTTCAGGATTAGTGCCCAGGACTGCAGATGTGGTCTGAAAGGTACCCTCTCTCCATGGGAGTACCACAGCTAACGTCCTCAGACCACTGCCCAGCAACAACTCTTCCCCAAGGGGCAGGGCACAAGGTGGAGGCTGAGCTGGACAGATTTTTCTGGGACTGCCACGCCCCCCAGTGGCCACCTGCACTGTACCTCTCCCCTTCCTAGGCTCCCTTACTAAGATACTCACATCCTGTCCCCTCAGAAAAGACCCCAGGAAAAGGAAGAGGGAGGGGTTCATAACCACAGCCTGGGGAGGCTCATTTGCTCATTCATTTATTCAGCAAAGATGGCCTGTTTCCTGTCCCAGTTCTGCAGAAGGTCCAGGGTCCCTGTCCTGAAGGTTTCCATCCTCAGGATATTGGAGCAGAGACAGTGTACCACAGGCAAGTCAGAAGAGGAGGCCAGCGTGGAGGCGCTGAGATGATGGGGGGGGGGACAGTGGCGCAGAAACAAGTGCAGAGGCCAGCATGGAGGGGCTGAGATGATG
>JAQHUG010000066.1:3964052-4011962 GCA_028555095.1 Dicrostonyx torquatus | reverse complement strand
GGAGGCACTGAGATGATGGGGGGGACAGTGACACAGAAACAAGTGCAGAGGCCAGCATGGAGGGGCCGAGATGACTGGGGGGGGGGGAGACAACGGAGTAGTTCAGGCCCTGAGAGCCCAGATGCGGTCTGTCCAGACTATGACTGGGATATTGGCCAGGGCTGAGGTCTCATCTGAATGTTCCAAGCAGGAGACTTCAGTTTGACAAAAAACACAAATGTTATGCGCCAGGTACAGGGGTGGAGTTAGGAATTCAAAAACGGATGCCTTGGGGTTCTTGTTTTGTAGAAGTTTTTGTGAGCAGAGATTTCTACTTCATGGTCTTATTTTCCCTCCTGTGAACCCTCTACAGCTGGGGAGGATCATTCTCAATGGAGAAGCTACTAACCCTGTCATATAAACCCTAAAATGCACAAAGCTGGGTTCCGTCCCTAGTTACCATGCGCAGAGGTAAATATACAATTCTCCCTGAAGGAGGCCATCTAGGAGTCCAACCTGGCTTTTTTTTTTTTTAATTTATGTGTATGGCTGCGTGTATGCATATACATTGGATGCATGGAGGTGCCCAAAAGAGCCAAAAGGGAGCATCAGACCCCTGAAACTGGAATTACAGGCACTGTGAGCTTCTGACTGTGGGTACTGGGAACTGAACCCAGGTCTTCTAGAAGAGCAGCAAGGGCTCTTAATTCTATCTCTGCAATTCTAGGTGCAGATTCTTACTACAGTAGAAATGATTGCTATCAGATTCCTCTTTGAAGAAAAAAAAATGAAATTAAAAGATTATTTTACAAAACAAATAGGGCAGTATAAGGTTAAAAGTGCAGTAAAGACATCTTTCACTGTGTATACTAATGAGAAGGTCTGTGACTCCAGTTCAGACCTGGATTTGAATTTGTATCTGGCCCCTACCTCGCCTCTCTGGGCCTCCATTTCCTCGTATATAAAACGGGAATACAAATATTACCTGCCCTTCTCATTGTATACAGTTGTCTCTCACACACACACCACTGACACAGCTTTGTGACATGCAACGGAAAGCATTATTTTTAGATGACTTCTCACCACATAGCCCTGGCTAGCCCGGAAGTCAGTCCTCCTGCCTTAACCCGAGTGCTGGGATTACAGTCATGCACCACTACACCCAGCACAAGCAGATCTTAACATGGCATACCTGGGTGAATGCCAGTGGACAAAACTGTCATTGAGCCACTGCCCGGGAGGGCTGGGCATCCAGAGATAAGAGAACAGGAAAGGCATTGACAAGGTGAGGCGCAGACAAGGGCTTCAAAGTCAGTCTGGGCCTCCCTAGGGAGTCAATAGCTACAAGTTCTTCACCTTTTCTGACTGACGCCCTAGCTAATTTCTAGATTTTTATCTGTCTTATCTTTCCAGTTACTTTAGCATGTAAATTATTTTTTAAACAACAGAGAACAGCATGAAACTAAAAGAATCAACCCCCATTGGGTCCTGGTCACCCAAGATAATCAAATTAAGCCGTGCTGTTTCCAGCCTTTGACTCCAGATAACACCTTCACCTCAGGTCTTACTTTTAAAAGCCCTGAAACACACTTGGTGGATATAATTAACTTAGAGGCTTTACCCTATCATCAATAAGGCTTTGTTTTCTTGCTCGCTTGCTTCTTTCTGTATTTATTTACTTGTGTAGGGGATGTGCACTACCATGGTACATTATAGAAGTCTATTATACTTCCACCATGTGGGTCCTGGAGATCAAACGAAGATCTTCGGGCTTGGCAAAAAGAGTGTTCTTGTGTTTTCCAGATCCAGTACAGATTCGGAGTTCAATTATACTGTTAAAGAGAAGAAACAAAGGCAAGGGAAAGTGAAAAGGATCCAGGAAAAGGGTGGGGAAGCAGGGATGGGGGCGGGGGGAGAAAGTCGGAGAGACTGGCTCCGCCTCCGAGCCCGCCTCCAGACGCGGCCCCGCCCTCGACCACAGGCTGCAGTGCCACCTCCGGCCGCCAGGAGCCGCCACGCGCGGCGGCCTGCACCCCGCGCACCCCGCGGCCCCTCTCTCCCGCCGGTGCGCCGGCCTCTCGCCCTCCCGCCACCGCTGTCGAGCTTCGGCTGCATCTCGCGCGTGGTCTTCTCGTGAGGGGCCTCGCGCCACTCGGCGCGCCGTCCCCCTGCCTCGCGGCGCGGGGTCTCGCGGGCCCCGCTCCCGCCCTCCGCTCGCCTGGCCCGGACCGGAAGCGGCGCCGCACGGCCTGGGTCTGGCGCGGGGGGCGGGCACTGGGGCCCGGTCGGACATGGGCAAGAAGCACAAGAAGCACAAGTCGGACCGCCACTTCTACGAGGGTGAGGAGCGACCGGGCTGCCTGCGGAGTCGCGCCGCCTCTGCCCGCAAGGCCCTGACCCGCGGAGATCCTCCGGCGGGGCGGCGTTCGACCCGGGCCTGTCTGCCCCGGCGGGTGTTCGTGGGACGCTGGGAGGTGGGGCGCCCGCCCTCGGTCTGCCCCCGGTCAGCCCGCGCCCTGCTGTTGTTTCAGAGTACGTGGAGAAGCCCCTGAAGCTGGTCCTCAAAGTGGGTGGCAGTGAAGTGACTGAGCTCTCCACGGGCAGCTCCGGGCACGACTCTAGCCTCTTCGAAGACAGAAGCGACCATGACAAACACAAGGACAGAAAACGGAAAAAGAGGAAGAAAGGAGAAAAACAGGCGCCGGGGGAAGAGAAGGGGAGGAAACGGAGAAGGGTCAAGGTAAAGGTGGCTTCGTTGCTTATGGCCCCATCACCAGCTCCCAGTCCCCTTGTACTCTGTCCAGTGGGACACCAGGGCGCCTGGGGAGGCGGCTGGCTTTGTAGAGGAGTTAGACAGACCAGAAGCCTGCATCGCCTGGGAGCTTAGCAAGTCTTGTCTTTATAACAGTTTGAGCACTTGTACTGTCCCCACACGTCATGTAAGCAGCTGAGTCCTGGCCTTCAGGAGCTGCTTGAAAGGGCGCTGTGTAATTATGTAGGAAGGGTAAGGCGTCATTCCCCGGAAAGCCTTGGAGGTTTGGCCGACCTAGCCTTTCTTCAGAAGTGAGTGCCATTCTCGGGAGTTCAGGTGTTGTTCCGAAATGCGTATTTTAATGCCAAATGGAGCTGCGACGAGATGGCACGAGCCTGTAATCCCAGCACTCCGGAGGCTGAGGCCAGCCAGTGCTGCTTAATGCAGCTGCCTCGATAAATAAATAAAAGTCGAGTTTGAGTCGTTTGAAGAGAATGTGATTAGACGCCTGAAATAACTACAAACCAAGAGTACAAACAACCGTTCTCACTAAATGAAAAAGAATTAGTAGCTGATGTCTTAAGTTACAAGGTAGGCTGAATAGTAAGAACTTTTACCCAGCCATGTCTGGAATTGTCCTAGAATTCTGCACAAAATTTTAACTACCTCTGAGTGGCTTCCTAAAACTAATTGGGATGCCTTGAAATGATGCTTTCTGTGGTTTGGTTGTAGAATTCTTTTCTGTATACAGCCAAAGTGCCCTATTCCCTGTCAATAAACACATTGGTGAGTAACCAGACCTTAGAGATTGTCTCTTTAAGATGTCTTAAAGTATCCAGGGGGGAAAAATGTATTTCTCTCTAAGTTTTTGTTGCCTTTAGGTAGACTATGATAGTAGTCACAACCTTTCCTTAAATTACAAAAACCACAGAAGCACGAGTCTTTGTTTTAACTGAGAGCTTTGAAAGTGGGCATGTTGTAAATTGTTTTACCTGTGAGCTCAACACGTCTTGTCTTGATTGTATTCTTGAGCACTTGAACATCAGTAGGCAGCTGGCCTAGAACTCACTTGTGATCTTTCTGTTTTCACCCTCCCTATTGCTGGGATTGTGGATGCATGCCACAACCCCTGGTTTAGAAACCTAAGAGGTATGTATAGGTAGATTTTGGTAAGCTTTTCACATTTAGAAATATTTGCTCTTGGATAGAATTGTCATACAGATTCAGAGTTTGAGTCAGAATAGAAATTTAAATTGAAAAGTATTTTCTCGGAATTTTAAAATTTGGTGCATGTGCATGCAGTTGCGTGTGGAGCCCAGAAGAGGGTGTGACACCCTTAGCTGGAGTTCCGAGCAATTGTGAGCTGTCTAATAAAGGAAGAACAACTGCTCTTAATTGTTGAGCCATCTTTCCATTCCCCCATCTCTCAGATTTTGAAAGCATGTTAAAATTTAAAATAAGCTGGGTAGTGGTGATGCATGCCTTTAATCCCAAGCACTCAGGAGGCAGAGGCAGGCAGATCTCTGAGTTTGAGGTCAGTCTGATCTACAGAGAGAGTTCCAGGAAAAAAAAAACTACACAGAGAAACCCTGTCTTGGGAAAAAAAAAATTTCTAATTAAACATATTTCTGATATTTTCTGGCTGTCATTCAGAAGTTACTCTGTTGCATTCTAATTCTTAGTTTGTGACCAGTATTTGTTTCCTTGGAATTTTTGGGATTGTCCCCGTTGTTGTCATTGTCCTAATGTTTCATAATAGATACTTATACCTTCAGTCCTGAGGTATTTGCTCAAAGTATCTCTGTGGTCATTTTCTGTCTCCATTTTCTCTTCTAGAACTTCTACCATGTAGATGTTGGACTCCTGGATTGAAACTTATTTTCTTATTTTTTTCTCTTGTTTTGTGTTCTTTAACGAAGAGCTCAACTTTCTCTTCTGAGCCTGAGAATGTGCATATAAAAATTTCCAGGTTACATGGGTATTGGTGGCATAGGGATCACACTTCAGGGTCACTGATGCAATGCTTTCTGCCTGTGCGCAGGCTCTACCTTGTACCATTAGCTCAGTAACTCTGGGGACCCTGACTAGCCAGCTGTGTTTTAAGGTCTTTGGATGATTCTAATGCACATTTCATCTTAAAAAACCATCATGCCATTAAGCTAGGCCTGGTGCATACATCTCTAATCCTAGCACTGGGGAGGCAAAAGTGGGCAGACTCTGAAGTTTGAGGCCAGCCTGGTCGTCTGTATAGTGAGTTCTAGAACAGCCAGGACTACACAAAGAAAGCCTGTCTTGAAAAAACAAAACAGACGAAAAAAAAAGAACCATAAGTCAATAATAATCTTTTGTGTAGTTCTCTATCAAGTTGTGAAGTTTCTCTAGGCTATATATAGAGAAAGGAATAGCTGAGATTAGAGGGAAAAGTTTTTCCAGACTTTGTAAGGTAATTGTAACTGCTTTCTTAACTGCCTACTCAACTATCTAGAACACAGTAGTTCTCAACTTGTGGGTCACAACCCCTTTGGGTCAACTGACCCTTTCACAGATCATCTAAGAGCATCAGAAAACACAGGTATTTGTATTATGATTCATAACAGTAGCAAAATTACATTTATGAAATAGCACGAAATAATGGTTGTGGTCACCACAACATGAGGAACTATATTAAAGGGTTGCAGCATTAGGAGGGTTGAGAACACTGATTAGAAGGTATTAGAGTCTTACTTCTCTACATCTTTATTAAAACTTGTTCATACTTTTAAATTTTGCCCACCAGAATGACTGTCTTCTAAGATTTTATTTTATTTTTTAATGTGAATGAGTTGTCTGTGTGTATATGTGTGTGCCACTACATGCCTGGTGCCTATTAGAGGTAGAAGGCATTGATCTGAATCTGGAGGTGTGAGACGCCCTATGAATCAAAGCCAGGTCCTCTGGGACAGCAGCCAATCCTCTTAACTGCTAAGGTATCTCTCTAGCCCTGCCTTCTAGTTTTTAAGTTTAGAGTTCCTGACTTTTAGGAAGCCAGAGCTAGTTTTCACATCCCTTCTGTGAATTACCTGTGGTGTCCTTTTTCTTTTTGTTCTTACTCTCTTTACATGGTTTTGTAAATGTTTTGTATCTATTCTTGCTCTCCCTTTTATGATTATTTATATTTCAAGTACTTTATCCCAGTCTATGGGTAGATATTTTAGCTTGTATTATTTGCTTTATTGAGGCACCAAAATTTATAAACTTTCAAATTTGGACTGTAGATACAGCTATTATGAGTACTTGCTCTACTAAGGGACCTGAGTTCTGATCCTAGTACCCATATCAGAAAGCTTCCAACCACCTGTAACTCCAGTTCCAGGATATCTGATGCTCTCTTCTGGCCTCCATGGGCACTGTATGCATGTGGTATTAATATATATATATCCAGGCATACATGTATACATAAAATAAATACATCTTTAAATCAAATTTATCAAACTTGTTTTTTTAAGAATCAGTCTTTTTGTGTTTCACTTAAGGAAAAGATTCCCTACTCTTGGGTCTCCAAGAATCATTTAGCTGAACGTCTGAAGTTTTTGCTCTACATGTACACTTAAGGTTTTTTTTAATAAATCATGAAGGTTTTTTTTAATATTTATTTATTTATTTACTTATTATGTATACAATATTCTTTCTGCGTGTATGCCTGAAGGCCAGAAGAGGGCACCAGACCTCATTAGAGATGGTTGTGAGCCACCATGTGGTTGCTGGGAATTGAACTCAGGACCTTTGGAAGAGCAGGCAATGCTCTTAACTGCTGAGCCATCTCTCCAGCCCTACACTTAAGTTTTTAGAGTTTTGGAACGTACAGAGACTCCTCCTGCCTCTGCCTCATCTTGCTGAGGGTTGGAATAAAAGTATGTACCACCATGCCAAAAAAATGCCGGGTGGTGGTGGCGCACGCCCTTAATCCCAGTACTTGGGAGGCAGAGGCAGACGGATCTTTGTGAGTTCGAGACCAGCCTGGTCTACAAGAGCTAGTTCCAGCGCAGGCTCCAAAGCCACAGAGAAACCCTGTCTCGAAAAACCAAAAAAAAAAAAAAGACCGGAAGTTTCTGGAGTTTTGTGTGTAGGTTGGTTTCTGGGTATATATTCCATTCTCTTCTGCTTGTTTGTCCCTCTGGCCACATTGTCTTTACAATCACACTCTACAAATGCTTAGCACCATTAAGGCTTACTATCTTTTGTAGCTTTCCTTCCTTGCTTGTTTGGTTGCTTATGGTGCTAGAAATCAAACCTAACCACGCCTTCTCAACTGTTAAGCAAATGCTTTATCAGGCATCTACATCCTTGGATTATCTCACTGTGACCTTTTCAAAACTCTCCTGGATTAAATCATTCACTCTTTAAGAAAAAGTATGTAATTGGTTTGCAGATTTCATAGAAAATTCTGTTTTACACTTTTGAATGGCATTACATTGCATTTGGTAAGCTTCATTAACATGGTATATCTCCTTTTTTCAAGTCTTCAGCTATTTATTGGCTCACTAATGTTTCATTATTTTTCCAGAAGGTTATGGGAATCTTAGGTTTGCTCTGATGTATATTATATATATTGTGTGTGAATAGTATTTTTCTAATCTATTTATTATTTCTGGCATAGAGAAATGCACTTCTTTTCCTTGAGGAACATGTTCTCTTTGTCCAGTAGATGGCAGCAAAATACACTAAGATTTCTTCATTTAGAATTTATTCTTTTCAGTAGTATCTTTTTCCTTCAAAACCAAAATGATATGTTTAAATGTGTTGATTATGAAATATTTCTAAATTGCTTCCCATTTTTCTATTTAGGACGATAAAAAGAAGCGAGATCGAGACCGAATGGAGAATGAGACAGAGAAAGATGTCCAGTGCCATGCCCCTGTGAGATTAGACTTACCTCCCGAGAAGCCCCTCACGAGCTCTCTAGCCAGACAAGAAGGTTGGAGTTACTCTGAGCTATCTGTCCTGAGTGGGGAGGGAAAGGGATCAAGCATTAGTTTCTGAATTGTAACTAAAAGACCTGTAACAAGTTTATTCTAAGTTCTCTTATTTCTCTTGCTGCGTGAGAGCTCTAAATGAGCTTCAATGTTGACTTGTTATTCTCAGCCTTTAATACTTTTGTGATAAATTGAATTCTTGTGTGAAATGTTTAATAAAACATAGATGAGTCATCTAGATAGAAAACTGAAGCGCCAGCTTATACCTTTCTAACACACATTTCCTGTTTGTTTTAGAAATAGAACAGACACCCCTTCAGGAAGCTTTGAATCAACTCATGAGACAACTGCAGAGGTAAATGTTTTCCAGCTTTTCTAAAGATAGTAACTCAAAGGGCGAAGATAGAGGTCCAAACCACATCTCTGTTGCTAGTTATCTAACGTCATATTGTAGGGCCTAAACCCAAACACACTTGGCTTTAAAGTAGATGGTAAGTACCTTGCCTGGCAACAGAAGTAGTCCCAAGAGGGTGACACGTACTCTTATTTGGTTTGTTTGAACTGGCAACTTCAAGGGTGTTATAAAATATCTAGTTTATCCTTTCTGAATTACTTTCTTGTGCTAAAACTTGAAACTAGCAGTAACAATACAGATAACTGCCCCCCCTCCTAGTCATACAGGACAGTCCTTTCTGTGTGTTTGTGCAGCACCTAGCCCCTGTGTTCAGCAGTTATTAAGTCTAAAAGATAAAATGAAGTGCTGTAAGTTTTATGCCCCCTACTTGAGTATGTTGTCTTTGAGACGTGTTCTCACAATCTGAGGCTAGCCTGGAATTCATCATCCTCCTGCCTCAGCCTCCTGAATGCTGAGATTGTAGTGTATGCCTCTGTGCCTGGCTTTATGCTCCTTTAAATTTAGTGATTGTTGTCTAAAGCATTCTGGTAGGTAGAATAAACCAACTTAAGTTCATAAAAAGAAAAGAGGTACTCAGCTGTAATTAAAATTGTTATTTTGATGCATCTTTTTACTTCAATTTGAATCCCAACTCAGTGATACTTATTTTACTTGAGAAGGTTGATGGTTGTGGGGTTTGCATTCTGATAGGGAACTTTTCTCCTAGCTGTGTTACCTGTTATCTGATACAGTTTGTATTCTCAACATCCATCTGGCTTTTCAATTAAAATCAGTAATTACAACAAGCCTCTTTGCTTATTTTGAGACAAACAGATTTCACTATGTAGCTCTGACTGTCCTTGAACTCACTTTTTAGAGTTTGCCTGAAACTCACAGAGATCTGCCTACCTCCTAAGTGCTAGAATTAAAGGCAAGGCTTTGACTAGCTCTTTTTATGTGTTGGAGTAGCTAAGAAAATGATATCTCTAATCTTTGCATTTCAGTAAATTATGCTTGTCAGTCCAGCAGAGAAGAGTTAAGTATTGCTATTGTATCCCAACTGGAAGGTGTGACTATAATTGTCTTGCTTTTTGTAACAAAAGAGCAGACTATTTGCCAATAATATCACCCTAAAAAATAAAGTCTACATCAGGAAGTATTTAAAGTTAGAGAAACTAACAGTGATCAGCACATTTTGAGGATTAGAATCTATAGCCACATTCTGCAACTAGCCTTAGTGATTGGATGATTCTTTGTCCTTGAGGTTCAGCACTAAACCTGATTTTTAAAAAACGTATTTGATCAGTTCTGGTGGTACCATTTTTGTTTAGAAAATAAGGAGGTCTCTATATTAAAATGATTGATTTTTAAGGAGTACAGATAATTTGTCCTTAAAGGTAAGAGATCAGCCATTGGTGAAGCTTGTTATTCATAGTAACCCCGTGGACGTTTGGACTTCTGTGTGTGGGTTCCACAGTGGACATTTTTGCTATTTGGCATTACTTTTTGGTTTTGCAGCTTAGCTATTTGAGGCAGTCTGAGTTCAGGTTCCAACTCTTTTATTAGATTTATAGTCCGTATATATTATTCTCTTTTTTCTTTTTTTTGATTTTGTAATCAAATCTCTGTGTAACCCTGGCTGTCCTGGAACTCTCTCTGTATAGACCAAGGTGGTCCCAAGCTTAGAGATCCTTGCTGGGATTAAAGGCGTGTACCACCACTGCCCAGCTACAAATTATTCTTACTCCCCAATTTCTGCTATCATCTACCAGTGAGGAAACCACCAGCCTGATGTGCCAGCTCGGTCAGTGGCAAGATAATAAACAGGTTTTCAAAATTGTTGCTGTGACTTATTTTGTTTTTAGTCATTTGTTCAAGTTTTAACAAAATCTGGTATGCCAAGTTTGCTGGGTGGGTAATAGTCTAATAGCCTAATTTATAGAGAAGGGCTTAAACTCTTTCCACTCAAGAAATTTTTATGTAGTCTCAAATGTATAGTAACAAAAAGTAGATGAACAGATCAAACATGCCAACATTAAAAAATTGTGGAATTTATTCCATTTATTTATTTTTTTGTTTTTTTTTTTGTTTATTTGTTTGTTTTTGGTAAATAGGGTCTCTATAGAGCCCTAACTGTCCTGGAATTTACTATGTAGACCAGGCCTGCCTGGAACTCAAAGAAATCCTCCTGCCTCTGCCTCCACCTTCAGAGTGCTGGGATTAAAGATGTACTCCACTACATTCAACTTGAAATTTATTTTTCCTCCTCCATGTTGTATCTCTGACTGTCCTGGAACTCAATTTGTGGACCAGGTTGGCCTTGAACTCAGAGATCAGCCTGCCTCTGGCTCCCAAGTGCTGGAAATAATATTGTGTGCCACAATTACCCAATGCCAAATTTTTCTTGACACCTTCCCCACTGGCAGTTACGTAACACTGTTGAAGTCACACCCTACAGTTTAAGAAGTCCCAAAGAGCATGGATACTCAATCCTGGCAGTATTAAACATACTAATGCCATATGCAGATGCCACACTGAACCCTGGCTACACCAATGACTTGGTGCCTTCTTCCTAAGAAAGTCTTGCTATAGTGAGGTTGGGGCTAGTCTTCCCTATCCCACTCTTGAAATGTACAGCCAGAGTTGAGAATGAACCTGTGGTAGAAAGCACTAGTTTTCACATATAAAGGTTGTATATGTGTGTGGGTATACATGTACTTGCTATAGCATGTGAGTGAGTGTCTTTTAGGAATCAGTTCTCTCCTCCATCCATGTTGGTCCTGGGGATTGAACTCGGTTGTTCAGTATCTAGTAGAGAAACAGTACCCCTTCTTCCATTATAATTATACAGCTTTCATAGGCCTACTCTGAATTTAAAGCCCCTGAAGGCACTGTACACATAAGTATCACCCTTTTCATTAGGTTAGGGTTTCCTCCTCTGTTTAATAGTCTCTCCTGTTGTATGTTCTGACGTCTTTAGTCCTGAGCATCTGCAGCCGGAGGAAACAGGCAGGCCGGGGCCTATAGGCTACATAGGGCTCCTGAGTCACCACAAGGATGACAGCACAGGAGGATTATACAAACTGTTAGCTTTCCAAGGCCACTGCCTCCAGTTGGGTTGCTTTGGAGGGGACAGATGGACAAGAGAACAACCAGAGGAATGTTGCTGCAGAGTGAACCTAAACAGGCTCTCCTATGCCCAGTCCCAACCCTGCCCCATATCCCATCAGTTTCTACCACAATCCAATAGGAACTTTTTTAAAAAGAATTTTATTATGTATACAGTGTTCTGCCTGCATGCCAGAAGAGGGCAACAGATCTCATAAGATGGTTGTGAACCACCATGTGGTTACTGGGAATTGAACTCCAGACCTCTGAAAGAGCAGCCAGTGCTCTTACCTTATGAGTCATTTCTCCAGCCCCCCAATAGGAACTTTTTTAATGTCTTGGAGGAGGGGATTCCACATTTGCATAACAGATATGTTAGTTGATGGGAAAGTATGCTTTTATGGACCGGAATGCATAACTATTAGGTACAGAACCAGAAAGAAAGCTTATAGGTGTATATTCATAGTTAAACCAGGCTGAGTCACTGGGCAGTTAGTCTAGATTACTCATAGAAGGTGCTGATAATAGGTTGCTTCTCTAAAAGAGAGGTTCTGTGTCTTAAGAGTACTGCTGTTAGCAAGACAGTGGTGGTACTTGCCTTTAGTTCCGCACTCGGGAGGCAGGGACAGGTAAATCTCTGTGAGTTCGAGGCCAGCCTGGTCTACAGTGTAAGTTCCAAGACAGCTAGAACTACACAGTGAGACTCTGGGGGAAGGGGGAGCGCTGCTTTTTAAAGTCTCTGATCCTTAGTATTAGTTTGTCTTAAATCATTTCTTCAATTTTTCAATGAAAAGCATATATAATTTTTTTCTCTGTATGAGAGTTTATTATTCTGACTTTGCTTCTGTATCAGTAGGTTGCGATAGAAATAAAACATAACATTACCTTTTATGTGTCTATACAGAAAAGACCCAAGTGCTTTCTTTTCATTTCCTGTGACGGATTTTATTGCTCCTGGCTACTCCATGATAATTAAACACCCAATGGATTTTAGTACCATGAAGGAAAAGATCAAGAATAATGACTACCAGTCCATAGAAGAACTAAAGGTAATTGTAATTAGTAGTTTAATTTTGTTTTATAATGGGATCTTTTTTAGCCTATCCTGACCTTGACTGATCCTCCTGCCTTCACTTATCAGGGACTAGGATTATAGATGAGTGCCACAAGATGTTACTCATTAGCTTTTTATAGAGAAGTAGGCTAAAGTATAATGCACTTTAACTGAGAGTCAAACTCTTGGATCCTGTGTAAAATAGAAAATCATGTGGTCCCAGGATCACCATCATAGCGGGGGAAAACAAACTCCCCAGAGCTGTCCTCTGACTTGTACTACATGTGATGCTGTATGTGTGTGTGTACAAAGTAGGTAAATAAAGGTATTTTTTGTATTTAGTTGCCAGTCATGGTGTGCACATTCTTTTTTAGTTTGTGTAGCTTTTGGCTTTCTTGGCACTCGTTCTGTAGACCTGGATAGCCTCAAACTCAGAGATCCATCAGCCTCTGCCTCCCATGCACTGAGATTAAAGGCATGTGCTGCCGCCACCACCCAGCAATCTGATATTCAGTCTTTATTTGTAGCTTCATTTTTAAATAATTCTATTTATTTTAAATGTCCAAAGTCTGTATTTTTCTCTTGGGCTGACAAGGTGGATCAGTGGATAGAGGTAGTTGTACACAAATCTTGATCCCTAAGGTCCCATGAGGTTTCAGGAGAGGACCTGTTCCCTAGAGTTGTCCTGACTGCCAAACTTGCATCATGGCACACTTGCACACATAAACACATTATTTTATTAATAAATTAAATTAAAATACTACAGGAAAGTTTAATTGTATTTTTCAGTTTGATGAAAATGAATTGTTCTCTGAGTTTACTCTGACTGTATTTATCTCAGCACACTGCATTCTCCACTTTTGAAGCGAAGGGGGCTGAGAGTGTGGTTTAATGGTAGAGGAGAGCGCCTACCTAATGTACAAGGCGCTGGATGTGATCCCAAGTCTGCAAGAGGAAGAAGGAATAACAATTACATAGAAGGGGGTGGTGGGGACGCACGCCTTTAATCCCAGCACTCGAGAGGCAGAGGCAGGCAGATCTCTGTGAGTTCAATGATAGCCTGGTCTACAAGAGCTAGTTCCAGGACAGGCTCCAAAGCTACAGAGAAGCCCTGTCTTGAAAAACCAAATAAATAAATTAATTAATATAAAGAATCTAGCTGGGTGGTGGTGGCTCACGCCTTTAATCCTAGCACTCAGGAGGCAGAGGCAGGCGGATCTCTGTGAGTTCAAGACCAGCCTGGGCTACAAGAGCTAGTTCCGGGATAGGCTCCAAAGCTACAGAGAAACCCTGTCTTGAAAAACCAAAATATATATATAATCTAGGGAGGTTGGGTAGATGGTTCACTGACTAAAATACTTGCTATACGAAGCATGAGGACTTTGAGTTTAAGTCACTAACACCCACATAAGGCAGGTAACTTGTTTACCTCAGCACTTTGTGGGCAGACACTGTGTGGAAACAGACTGATCTCAAGGGCTTTTTGGCCAGCTAGTCTAGTTGAAGTACTGAGCTCCTGGTTCAGAGAGAGAGAAATACACTGACATCTACCTCTGGTCTACACACAGAAGCACACTCACCCACAACAGTCTAGGAGCCACCAGGACAGCATGTGTGTTTCTTGTTTTAGGTTTTCTTTCCTCTTCAAATAGTCTGAGTATATGTTGATTTCAGGGATGTGCTTTCATGTTACTCTTAAATTAACCTTAGGTGGTTAAAGTTTGCATTAGAACACATACACACTTCACCTGGTTTTTGGCAGGGAGGAAGGTCCCATATGGTAGTGTTCAACCAACCTAAAAGATGGACACTAAATCAGTTGCAGAAGGAAATGGAACAGTAAACATTTTTACTTACTCTTTTTATTTTTTAATTCACATGTTAATCAACTAGAATTTATACAGACTACCAGCATCTGATTTGTTTCAGTTTTAGTTTCAATAATTGACTTCAAAAACCTGAATTCCACTTTCTTACTTAAATGAACTTTTTTTCTGACATATTTTCATCTAGTGAAAATCAGTCTGAAACTTTATTTCAGACTTTATTGCTCAGTAGAAAAGAGTTTTACAGTTGGTGGGGTTGGTTTGTTTGCTTGTTGTTGATCGTTCTCTGTGGTCACAGGTGAGAGTAGGGGTTTGTCCCCTGAGATGTTTAAGTAAGTCAAAACTTTTCAGCATTTTAAATGGGGTATTTTAGCCTTCTGCAGCTTTCCACAGAAAGGAAAGTGTGTAAATAGATTGAGCTTTTTGAATGGTCAAGTGCCATCACACATCATACAGTAATGCCTACTCACCACGTGACAGCTAAAATTGAAGGAATCTGAAGGTCACCTTGGACTTGGAATATAGGTAGTTTCTAGGTTTAAACCCCAACATCAAAAAAAATAAAAACTTGTTACTTTAACAGACGACAGAGTATCATTAAAGTCATCTCCTGCCAATTCATAAACTCATCATTCTCTTGTCAGCTGTAGCGAAGTGATTGTTTCCTGACTGTACATAGCAGTCTGATGTCTTCCCTCACATTCCTCTGTAGTGCATGTAAGATTCTTAAAGGTCCAGAATTTAGCAAAACCTTTAACCAGAGCTCAGTATCTACATACACTTCCATTTGATTTTAACTTGATAGCAAATTTATTGTGGACTTTGAATCTGCTCATAAATTTTAAAAAGAAGTTAATGTATCTACCTATTTTTATTTTAAGTTCTAAACTGTCATTATTATTATTATTATTATTTTAATTTAGAATTCTAAATCTATTAGTGAGATTTGAGGGGTTTTGGTTGGGACTTGGAGGTTTGTGGGGCAATGTTCTTTCTGTTTAGGTTCCTCCTATTTTAACAGTAAGGCAGTGGCACGATTACACATAATTACAGATGTGAAAATGTGTCCCCAGGCCGGGCGGTGGTGGCGCACGCCTTTAATCCCAGCACTCGGGAGGCAGAGGCAGGCGGATCTCTGTGAGTTCGAGACCAGCCTGGTCTACAAGAGCTAGTTCCAGGACAGGCTCCAAAGCCACAGAGAAACCCTGTCTCGAAAAACCAAAAAAAAAAAAAAAAAAAAGAAAAGAAAATTTGTCCCCAGGAAAAAGTACAGGGCTTCTACTTCAGTACATAAACATCTTTGAAATGTAATGTAAGCCCAAGTGCAGTTCTGATAATTTAGCTATTCCAGTTATATGTTGTAACTCCTTGATGTTGTATAGTTTATTTTGCATTGATTGCAGATACTATATATATATAAAATCTGAAAATTATGTTTAATTTATGGTAGTGTCTAAACATTTTAACATAGTGTAAATATTTTAACATTTTTACTCAGTTTATTTGCATTTGGCAGAAAAACTTGTTATAATTTAACTCTGGTCCCAGTTTTTAAAAAATTTGAACTGAAATATTTAACTCATAAATAACAAACTCAAAATTTGTTTTAAAAAATGAGGGTAATATTTGTAATTATATGAAATACCCAGCTTGAATTATTAAATTTGAACTAGAAATATTTCCTCCAAAATTTTTGTGTATGTGACTGTACTGGAAACCTTTTATTTTTTTGAGACAGCGTTTCTCTGTAGCTTTGGAGCCTGTCCTGGAACTAGCTCTTGTAGACCAGGCTAACCTCAAACTCATAGAAATCCACCTGCCTCTGCCTCCTAAATGCTGGAATTAAAGGTGTACGCCACCACCACCCAGCCTGAAAAAACTTTTTAGGTTTATATTCTAAATTGAAAGTTAATACATAAATATTAAAATGCTTAAGAATTTAGAAACAAGTTACAAGTATTTATTTTGTTGGTCTTAAATTGTAGTTGTTATTTAATAAACGGTGACAAAAAAGATGTCTTCTTTTGGTTTTCAAATTTTTACAGGACCTATATGATTTTAGATAAAAATTAGTTTTATTCTAATGTATTTTTCCTCTTGATTCTTTCTTTTTAGGATAACTTCAAGCTAATGTGTACTAATGCAATGATTTATAATAAGCCAGAGACCATCTACTATAAAGCTGCAAAGAAGCTATTGCACTCAGGGATGAAAATTCTTAGTCAGGTAAAGAAACTTTATCACAAATTAACAACCACTATAAAATCTATATCTTCACTGAAGTGATACCTTCCTCATTGGCAAGTCATGTTAAAGTAGTGAGAACTTAGGAGAAAATTTCTATCAAGAAAAGATAGGAAGAAGCTCACATATAGTCTTCTTTCTTTTTATTTATTTATTTATTTATTTTGAGGCAGGGTTTCTCTGTACAGCCTTGACTGTCCTGGAACTCACTCTGTAGACTACAAACTCTCAGAGATTTCACCTGCCTCTGCCTCCCCTATGCTGGGATTAAAGGTGTGTACCATCACTGCCTGGCCAGTCATTTCTTTTTCAAAAGTTATACTATTCCATTTATTTATGTATTTATGTGTGTGTGTGCGCATGCACCTGCTCACCCACATGCCATAGCATGTGTGTGGAAGTCCAAGAGCAATTTGTAGGGCGTCAGTTCTCTCCTGATACATGGGTCCTGAAGATTAAACTTCGATTGTCAAGCTTAGTGGCAAGTGCCAGCCTTCTGAGCCATTTCACAGGCCATCTTTTTTTTTTTTTTTAAAGACAAGATTTCCTGTAGCCAAGGCTAGCCTTGAATGACCTATTTAGCCAAGGATGGTAGTCCTCCTACCTCCACCTCCTTAGTACTGAGATATAGGCTTATACCACCACTCCCAATTTTATTCAGTGCTGGAACTCAAACCTGGGATTTTATGCATGTGTAGGCAAACAATCAACTGTAATTATTTCCCTGAAGGTTCTTCATAGATTTATTTTGATGTGGGAGAAACAGCAGCCTGAATTTCAGAATAAAATTGGATGGAGTATGAGGTCTTTACGAGAAAAGTTCTGTTTACTTTAGTGATGGAATCTAATGTTCTGATCGTGCCTGCACTTCCTAGTGAAGTACATGGCTTGTAGTGGTAAGAAACAAAATATACGAATGAGAAATAACTTGAAATTTTTCAAAGCTACCTCTGCGCTGGGCAGTGGTGGCGCACGCCTTTAATCCCAGCACTCAGGAGGCAGAAGCAGGTGGATCTTTGTGAGTTCGAGACCAGCCTGGTCTACAAGAGCTAGTTCCAGGACAGGCTCCAAAGCCACAGAGAAACCCTGTCTCGGAAAATAAAAAAAAAAAAAAAAAAAACCAAAGCTACCTCTGTACAAGAACAGTCCCTTCCTTGAAGGATAATAATCAATGTATAATAAAGAAGGCAAGCCATAATCCAGTTGCAGGAGAGAGCTTAAACTGTTCACCCCCTAAGTTAGGGACTTATCTGTGGTCTCTAACGTGACTTCTAGCATGACATTTCTAATTCCAAATAAGAGCTAAAATAAGGAAGAGACAGGAAAGAATAGCCAGAGATGGGGGGGGGGTATACAAAGAAAACCTGAATTTCATTATAATGCAGACACATGTAGAAGGAGGAAGGAATCAGAATGAAGAGCTTAAGCTCAGGCTTGGAGCAAGTAAAGAGTGGCAGAAATTAGTCATGTATTCACTTAAGTTTTCTGTATTTGTCTGGTCATCACCTGTATTAAATTTCTACAGTTGAAGAAAGCGTTGGTGTGCAGATGTCTGGGTGTCTGTATGCTTGGCTCTGAGAGATTCTTGAATCAGCTTACCTAGGAAAAGGAAAACATTTGAATTGGTGGTTATTCTCATATTCCTAATATTTAGACAACATCAGTTATAAAATTTAAAATCTGTTTAGCAAAATCTGTAAAGGAGAATGTAAAATGTTTGTTTCATTTCTTGCAGAAAGATTATCAGAATCTAGAATGAAGCCATGTTCCACATTTAAAAACCCAGACCTGCTTGTTGTAAAAGCTCATTGAGCAAATGCCGGGTGGTGGTGGCGCACACCTTTAATCCCAGCACTAGGGAGGCTGAGGCAGGCAGATCTTTGTGAGTTCGAGACCAGCCTGGTCTACAAGAGCTAGTCCCAGCACAGGCTCCAAAGCTACAGAGAAACCCTGTCTCGAAAAACAAAACAAAGCAAAAGTTCATTGAGCAAATACAGTCTTCATTTCAAAATAATTTTGAGAGTTGGAAAGGGGAGGACAAGTGTATGGGTTTTTTTTAGGGTTTTTGTAGTTGTTGTTTTATGACAAGGTCTCCCTATATAATTCTGGCTGTCCTGGAACTTGCTGGGTAGACCAGGATTGCTTTGAACTCACAGAGATTCGCCTACCTCTGCCTCCCAAGAGCTGGAATTAAAGATGTGTGCCATTACCATCCAGTGTGTAATGGATTTTCAAGGAAAAATCTAGTGGTGTTTTGTTTTGTTTTGTTCTTTTTAATCCTGACTTGTCACTATTTTGTCTAAATACTATAGTCAGCATAACTAAAGATAGTGGGAACAGGAAGGTTAGCTTGTCCCCTTTTCCTTCTCTTTACTTGTCTTGCTTTTTAAAGATGTCTTGGAGCTGTAACCTTCTTGTGCTTAGCCTCCTTTTTGATTTCCACTCTAAATGGAAGGGATCCTTACAACGGTGATTTATAAACCTTTGAATTTTAACTTTCTGAGCTAACACTACTTAGTCTAGCAGTGTAGACTCCCAAGAAAGTCTACACGCCTTTCCATGAATGGTATCTTTTCAGAGGCAGGTCTTATGAGTAGTCATTGAAAAAATGGTAACAGTTGTCACTTTTTCCATTACACCCGATATTAGTACTTAGTACATGTTATATTTTTATAAAGAAAGAAGTGATGGCCAGGCATGGGGATATCATCACAACACTTGAGATGAAAATAGAAAGATTGGGAGTTTGGGGCCAGTATGGGCTACAACAGTAAGGTTCTTGTCTTAAAACAGCAAAGTAAAACAAAGGAAAGATAGTCCTAAATACTTGAGTAGGATACTTCCTTCTGGTACACATAGCAGTATTTGTAGTGCAGTGGCCTTAGAATCAGTCCTGCTAGGTGACCTGGCTCTGCAGCCTTTCTCAGCATTTCTCCTGTAGGTAGGGTTGGTGCGTAACTCAGAGTTGTCTGCTAAGAGGAAGGCACTCCAGCAAGTGTTGGAACTCTAAAGCAAATGGTGTCTTGAGCCCAGGATTTAGTGAGACTTAACTTGGAAGGGAGGAAGGCTATATTAAATAGCATGCTTATGTGGAAACATGAATTACACACAACAAAAGCATTTCTTTCAAAGTAAAATTAAACTTCTTCCTGTGACATTCCTAAATTTAGAAAGTTTTTATGCTTTAAGCATTATGCACATTATGTTTAACAATGTCCCTAAATGTTTTTATTATAGTTTGTGCTTTGCAAAATAATGGGATGGAAACTTAAAAATTACTGAGAATTTTGTAAGCTCAGCCTGTTTGTCTAGCTGTTTATTTAGTGGCTACAGTATCAGTCTATTGTCAGTACTACTGATCCACAGATAAATAGACATGGCCTGAGTGATGCAGACAATGAATAGCCAATTTCACTACTGTCCAGAGTGTGGATTAAAATAGCACATTTTTAAAAGTGGTATATACTGAGTGACATATTTTTGGTTTTGTTTTAATAATGCTGTTCAGTTTGGCACTGATTCAGAGAAACTGTCGTATACTAGTGCAAACTGACTAAATCTTCCTGGAAGAAAGTTTGACAGTAAGTATCCCTTCACCCTCCCACTGCAGAAATTTGTTCCTCGAGAGGTTTATTGATAGTGTTTAGTGGAAATTTGAGTCTAAATGGCTAGTTATATTTTTAGTTAAATAACTGTATTTATTATGCATTGTAATTTTTAGAATACTAAAGACTATAATGATATGAAGGACAAATACTTAGAGTTTACTAATAAATAATTTATTAATTTGTTTACCAAATATTGAGTGTGTAGTGTGCTAAAAAGTATACGATGCTCATAAGAAAGAGTTGAAATGGTAACTGCTGGTACTGCTGTTCTCTGAAAGATAGGGAACAAGTTTGTACTTGGCCTCTGCTCTGTCTTCATTTCTTTAGTCTGATACATCACTTCATAGTTTTACAATTACTTTAAAAGCTGTCTTAGTTATGGTTTCTATTGTTGTGGAGAGATACCATACAACAGGTATTCCCCAGCTCTGACATCTCCAATCATTTGGGTTCTCCAAGGCAATCCAGACTTCACCTTCACAGCTTCACACAGTGGCCTCTAGTTCTCCGTGCAGGGATGTCCCTGATACATACCTGGCTTCACCACACCCATCTTTAACTGCTTTTCTAATCCAAAATCTGCATTCCTCCAAACAGAAGTATGGTCGGGCCTATCAATCATACCCCAGTTTCTTGCACCAACTTATGTCTTAACTAAAGTTTGTATTGTTGTGAAGAAACCCCATGACCACAACAACTCTTATAAAGGAAAACATTGAATTGGGGCTTGCTTACAGTTCAGAGGTTTAGTCCACTATCATCATGGTGGGAAGCATGAAGACATGTAAGCTGACATACATGGTGCTGGAGAAAGAGCTGAGGGCTCTTCTGGAACCACAGGCAGCAGGAAGAGACTGCTACACTGGGCTGGCTTGAGCATCTGAAACCTCGAAAATGTGACCTCTCCCCCCTCCCATAACATTTCCTCCAGCAAGGCCACACCTCCCAATAAGTGCCATTTTCTATGGGCCTGTGGATGCCATTCTTATGCAGACTATCACAAAGGGCAAGTAACAGGCTGAAGACTGCTCAGTTGGCTGAGTTTTTACAAAGCATGTATGAAGCCCTAGATTCAATCCCCAGTATGTACCGCATAAAGGTTGGGGAGGGAAGCCCAGAACATCAGGATCATCTTCAGCTACATGATGAGTTTGGGGCCACCCTGAGCTATCTGAGACTCTTTCTCAAAAACAAAATGTTCAGTAAAAACAACAAGAGTCATGCTCTTGCTTATTGTCATGTACAGCCCCCCCCCCATAGTGCAGTGGAATAGGTCTAGAGGGTAGGTATTATAGGGAGTCACTCATTTCTTTGTTATATGACTTCTAGTCCTTCACAGTCTCTGTTATTGCATGAAAGCTTTTCATGCTGTTAAAGTGCAGTACTCAGGAGCTTGTGCTTCTGGTTTATCCAGTGGAAACTCTAGTTAAAAGACAGTAGTCTGTGGGAACAGATTTGTCCTCTTTATAATAAAAAAACTCAAACCCCTAGTGAATTTTTTCCAGCACATTATTGCAGTGGAAAATTGAACATATGCTTCACAAAATAGCCAAGTCTTTTCTGTTTAGTAAGAACATTATGCACTATAGAAAAGAAAGTATTCTAACAATCACTTATTTTCCCCTAGTTTTCACACAACAAAATGTTAATCATTGGTGATTGCATGGGACTCTGGAATATAAAGATCCTTCGGGTGTTCCAGAGTTTAAATCCTCAGACATTCTTGGCCCCAGTTCATATTTTGTCCTCTGTTGACTTTTTCATGACACACTGTCGTTGTAAAGCCTCTGCTTACATTGGAAATTAAGAGGTCTGAGATAAGTGGACCTTACTGTCCTGGTTCCTTTGGTGTACTCTTTCCTCCTTAATAATAGTGCAGGCTCTCATGGCAGAAAATGCATTGCTCGGTGACAGCCATATAGTATTTTTTTTTTTTAAATATTTTCAGGAGAGAATTCAGAGCCTAAAGCAGAGTATAGACTTCATGGCGGACTTGCAGAAAACTCGGAAGCAGAAAGATAGAACAGATGCCTCTCAGAGTGGGGAGGACAGCGGCTGCTGGCAACGAGAGAGGGAAGATTCTGGAGATGCTGAGACACAAGCCTTCAGAAGCCCCACCAAGGATAATAAAAAGTAATGCATCTTGGAATATGAAGGTTAAGTTGTGGGGTTTGTTGTTTTGGTTTTTTTGTTTTTGCACTTGCCCTATTTTTACTTTTTTAAAGGATTTATTATTTCTTTAAAATGATTTTTATTGAGCTGTATATTTTTCTCCGCTCCCCTCTCCTTCAACCTTCTCCCATAATCCCCATGCTCCCAATTTACTCAGGAGATCTTGTCTTTTTCTACTTCCCGTGTAGATTAGGTCCATGTATGTCTCTGTAAGGGTACCCTTTATTGTCTAGGTTCTCTGGGCTTGTAAATTGTAGGCTGGTTTTTCTTTACTTTATGTCTAAAAGGCATTTATGAGTGAGTACATATCTTTGTGGATCTGGGTTATCTCACTCAATATGATGTTTTCTAAATCCATCCATTTGCCCACAAATTTCAAGGTGTCATTATTTTTTCTACCATGTAGTACTCCATTGTATAAATGTACCACATTTTCCTTATCCATTATTCAGTCGGGGGGCATTTAGGTAGTTTCAAGGTTCTGGCTATGACAAATAATGCTGCTATGAACATAGTTGAGCACATCATCTTGTGGTATGATTGAATATTTTTTGGATATATACCCCAAAGTGGTATTAAACTTTGTTTTTAAAAGCAAGACAGGAATATTGATGAAGTTTGACTTGGGCAAATCAAGTCCCCATATATCAGTGCTACCTTTCTTGGCATAAAGATCTGTCTTAATAGTATCTTCCCTCTTGTCACACAGAGCACTGTGGAAAATTGACCAAACAGCTCACAGAACAGTTCCAAATAGACATTTTTATTAGTTGTATTACAGCAAATTAAGGAGTTACAGTATCAGGGAGTTTGTTTCAATAGAACTATTGTATAGCTCTGATATAGTGTATTATATAACTTCACTGCATAAAGACTTAGGGATTCCTGCGTACATGGGCTGGCACTTAGGTGTGCACATATTTTCCGTTGAAGAGATGCTGGTCATGCTGCTAGACAGTTGCCTGTGCTACCCACTCACACCACTGATTACCCACCGCCACCCATACAGATAGTTAGAATCAACAGTTGCGGTTTCTGCTCTCATAATTCAAAGAAAGTTTAAATTATATACTTCCTCTTCAAAATAATATCTGAATTAAAATTGATTTTCCTGATTGTACCCAGAAAAGAAAATGTGTAATACAAGTAACACTTGGGACCCTTTGCCAGGTTGCTGGGGAGTGGTGGTTTCATTGGTGGCTGTAGGACAAGTGTCTCTACTTACTGTGCTCAACTTTCAATATTTTTCATCTTACTTATTTAGGTATTTCATTTTAACTTTGTGTGAATATGTGTCTCAGGAAAGATAAAGATGTGCTTGAAGACAAATGGAGAGGCAGCAACTCAGAAAGAGAGCACGAGCAGATTGAGCGCGTTGTCCAGGAGTCAGGGGGCAAGCTAACGAGGCGGCTGGCAAACAGTCAGGTGAGGGCCCTCCTTCCCTCCACCCACTAGCTGGAGTCTCTGAGACCAGTAGCTTTTTGGTTTCTTGTGTACTTTTAATTTTTTATCTGCATAGAACTCTCCATCCCTACCATACGCGCAGGAGAGTCTATCAAATATGACTATCCTATTCTTTATTACTGGGAGCTTTCTTTGGGGGAGGTGTGGATAACATACTTTATTTTGTTTTTTGAGATAGGGTGTCACTATGTAGCCCAGATTGGCCTTGAAGTCCCAATTTAATTGTCTCAGCCTCTCAGAATGCTGGAGCTGCAGGTATGCACTGCCATGACAGCAGACTTTAACAACTTACATTCTGGTCTTTTGAACTTACCCTATTGATTACATTGGTTTTACAACCAAGTAGAGTTATACATGGCTTTGGGTAAGTTTCCTACCCCGTCCTGTACCTCAGCCCCCAGCAGTCTGTGAGTCCATAGTAGTTCTGATAGTTTTTTTGTTTTGTTTTGTTTTTTATAGTTTGGGAGAACTAATGGCATACACAGCTTTTCCAAATTATATTTCTTCATCTCCCATTTCTCTAGCCCATCAGTACCTGTAGACAAAGATGGCTATGAACATTAGTGTTCTGTATTTAATGATAGCCTATATGTTCATTTGATAGCTATGTTCTGTATATATAGAATGTGTTAAATTTTATTCCACCTGATAACTTTGGTCATTTCAGTGTGAATTTGAAAGAAGAAAACCAGATGGAACAACAACATTGGGACTTCTTCATCCTGTTGAGCCTGTTGTTGGAGGTAGGATCATAGTTTAAGACTGTGAACCTGGTACTATTTGCAGAGCTGTATTAGTGGTGTGTTAGTCTGATGGAATACCTGCTGAAAAATTCATAGGACTTAGTGTTACTTGGGTACACAGTTTGAGAGGGTTCTGTCCATAGTTCTTGGCTCTAAGCTTCTACTGAGGTAAAACAGGTGTTAGGAACATGTAATGATAAATCCAACTATTAGCTGCTAAGACTTTGTCTGGATGCTATGTGTTTCGTAGAATAATTAGCTTAGCTTCTACTTCTACTTAGGTTAATTTGTTTAATAAATAATACATTTTCATACTGTCATAAGAAACATAGTAGGAAAGTAGAAATGGGTAATAACAGGATTCCTACATTTAGGAAGTAATGTCCAGTAGTCATTGTTTGCTGTGGGCAAGTCACTGTCTTTTGAGTCCAGAGTAAGTTAAACTAGGTGTATGAAGGGAGCAAATGAGACAAGTCCCTAACCGAACATCCTGGAGGGTAGGGTAGTAAGAACCCATGAAGCATCACTGACAGAGATGTCTGCCAAGAACTGAGTACTCCTTAAATACTTGTCTTCAATCATAAGTACCCCAGAAGACTAGTTCAGCCATAATTGTAGCTGAGGGAGAGTGTGGCTGCCTAGCATTTGATGGGAAGGGAGAGCTTCCTTAAGGAAATGATATTTAGGTGATGTCATAAGTGAGTTACATGATCAGGGAATAGCAGTGGGACCCATGACAAGAATCCTGATTTAAAGGATGTATCAAATGCTTGATACATTTGGAGACTAATGGTTGAGCCTGCATTCAGTGACCAGTAATAGGACTAGCTCAGCCGGGCGGTGGTGGTGCATGCCTTTAATCCCAGCACTCGGGAGGCAGAGGCGGTCGGATCTCTGTGAGTTCGAGACCAGCCTGGTCTACAAGAGCTAGATCCAGGACAGGCTCCAAAGCCACAGAGAAACCCTGTCTCGAAAAAAAAAAAAAAAAAATAGGACTAGCTCAGTTGATAGACTGCTTGCCTGGCATGAGCAAAGCCATGCCGAGCACCATAGAAACTAGGTGTGGTAAATGTCTCTCATCCCAGCACATGACATGTGGAGGCAAAAATCAAGAATTTAAGGTCATCCTTGGCTACACAGCAAGTTAAGGCCAGCCTAGGCTACATAAGATCCTATCTCAAAAAGCCTTAGTTTTCTTAGTATTAGTTTATAGGTGTGTGCCAGTTTGTCGAGGGAGCTATTTTAATAAAAACATGATGATGGAGAATCCTGCAAAGCATTAGAGTATAATGAAGAAGACTAGGCTTTATGATCTACGCCACATACCTTCTGAATTCAAATTAGCTTAGCTTAGAAATGGGTAGAGTAAAATCTGCCCACCTCTTTCATAGTGCATTGTTAGCATCTCTGAATCTCTACCATGTGTACCTACTTCATTGTGCTTGGGTTTCTGTCCTAGAGCCAGGCTACTGCCCTGTGAGACTAGGGATGACTACTGGAAGACTGCAGTCTGGAGTGAACACCCTGCAGGGGTTCAAGGAGGATAAAAGGAACAGAGTAACTCCAGGTGAGGCTCCTGCCTGTTTCCGGGAGTTGGGCAAAGAAAGTGCAATTGTTATTCATTGCTCCACTCACTGCCTTTCTTGATATTTTTGCAATAGCAGTTTACCATCAGATTCAAAAGAAACTGAAAAATTGGCTGTTAGTATGCAGTTTCTTCCTCCCTCCTTTGTGGTAATAACTCATTTGTGTCAATGCTCTGCAGAACTAGGACAGAAGGACAGACTATCCTTATCTCTTAATACAGTATAACATGGGAAGTAGAAAAAGACAAGATCTCCTGAGTAAATTGGGAGCATGGGTACCATGGGAGAGGGTTAAAGGGGAGGAGAGAGGCAGAGAAAAAATATAGAGCTCAATAAAAATAATTTTAAAAACTACAGTATAACATTTATATCACACTGGATTTTTCAAGTTGCCTAAAGCTCCAAGCACATATATCTGTGAGGGCTACAGTCAATCCCCAAGTATACTGAGGGATGACTACCTATTGGGTATGTCTCTTAGATTTATATACAGGTCAGTGAAGTTACAAAATACTGTCTTTTAATAAAACCAAAAGGTATATTAACAGTTTTAAACGATACTGTAGTATTTAATTTTTTTTAACAGTGTTATACTTGAATTATGGACCCTATAGTTCTTATGCCCCACATTACGACTCTACATTTGCCAATATCAGCAAAGATGATTCTGATTTAATCTATTCAACATATGGGGAAGACTCTGACCTTCCAAATAATTTCAGGTAAGCCACCTGTTAGTACTCCGAACATTCTTTTGTTCTGAGATATTAATATACAGTGTGTGATTTGTAGATAGACTTATAAAGTTATCCAAATGATAGAAAATGTCTCTTTTAGAGAGAATATATCTTCTTGATACTGGCGTTTGTAGTATTTTCTAATAGAAATATCTTTCCTTTGTAGATTTGATTATCACTATTATTATATGTATGAGTCTTTTGCCTTCATGTGTGTATGTGCACCACATATATACCAACCTGGTGCTGGAGTTGGTCAGAAGAGAGGATCCCCTGGGACTAGAGTTACAGATAGTTGTCAGCTGCTGAGTGGGTCAAATCCAGGTTCTCTGCAATAGCAACAAGTGCTCTTAACTACTGAGTCAGTTCTCCAATTTCAGAAATAGCTTTTGATTTGGTTTGGATTTTGGTTTTTCAAGACAGTTTCTCTGCGTTGTTCTGTCTTGGAACTCATTCTAAAAACTCAGGTTTTTGCCTGCCTCTGCCTCCTGAGTACTGAGATTAACGGTGTGCTCCACCACTGGCTGGCTACAGAAATACCCTTTTAAAGATGTTCCTGATACTCAAGTTTGGGAGATTCTTACATCAGAACCTGCTCTTTTATAAAACTTTACTTGTCAGTTATGTTTCAGACTTGATCAGTTTAAGAACCAACAAAGCATTTTCCCTAAGCCTTGAAATGTAGGACATGATGACTTAATTTCTAAAGCAACCCACAGACAGGACAGTTAACTATTATGTTCCAACCAAACCATTGTAATTACTCCCAGCCATTCCTTTTACATGTCTCAGTGGGTCAGTAACTTCTTATTCCTCTTCGGGATGCTGAGTACTTTTTATCTGATCAGCTTAATGAGATACTTTCCCAGTTTACCAGGACTGTGCCCAGGATGGGACTTTGAACCTGAATTTTCTCTTCTTGGCCCTAGTACTTTGTTAACTTTTATTATGTTCAAGAATTTAATCCAGTAGACTAACCAGTCCCTTGGTTTGGGGGTTTTGTTGTTGTTTTAGTTTTTGTTCATTTATAGTTGGCTTGGGGGGGTGTTTAACTCTGATCACTCACATGTAAATGTACGTGCTTGTGTTGTGCTTCCAGATGGGGTCCCTACGTTAAGATACTGGCTGTGGTTTCAGATTGAGCAGTTTTTATCCTTAGACTGCACAAAATGGGACACATTTGTTGTAGATTACTCATTGAGGCAATCCACAAATTAGCAGTGTGTGCCTACTATGTGCCAGACTTTCTTCCAGATAGTGAGGATTCCATACAGAACCATGCCCTCCTGTCAGAAAGTGACAGAGCTTTGGAACAAGACATGTTCCCAAGTGGCCCAAGCAGAGGTGGTGATGCTGGGTTTCAGGAAAGTGGCAGGAGAGGGAACCGGCAGTGCTTCTCTCTGAAAGAAGGGCATCTTGGCTCAAAAGTGGCTAGGCAAGGGACCTGAACTGAGGGCTTGCTTGACCCAGCCAAAAGTTTTAGGAATGCTGTAAGGAGCAGAACAGGCAGAGGGAAAAGCAGAGGTCACAAGGGTCGCTATGGGAGATTGCTATGAGAACTTGGTCTTCTCAGTGGGTCAAACGGTGGTACATAGAGTAGTGACCCAGTCTGGCTTGTGATTCTGAAGGGACTGCTTGGGTAAGTAGTATACAAAACATAAGCTTCAAGGGCAGAAACCAGGACATGAACAGTAAACCAGGGAAGCAGCCATTGTGGTGTTGAGGGTTAGTAATTAGTAGGTTGCTGGTTTTTAACTAGAAGGTAAGAGAAGTCAGGATGATATCAGGGTTTTTAGACTTGCAGTTTACTAAAAGGGGGATGATTTTAGATCAGAACACTACTTGGGGAAAGTAGCTGATTTTTCAGTTTGAAGTATTTTAAGCTTGTGATACCTGTTTATGCAAACAACGATGTGATTTTTGAGGTTTGGTACATAGGAAAATCTTGAGTTGAATAAGATTATTAAGGGGAACTAGCAAGAAGCCCCAGGACTTACTTGAGCCTCATCTTTGACATCTTTGTTTTCTTCAGGGATCCTCAGAACATTTCACTTTTGCTTCAGTGTGTGTGTGTGTGTGTGTGTGTGTGTGTGTGTGTGTGTGTGTGTGTGTGTGTGTGTGTTAATTCTTTCATGATGGTAAATGAGTGACTGGTAAGTATGTAGGTGCAACGCTGTTTGTGAACAGCACATTTTGTAGTGTATATAAACCATGGGCATCTAATGGGAAGAGCTGACTGGTAGAAACTAAGCAAGCCATAGAGACTACTTCTGTTGAAGTGATTTTCTCAACTTTTATTTTCAGTGTCTCTGAGTTTTTGGCCACATGCCAAGATTACCCGTATGTTATGGCAGATAGTTTACTAGATGTTCTAACAAAAGGAGGACATTCCAGGAGCCTACAGGACTTGGACGTGGTAAGCATGCTACTAAAGGAACAAGCTGTTTATAAATGGCTTTGAAACCCTAGACACTCAATGTTATGAGACCAGGGATTAACCAGTGTGACAGATGAACTCCATTCCCCCTGAAAGGACAGCCTGCCATGGGTGGAGGACAAGGAACAGAAAGGAATAAGTCAGCTCCAGGATCCGGGAGAGTTAGAACATGGCCATACTCTACTTATTTTGGTAAGATTCAGAAATAGAGTTCAGAAGTCAGCAGGTGCTGTGGATTATAATGCAATGAAAAGGAGTCTTGCTCCTGAGCTGGGAATGGAGTTGACTGACAGGATGGGGAGTGTGCTTTCCCTGTTGTGCAGAGATAGCACCACACTAGGAGCCTCAGAAAGGAAAACCTTCACCACTTACGGTCAACGCTTGTGAACTCTATAGTTCAGTTCAAAACAGTTTATAATCTGGATCATTCAGTCCTGACTTAGAGACTAGAGCCAGGAAGCATTCCTATTGATGTCTACAATGTTCTGGTCACCATGTTAGAGGAGTTTTGGAAGTTACTTTTTTTTTTAATGTTTATATTTATTTGTTTTTATGTGTATGACTTTTTCTGCCTGCATGCATCTGCCACATGCACGCCTGCCGAATCTCCTGGAACTGGAGATGGTTGTGAGCTGTCATGTGGATGCTGGCCAGGAGACCCAGGCCCTCTGCAAGAACAAGTGCTCTTAGCTCCAGAAGTCATAACTTTTAACGGTGGCTATGACCCCAGTGCCTCAACTTCAGTGACTTCTGCTGCAAAATACTATCACGTGAATTCCTTTCCTTATACCTTTTCATCTGTTCACAAATAAATGTACTTGATGCTTCCCCTTCCCCTCAGCTAATTAGAACTAGTAGTTACCTGGAATCAGATTGCTTTGATTTGTTGGCTATGTTTTAAATATGGTTTTTTTGCCCTGTGATCTAGCAGTTTCTTCTCTCAGAATTTATCCTAGAAAGGTTACACATATAAAGTAGTGACATTACTACTAGGGACTGGTGAGATGGATCAGTAAGTAAAGATGCTTGCCGCACAAGTCTGGGGATGGAGTTCAATCCGTGGAATGTGTATAAAAGTGGAAGAAGAGAAATGACTCCACAAAATTTATCTTCTGGTTTACAATTTCTAGAAATTTGAAATGGGCTATATCAGAGTATAAACCCTCAAAAAAAGATAACACTTTTATTGATGTCCATGATGTGCTTTTTGTTTGTTTCTTTTTGTTTTTTTCGGAGACAGGGTTTTTCTGTGTAACAGCCCTGGCTGTCGTGAACTAGCTCTGTAAACCAGGCTGTTCTCAAACTCAGAGATTGACCTGCCATTGCCTCCCGAGTGCTGGGATTAAAGGTGTACACCGCCACACCCAGCTAGCTGTGTTTCTTTTTTTATGTGTGAATTGCACTAATGTACATACAATCATGTGGGATCATCTACATTCTGTGGCATTTGTATGTATTATAGTAAGCCTCTACTGCCAGAATGTTGCTTCTTTTGCCTCTTTGTTTGTTTGGTTGGGTTTTGTTTTGTTTTGATTTTTGAGACAAGGTTTCTTTCTGTAACAGTCATAGCTCTCCTAGAACTAGCTCTGTAGACCAGGCTGGCCTTGAACTCATGGAGATCCACCTGCCTCTGCCTCTCAAATGCTGGGATTAAAGGCATGGGCTACTACCACCTGGCTAGAATGTTGCTTCTTTAATGCCTATTAATCTCTTAAAGTTCTTCCTCCCTCTCCTTGTCAAAGACTATATATTTAAGTATTTATATACTACTTACCAAATATAGTCATATATATAACAGTGTTCTAGAAAAAAAATTTTGAGACAGGACCTCAGTCTCCCATTACTAGTTTATAGGTATGCACCACACACTTGGCTATGTGTAATCATATATGGATCTTAGCATCACTAGCAACTCACAAAGAATGTTAATAATTATGTTAATTAATTTTGGTTTAAAAATATATATTCTTGGGGCTGGAGAGATGGCTCAGTGAGTACTGGCTACTATTCCAGAGAACTCGGGTTCAATTTCCAGCACCCACATGGCAGCTCACAACTATTTGTAACTCCAGCTCCAAGTGATTCAACACTTCACACTGACATACATTCAGGCAAAACACCATCACTTAAAATAAATATATGTATATTATAAGAGTTATACTTTTCTCTTACCACAAAGTTATGTTTTCTGTTTACCTTGATATTTGCATTTACTGCTTGCATAAAAGAGTTTTTCCTTTATCCATACAGTCCTCATCTGAAGATGAAGGCCAAATGAGACCAGTGGACACAGTAAGAGAAGCAGAGGTACTTACATTTTATTTCTTAAATGGAGAAAAGTTAAGAGACCTCAGTAATTAGGCTTTATTTTAAGGTGCCAATACTACTTGGAACTGGTGAGATGGCTCAGCAGGTAGATGCCTCTCATACAAGCCTGGGGGTGGAGTTTAATCCTTGGAATTTATAAAGGTGGAAGAAGAGAAATGACTCCACAAAAACTCTCTTCTAACTTCCAGAACACCATTCTATGCCATGGCATGTATAAACACACACACACACACACACACACTGATTATTTTATAAAAATGTATTGAGTATCATCTGGAGTGAACGCAGTAATTTGAGGAGTTTAGAAGTAGCTCATGTCATAGACAAAGACTTAAAGAAGGGAACTCAAAGCCATTACCACAGTATAACTGCCCAGTATGCACCCTTGGGGTTGAGGAGCTCATGCTCTCAGGAGCAAGAACAGGGCTGGAAGATGAAGAGGCATTCTCCCAGCATACAGGGCATGTACTCAATAAACTCAAGAGGCAGGTGACTCAGGGTTCCCAAGAAGAGGAAGACATGTAGTATGACTATGAAGGTGGGAACCCAATGATGTTCCCTGTACTGTGCTAAAAAGCTGAGATTTTTCTCCTAGAAGATAAAAGGTGGGCTACTGTGGTAAATTATAAAGAGATGGACCATTTTAAAGCTGTCGGACTTGCTGGCATAGTGATGCACACCTTTAATACCAACACTTGGGAGGCAAAGGCAAGCTGAAGTCTTAGTTCAAGGCCAGTCTGGTCTATATAGCAAGTCCCAGGACTATAGGGCTATGTAGAGAGACCCCAGTTTTTTGTTTCTTTGTTTAAAGAGGCTTGTGGAACTTCTCTTAAACAAAATATATATATTATCAACATAAAGGAAGAAAATCTGAATTTGGGAAATACATCAGAAGATTCCTCAGCTATACAAAAGAGAGACATAATAAAAAACTGACAAGGCCTGGTGGGTGAGATAGGTGATTATTAGCTCATGTAGGACATGTAGGGAAAAGGACTTTTGAGAGAAAAGGCCCCAAGAGTTTCTGTTTTGCCAGGTGAGTTTGGGACATTGCTGGAAGTATAAGGCAGGAAGTCCAAAGTCTGGGCTATGGTGTGAATCCGACAGGAGTGATTCAAAATTAATTTTATTTCAGCCACTCACGTGAGACTCTTCAGGGAGAGCATGGAAAAGGCTGAGGAATAGAACCTTGGAGAAGTTCAAAGTTGAATAATGTATGAATCCCATGATAGGATGGTTAGCAGAAATGGAGCAGTTTCAGCAAGATGGGATAGATAAGCCCAGTGAGGGGCCCTTGCAAGTGTCATTCATCACTGATGTCATTCATCATCAGAGCATCTCAGTAAAATAGTAGAGGCAAAGGATAGACCTTGGTAGGTCACATAACTTGAGGACACTGAGCTATATAGGGGCATTTTAAGATTGGACAGACTCAAGCCAAGCTTTAACTAAAGGAAGGAAAACTTATGAGGTCCAAATAAAGTAAATGGTACTTAAGTAGCCATGCCATCTTCATGGATAGAGGAGCCAACATGGTCTTGTGTTTAGTGAAAGAATAGGAAAGGAAATCAGATAAGACAAAGACCATTGAGTAGGGTTGTGTGGGCCCAGCTGAAATGGTAAATCAGCGTACATATTTTTCCTGCACTGTACTCTCTTCAGCCCATGTGTGGGCTGCCAGGTGTTCAAACTGACTGCACTTGGAGCACAGTCAGCACCCAGGTAAAAATTGAACCATGAACTTGTTAATTGAATTGATGCATGGGGGGGGGCGGGTTGGTTGGGGGGAGTTTGGTTTTTAGTTGGTTTTCAATACAGGATTTCTCTGTGTAACCCTGACTGTCCTGGAACTCAATTTATAGATAGGCTGGCCTCAAACTCACTGAGATCCACTTACCTCTGTCTCCCAAGTGCTGGGATTAAAGGCATGCACCACCACCACCCAGAAAATTGATACATTCTTAAAAAGTTTTGTTGAAATTATGGAAATTCTGAGTCTTATTCCAAAAATAAAACTCTCTTACGACTTTGTTCTCTTGTGCAATACAGATGACTTAGCCTTGGGGCTTGAGGAAGACCCAGGGAACTGCTGAAGCTGTAGATGTACAAAAATGCAGGTGGCGAGTGTGGAATGACTAGACTGGAACACTAACCTTTGAAATAGGCATTACCATAGTCACTAAAAGCACTTAACGGTTCAGACAGTAACAGGCTCTTAGAAACTTTGTCATCAGAGTAGTTGGCATATGAATCAAATCTGCATAAGCTGTCATGTCATTACAGAGAAGTGAGGATTTATGGATACTTTTTTGGCCAGGATTTGAGAATAACATTTCTAAAAGAGTTCTTGGGAGACATAATAAAAATTATGACTGTAAGGTGACTAGGTGGAATGACTTTGCTTGTAAGCACAAGCCATCGTACTGACTTTTCCTTGGCACTGTCATGGTTCCGCAAGCTCAAATAATTAACTTTTTTCCCCCTGTTGAACCAGATTGCACAAATAGAGCCAACAGTGCGTTTGGAGTCCAGCAGTCAGGACAGGCTCACAGCACTGCAAGCAGTAACAAACTTTGGTGCTCCAGCTGAAGTCTTTGACTCTGAAGGTGAGTGTCTGAAACCACAGATTTCTGGAAAGTATCCAACACAGGCAGTTAGACTTGCTGCCATGTCGACACTAATTAACCTCATGCTTACTCTAGGAAAATCTTGGCCAACTGGGTTTAGAGACTAGTAGAGCATAGTTGAACTGTTGGTCTCAATTGGAGTAGAAGCTAACCATAGCTCAAACACAGGCTGCGTTGTTTTCTTCAGTATTGTCTTCTTACCACACAGAGGCTGAGGTGTTCCAGAGGAAGCTTGATGAGACTACAAGATTGCTCAGGGAACTCCAGGAGGCACAGAACGAGCGGCTGAGCACCAGACCTCCTCCCAATATGATCTGTCTCTTGGGTCCTTCTTACAGAGAAATATACCTTGGTATGTTTGTCCCAGGGATGGGAAGGAGAGCAGGGCTGGGTGTATGAAAGAAAGGCTTCCAGCAGGTGGCCAGACTGGAAAGTAACTACAGTGACTACCACACCTTGAATGTAGTAGTTCTGCATTTATACATTTACAGTTCTTTAGGGTTTGGGTTTTTTTTTTGTTTGTTTGTTTGTTGTTTTTAATTACCAGGGGGTTAGGTAGATGGTTCATTCGGCAAAGTGTTTGCCACAAATCACTCTGACCTGAGTTTCCCAGCATGTGAAAGTGCAGTGGCATGCATCTCCAGCCTTAGTGAGAGGTGGAAATAGGCAGATCCCTGGAGCTCACTGACCAGTCTAGCCAAGCCAGTGAGAGACCGTGTCTCAAAAAATAAGATGGACAATAACTGAAGAAGAAAACTTGCATTGACTTTTAGCCTTCATGTGCATACATGCATGCACACATCTAGATGGCATACACTTAAAATTCCACCCCTTGGGGTGCTGAGGCAGAAGGATTTCTGTGAATCCAAGGCCAGCAATGGCTACATAGCAAGACTCTTTTTAAAAAATTTCTAAAAGGCCAGGCAGTGGTGGCACATGCCTTTAATCCCAGCACTCAGGAGGCAGAGACAGGAGGATTTTTGAGTTTGAGGCCAGCCTGGTCTACAGAGTGAATTCCAGGTCAACCAGGGCTACACAGAGAAATCCTGCCTAGGGGGCCGGGGGGCAAACAAAACTCTAAAGGAACTACTTTGGTACCTTGAGCTTTTTTTCTCCCTGTTTTTCCTAGCTGAACAAGTAACCAATAACCTTAAAGAACTCACACAGCAAGTGACCCCGGGTGATGTTGTGAGCATTCATGGAGTACGTAAAGCGATGGGAATTTCTGTTCCTTCCCCTGTCATGGGAAACAGCTTCGTAGATTTGACAGAAGGTAGGTGCCCTGTTTCTGTGGGTGGGAGATTTTTATGAATAAAAGGAAGCTCGCCCCCTTTTTCCTTTAAGATGACTTAACCTTTGGTTTGATTTTGTTTCTGTAATTTTTGAGATTAGCATACAAAGTAATGGGTTTATCATGGCAGCTTTCAGTTTGCTTTTCATCTTGTTTAAAGAATTAATAGATTTGATACATTTTGTCAAAAAGTTGCAGCAATGACTTAATGCCAGGCTTCTCCCTAGCTGTAAATGTGACATGGAGGGCTGGTAAGCAGAGCCTCTACTGAACTCTAGCTTCTTGTTCATAACCCAGTGGGACAAAATGCTGAGTGCTGTCTTCCTCCTTCAGAGTGTGAAGAACCTAAGGAGACCTGTGCTGCTGAGTGTGGGCCTGACGGGAGCTGAAGCTAGCCTGGTATTTGGTTATATTATGTACATATTTTTTTCATTCTGAACTTGGAGGTGCTATCCAGAAGATATTAACTATTTGTAAATTGTGTTTTAATTAAGCTTTGGAACAGTTCCTTTCAGTGTTCCAGAGACTGGACTTGTATTAGGAAATAAAACTGAACCTGGGACTGTGAGGTTGCTGACGTGACAGCTGAATTGCCCTTTGACTTGGTCTGATGTGGATCTAAGGATAGATGCCTAGAACACAAACTAGCCTTTTTCATGATCATCTTCCAAAGGAGTGGTCCTCAAAATAAATTAATTACCCACTTTTCACATTTTCCACTCTCATTAAAGAAATTACAAGCAGGTAATTACAAGCTCTGGTAAGATATGTCTTACCAGAGTTCATCTGAGTGACATCCCAAAAATCTTGTGAGCAGGCCATCCTGGTAAGCCTTTCAGACTTCCACTAGTGCTGTTTGATTTAACTGAGCAAACCCAGCTTTATTATTGTTGTTATTACTACTGGATGTGTGATATATACACATTGGGCACATGTATGCATGCCATGGTGCATGTGTAGAGGTCAGAGGACAACTTTTTGGAGTTGTATTTCTGCTTCTGTGGTTACTAGGGATTAAATTTACGTCACCAGACAAACTGTCTTTTTACTCACTGGACCCATCGCATTGGCGCAGGACCCAGCTTTGTAAACACAAAACGCAGTTCTGTCCAGTGAGGTTGTCTAGCATCATATGATGATAATGTTAAAGTTTCCTGGTATGGTTCTGCCCTCTGTGCACCTGATGGGAATGGTGTCCTCATTTGTGGTTACTGAGTACTACATCTGCCCCCACATACAAAAAGAAAAAGAAAACAGTGGGCTAGGAGATCCATGGTGATAAAATATGTCTAGTTTTTTTTTTTTGTTTGTTTGTTTTGTTTTGTTTTGTTTTTTAGTTATTTGGGGCTATAGCAAAAGGACACACAAATAAGATGAAACAAATCACCTTTAGACACATTAGAGTCTAGAACTTAAAGGAGAGCTTGCTTCTGCTCAGTTTCTCCAAGGCCACCTGTGCCCTTGAATCTGAAATAACAAAGGTCAAGTGACCAAGCAGGTTAAGTTATGTCCCCTTCTATCACACATCACTAGGCTGAGATGGATGATTTTTCTAAATCCGCATCAAGATATAACCTGTTTGAACAGCAAGCTGTGTATGGTAGCACATACTTACTTGGCGGGCTGAGAAAAGAAGATTGCCATGAATCTGAGTCTGGTTGGGCTACATATTAAGACCCAGCCTCAAAAAGGAAAAAAAATAAAAATTAAAAAGGTGGGGATGGGGGCACTGGAGAGATGACTCAGCAGTTAAGAGCACATACTGCTGTTGCAGAGAACTGGAGTCAGGTACTCAGCATCCTGATTGGGTAGCTCAAAGACGCCTGTAACTTCAGCTCCAGAGAAGCTCATACCTCTGGCTTCTGCAAGCACTGGCACTGTATGTGCATACCCACATGCACACATACATACATATGATTTTAAAGTAAATAGAATGTCAGTGTGGACATAACCTAGTCTAGTAAACAGACATAACCCCTTTTACAGAGCCTGTCTGCAAGAAGATATACCCACTTTTCTTGATTTAAAATCATTATTAAGCCAGAACAGTAAAGGAAAGGTGATTCTCTCAAATTATGGGAGCCAGGAATGGTGGTACACATGCCTTTAATCCCAGTACTCAGGAGGCAGAAGCAGATGGATCTCTGTGAGTTCAAGGCCAGCCTGGTCTACAAAGTGAGTTCCATGGTAACCAGAGCTACACAGAGAAACTCCAAAAAAAAAAAAAAAGAAAGGAAGGAAGGAAAAAGAAATTATAGTGTGAGTCTCTTGTAGATTATTATGCTAATAAAAAAATCAACTTAAGTTTTGATCAAGTCTTTCCTAGATTTTAATTTTAGTCTCTAAAATAGAGTTTAGGGGCTGAAGGGTATGGGTCTGTTGGTAGAGTGCTTGAAGGCTAGCATTTGTGAAGCTTGAATTCTGAGCCCCTAGCACCACATAAATTGGACACAATGAGCTGCAAGTGGAGGGTGGCTCAGTGAGTAAAGTGCTTGTGCAAGCTTGACCACTTGAGTTTGGATCCCCAGAACCCAAGTAAAAAGCTGGATGTGGTGGTGTGCATGTCTATAATCTGCACTCCTATAGGAAGATGGAATCCAGAGACCAAGGACCCCTGGACATTCATAGGGCAGCTAGCATGAAGCTAGCGGATGAGAAAAAAGAAAAACCCTGTCTCAATGTAGAAGGTGAAGACTAATACCCAGAGTTGTCTTCTGATCCTGCACACACATGAACATGCATATGCACACACAAAAAAAGAAAATGGCTGTAGTGGCACATGTCTATAATCCTAGCACTCTAGGAGTAGACACAGAAAGATTAGGAGTGGAAGGTTTGAGGACAGTCTGAGTTATATGAAACTTTTTCTCAGATACAGACACATATTTAGACAATAACCCATAATTCACCAGTAGATCTACTTGCCACAGGTCAGTTCCTGAAGACCCAGAAATACCATAATTCAAAACACCTTAGGACACTGAGGTTTTTGCTTTTTGTTTTGTTTTTGAAGGACATTCAGATTTTTAGTTATTGGCTGAACATACAAAAGAGCTAGGCACTGATTTCTGAAAGTGACACAACTCTGAGACAGATGTTACAGTAAAGCTATAAATAGTACACATACAGAACACACCATAGTCATTTGCCTGCGCCTGCTCAAAGCATTGACCTGTTATCCGTGAAGTACACAGTAATAATCATCTTTTGTCGGGGGGCAGGGAGGTGTCCTTCAGTAAGCCAGAACAAGGTATTACTTTCTGTAGTTAGTGAGGGCCATCTTAGTGGAGATCCTGAAATGAATCCTTGAACCACAGAAGGGTTAAAAAACAGAAGTTCCTAAGATAAAATAAGACACTTGTGAAGAAATTACTTGGAAATTCAAAAACAAGTATGTGTATAACTCCCAAGTGTTTTGTCAGTTACGCTCCTAAGACCTGAACAGTAATAACTTAACAATACTCCTAGCCCAGTGCTTCAGTTGAAGATGTGTGGGCGGTAGCCAGTTATTCTTAAACCCAAGCTAGGATTTCTGTTGAAGGGGAAAATTATTGGATGATGGAAGAGTAGCAGTGTATCAGCTTCAGGGAGGCTCATTCCTGCTCCCTGTGAACTGCATTGTTGCGTTAGCAGGAGCCTTGCCAGGAAGCCCTGACCACTGCTAGATTCCTTTGTGCAGACTAGAATCAGCCCCTCTTCCCTGGGTTGATAAAGCTCCACAGGACACAGTTCTGGTAGGTAGGTCCTATCCCCTTCCCTCTGCATCCCTGACTCCTCATCTTGAACTGAAGTCCCAGGTAAACCTGGCTGGTCAGACACCCTGCCTACAGCACTTATATCATTTGCAGACTCCTGTGTGCATGATTTTCTGTGCTTAGTAGGTTCCTTGGTGACTTCTAAGAATACCGTGATGTAGTGAAGTTCTGTGGCAGTGAAGTCACTTCCAAAAAGGAGTGGGATGTTTGGTCATCACTCAGTTTGAGTGGTCTGGAGCTAAAGCACAGTAAGATACCATCACACAAAGCTGAATTTGCCTTGACTCGTGAGTGAGAGCAACTTGGCATCTGTTGAGGTGCTCAATTTCATAGCCCAGGAACCTCAACACATGTTCCTGCCAGGCAGATCACAGTTGCAGCTCTGCAGTCAGCTCCAAAGACTAGAGAAAGGGCAAGAGGTACACAGGTTGTCTAAGCCCTCTCTACACAGGTTTTCCCACAGAAAAAAAAAAGCTGACCATGGTAGTGCACATCTATTTGAAGCACTCAGGAAACTGAGGCAGGAGAGTTGAAAGTTTGAGGCCAGCCTTGGCTGACTCTGTCTCTAAAAAAATAAAGTGCAGGCAGAAGAACTGAAACATTACACCTCATTCTAGACTTTCAGCTTCCTGAACCTTGTCCCAAAGGACTTATTCCAAAAGTGCTGGGTGCAGATCCAAGGTTTTGCTGCTCCTTGTGTGAGCCCCATCTCTCAGAACTCCACCCTAGAGCCTAGAGCCAAGCCAATCCTATGAACAGACACTAAACACAGTCCTGTTTACTTGTAGTCAATGGTTAAGAAGAGAAAATATACTAGAAAGGAGATTGTTGTCTAGCATCTAAGAGTTGGTAGGAAAGATTGAAATGGATGTGTCATTAATGGAAGTTCTATCTTGTTTGGGACGTATCATTAATGGAAGTTCTAACAGAAATGAGGTGGTAAAAAGTGACATGTCAATTAGAAATTTTTCTCTACTGTTTGAGACCACCTGCCAATATGCCCACTATTTTCAACTCCATTTGCCAGAATGCCTGCATGAGAGATTAGCATCCCATGGTGGGTACTAATGGGAAGAGGGAGGCTTTAACCTATGCTAGACAGCCTGGCTGAGTCTCATGGAACCAGGAGTTTTTCAACTGGTATATGCTGTTCACTGGCTACCAGGGTGGGTGTCAGTTTGGTCATGCATTAAGGTCTCTTCCCCAACATCCTGGGAACAAATACAGCCCACAGTAGACGAATGATGTAGCTAACTAGGAATTGCACAGACTGAAGCACAGAGGTTCTGGACAACATAGCTGCTTCAAACATAATCTGATGCATGTGTCAGAGCCATCCATCCTGTAGTGCAAGTCCAAAGCAACCACGCAACTGGCATGGGGCTGCATTCTTGGCTCCCTCGGGGAAGGAGACAGACTACCAGACACCTCAGTTCAGCCCCAGGCCTTGAAACTTGGTAGTGTCTGTACACACAAAGTAAGTCCGCAGCTCTCCTTTGCCTTTGACATTGATCAGCCCTCGGCACTCACAGGAATATCCTAGTCCCTGGAGGATGGTGCATGTCTCTTCTGTAACCTGAAATGAAAAAGAGCAGTGTGTCTGTCTGTCTGTTGTCTATTCCTATAGTGATGGCCAGTGCCACACAGCGAGTGATAGCTGGGCCATGTCCTAGAGGAGGATACCTCCCCAGGACATGTCTTTTCCCCAAGTGGATGCTTCTCAGTGGACTTTTACCTGAATTTTCCCAAGCTCTCCAGTGCTCTCCATTCGGCTGGCTACATTGACTGTGTTTCCCCAGATGTCATACTGAGGCTTGCGTGCTCCAATCACTCCAGCAATCACAGGCCCGTGGTTTATACCTTAAGATGGTTTACAGTTAGCCATTTATAGTAACACTGAGGGAGCCGACAGAAAGGCTAACAGGGCAATGGGGTGCAAGTTCCCTTGGAACTGTTCTCTGTAGGTTGTGCCCCTGAGGTGTGAAAGGCCCCAACTGTCTCTTGTCCATATTCCTGAACTCATTAGCTCTTCCCTGGTATCTGCTAATTTCTCTTTTTAAACAGTGTAGCCCTGGCTGTCCTGAAACTAGCTCACTTTGTAGACTAGGCTGACCTCAAACTCACAGAGCTCCATCTGCCTCTGACTCCCAAGTGCTGGGATTAAAGACATGCACCACCATTGCCCAGCAAATAAATAAGCTTTAAGTGCCTACCTGTAAAACTGATTATGGTTGGTTAGGCTTAATAAATCTTTTTTTCTCTGTATTTTAAGATCATTTATTTGCAGCCATGTTATTGGCCCTGCTTTTTTTTTTTTGTTTTGTTTTTCGAGACAGGGTTTCTCTGTAGCTTTGAAGCCTATCCTGGAACTAGCTCTTGTAGACCAGACTGACCTCAAACTCACAGAGATCTGCCTGCCTCTGCCTTCCAAGTCGTGGGATCAGTGCATGCACCGCCGCTGCCCAGAGGCCCTGAATTTATAGTTATATATTATTAAGTTTTTCAAAGGTAGGGGTTGGTGGTTGCCAAGGTGGCTTGATCTGAGTTGAATTCCCAGAACCCACACAGTGGAAAGAGAACCAGCTCTTATAAGTTATCTCTGATCTCCACATATGCACTGTGATATGTCACACACTAAATAAATATAATTTTAAATTTACTAATAAAAAGAGATTGAAGAGATAGCTCAGTTTGTCACACAAGCATTGGGGACCTGAGTTGGATCCCCAGCACCCCATGTAAAGAATGTGATGACACCTGTAATCCTAGTGTTGGGGATGTGGACACAGGCAGATCTCTTGGAGTCACTGGCTGGCCAGCCAGTCTCACCTCATTAGCAAATCCCAGGTCCCAGGGAGACAGTCAAGAAATAGGATAGTCAGCTGCTGAGGTTGACCTCTGGCCTCCATACATACATGCACCCACACACAAATACACATTTTTCATGAGCATATGCAAGGGAGGTCAGAGGGTCTGCTGAAACCTCATAGCAGAGGGCCCATGACACACCCTCCAATCAAGAGGGTATGCACAAGGCTAAGCTGCCCATTTGCAAACCTCACCAACTCGAAGACGAAAGGAATTGAAGGAGTGCCTGTTGATTCCATCCAGCTTGCTCATCAGGGCCATGCTGAATTCCACCAAGACACCAATGTGCACATGCTTCCGCTCTAGGTCCTGCAGGACATGGATGGCATACCTACTCTACAGCCTTAATTGAGGGCACACACATCCCGTGGGGATAGGATTCCTGTTCCCACCAGGGATCTCCAGGCTGTGCCAGAAAATGCCTCCACCCCAACACAACCTTTAGTAAGGTGCTCAGGACTAGGGATAGCCTGTAGTATTTACTTTCACACAGGCCTGGAGTACCTGGTTCTCGTGTCCTGAGGGGACACTGAGCCCTGCTGCGGCCATGTAGGTGCTACCAATGGTCTTGATCTTCTCCACACCACTGAACTTGGGCTTCAGCAGCAGCTGCAAAACAAAAGGAAGAGAGGACCCACCTTCCCCTGGCGTGCAGTGCAAACACATCTCATGTATGTCGTTGTCCATCTGTGGTCATGACTGCAGGTGAGGACACAGCTCCCATCATCTCATCCCTTCCCTTCTCTGCACTCTGATCCTTCTAAGAGCAACCTACCCAGCATAATTTTCTCAGAGGCGGGTCAGTGTCTTCCACAAACCAGCCCAAACTGACTTCCTGAAATGGTTGACAGCATGGCTCAGCCTGAGTCAAAGTTGTTCTGGAAGGACCTAACCTGTTGGCACCTGTCCAGTAGAGATTTAATAAAAGTTTCCTTTTATTAAAAAAGATTTTTTATCTTGATATTTAATGTATATAGTTTCCAGCCAGTTGACCTCGTGTTTTGTTTGACTACTGTTCTCTCTTACAGGACTAAGGATCGAACCAGAGCCTCTCACATAGTTAAGGTTACATCTCCACCCTGCCTTGCCACTACACAGGTGACAGACTGTACACCCCTGTGCATACTGGCCAGGTTGTACCTCATCAAAATCAGCAATGATCTCATTCAACAGGCGCAGGCACTCCAACCCTTCTTTGTTGACATCACACTCGGTGTAGAACACTTTGAAGTCCGGAACGGATGCAAACATGACACAGACACAGTCATAAGACTGATGGTACCAGTCCTGCAGCAGGGCAGGAGAGAAACAGGACCCTAAGACCACTAACCCAGGGGCTCAAGTGCTGGTTGGCTGTGTGAGCTGAATGCAGTTGAATGCAGCTAAGGCAGGAGGAGTCCAATCAGGAGGTAGTGTTATACTGAGCTGTCACTAGACCTGTTTCCTATGTCAGAAGGGCTCTGCCACATGCAAGTACAGGATTCTTATCAATACAGAACATCCAGATGCCAGACGACTCAGTATGTTTGAACCTCATAATGATCTGTTTCCAGGGTGGAAATCAAGGTCAAGGAGTCATCTTACCCACAGCCCCTGGTGGACATATATCTCTGACTTGACTGCAAGTCTGCCTTTGCATCTAGCATACTCCAGGGGTACTGCTAAGTAGCCCAGGCTTTCCCTGGGCAGCTCTGCCCACAGATTCCTAGAGCACCCCACCTTCACACACCTCAGCTGCCTTGTCTCCAATGAAGTGGGCAGCCACATGCGCTGGCAGCACATTTTCTAGAAGGAGGCGGTTCACATTCTCCATTGTTTCAAACTCCTCATGTTCCTTCTTGAACTTCTTCTTCCACAGACAGTCCAAGCGGCAGTAATAGTCAATCTGCAAACCAGGGAGCCAGTGCCATAGCTGTCACACCTGACACACCACCCAGGGCTGGGATCTACAAGACCTGCAGCACCTCCATGGCTGGCCTCTGCTGTGTTGGTATTGCAGACCCTGCTCTCTGCACCGACTGTCTGCTCAGCAGAAGCTGGACAAGGAGTCTACACACCTGTCTAGACAGCAAGATGAGGGTGGCATAGAACAGAATCAGGTAGAAGTTGATCATGGTCTTCAGGTCTCTCTCTAAGCATCTGCTGGGGAAGGGGGCAGTCACCTGAGCCCCTGGAGCAAGGGTGTAGTTGTACATGCTTTGTGCAGCAGGCAGGAGTGGAGGTGTCCTAAAGGGGTAGGGAGTAGACAGTTGCAGAGGGGGCTGTGGTGGCAGCCTCGGTGAAGGGACTTCTGGGTCACTCCAGAAGGCCCATCTGCTGAGTGAGGAGCCGCGATGGCTGTAGATTAGCATAAGGACCTGGCCAGAGTAAGGCAGACAATTTTTTTTTCTAGGTCCTCAATCCAAGGCCAAAACCTTGAAGGCTACAGGGCACTCTTCAACCCGCAGGAGTGTGCACTACCCAGAAGACACAGGCATCTATCTGTACTTCTGACATTGGTGATCTGGCCACAGGTCAGACTTAGCTGGCTCATGGCTCCCATCTCACATCGTGATAGGTCCAGAAAGAGGAGAAGCCTGACTGCTAGGACCTCCCCAAGAGCCTAGTAGTAAGCCATACACCCAGCTCACTGCTGGAGACCTGGAGCCTGGACCAGTCTTTGTGGCTCTGGAAAGCAGAAATCCACTTGTCCACAGTATGGTTCGTTGGTACCACGGACAGAGATGCGCCATGCTCTGGCCAAGCCTAGGTTGCAACAAACCAACTTTAGTGGGCTACAGAGACACCAGCAAGTAGGGCCCCACCTATGTGTACTGTTGGTTTCGGTGCTGTTGCCTGGGACGTGCCAGCATGGGGAGAGGTTGAAGAGCAGCAGGTAAGCCACCAAGGCCACTGTCAGCAGCATGGCCTTCAGTTCCAGGCTTATCCGCAGGAAGACGGAGCACGAAATGAAGCCCAGGATGCAGCTGCAGATGTAGTACTGCAGGTAGGGACAATATCCTGTGTCAGTCACCAGAAGGTATGCCTGGAACTGTCTGCTGCCAGTTCCCTCCTGCTGAGGACCTCCACGGCCGGGCGTCTGTACCATCCTTGGCCTACTGCTTCCCTTTTCAGCAGATCAGTAAGGGCACTGCATAGCACTGGTGTGAAGGTCATCCCTAGTCTCCCCACTTCTCATGACCCCTACTCTTGACTTGGGCCTCTCCAGGTTTATGTCAGCTGTCCTGGGCCCAGCCCTTTTTATTCCTTTAAGGCTTCAATTAACCTCTGATGCAGAGAATCTGACTGCACAGGGAGAGTGACCCAAAGACACCCTCTAGTGCAACTGATGCTGGCCTGCAGTCCCTGCCCACCCCAAGTCTTACAGCAAGAAGCAATGACCCAATGTTCTGTTTCCCTGGCATGGGGGCAGGCAGGAAACAGTCTTGGCTGCCTGGACCTGGCCTCCATTTACACAGGGAGACACTGGATTTCTTCCTTCTCTCCAAGGCCTTAAAATTCAAACCTTCAAACCATGAGCTGTGCTCTGGCCAGAGTGGTCCAGCAGTACAAGAGGACTGGCCAGGGGCTGGGTGGTGCTGGGAGCCAGGATGAGCATACTCACCGGGAGGAGCTCACACAGGGTCCCAACTCTAGTTCTTGCAGCCAGCAGACTTGTCTCGTTGCCTCTAGGCCGCTCTGAGCCTGAGTTAAGCATCAGTGGCTGAGGGGAGACAGGTTGCCATTAGAGTAGATCCACGGATGAAGAGCTTCCAGACCCAAGGTGGGTGACAACTATAGGAACCAAAGGTGCCCTGATGCTGTGTGCTAGGCTCTCAGCTGAGCCCAGCAAGCAGCTGTGTCCACAGCACCCACCAGGTATGAAGTACCTAGGGTGGGGAGAGCTACAAAACAGAAGTGTTGACAACAGTAGCCCAGGGAAAGCATGAGAAAAGGCTAGGATTGGCCCTTCAAGAGCCCCCTTCTCCTGGACTCAGAGAAAGGCATGAGAGTGCACTCCCAAAACTGCAGCCTATAGTGTAGGAACAGTGTGGAGGAGACCTCTGTTCTAAAGGAAAGAGCTAGCGTAAGGCAGGGCTGTGAGTTCCTACAGGCTGCTTGGCAACTACCCACATGGGACATGAACCACAGGGCAAGTCTTAGCCCTTACTGAGGAAAGAGTCAAAAAGAGTGTGGGAAGGAAGAGCTGGCAGTCAGCACATATCTGTAGCATTTCTGGGTGCCTCAAGCCCTCCTTCGAAGGGGTGAAGAGCTCTAAGCCTGTACTGGGGACCCTGCAGAGCTATGGAGGGGTCACACCAAATGGAACTGTTCAGGCAACAAGAGTGGGATTCTAGAACCTGGGTTCCCCAGGTCTAAGATGGTTCCTTTCCTGATGTGGGATTACCCTCTGTATGCTGTGAATATGTTTTATTACCATTGGTTAATAAAGAAGCTTCTTTGGGCCTATGGCAGGGCACAATAGAGTAAGGCAGGAATTCCAAGCAGAGATAGAGGAGAAAAGAAGGTTGAGTCAGGGAGATAGCATGTAGCTGCCAAAGGAGACAGACACCAGAATCTTACCTGGTAAGCCACAGCCTCATGGCAATACACAGAATAGAAATCGATTAATTTAGCTAGCTAGGAATATGTGTAAGCTATTGGCCAAGCAGTGTTGTAATTAATATAGTTTCTCTGGATTATTCGGGTCTGAGCAATTGGAAATGAACAATCTCCGCCTACACTTTCCCCTGTGCTGACCCCATAACTCACCATGTTGATGACAGCAACAGTCAGTAGGCTGCCAACAGTCAGCACAACCAGGGACAGCCTGAGCAGGGGCTGCGTCTCCACGCTCTCTGAGATGGCCTGGAGTATACCTCGGGCTGGAAAGCACCTCTATGGAGAGGGACAAGTCATGCAAACAGCAGCTGGGACGAAGGACAGCCCTACTCAGGAGGATGGATGGCACTAACCAGCCTGGGAGGCTAAGGACTTGAGAGCAGTCTGTAGGGACTCAGTTCTCCCGGAAATACGACAGGCACCCAACCATTGCCCAACTACTGGTGAGGAAGAGGACACAGGGATGAGGAGTGAACTGGATTCAGGGATTCACTCACCGAGAACTCAGTAGCGAAGCAGAGACTTAGCACCAGCCCCAGCAGGCAGGCCACAAGTCCAAAGGACACACCCAGAGTGGCCATCCTGGAAAGGAAGGAAAGCGTGAGTCCAGGTCCCCTCCACCAGTCCGTTCTCTAGTTCATAGTCAACCTGTCCCTCCCCAGTGGATATTCTTCAGCCAGCAAAGGAGACCTTGAAGAATGATTCCAAATGTCCCACAAGCAATAAAGATCAAGGTTGTCATCAAGTCCCCCTGGAGGCCAAGTTTATAAAAGGTGAGTCACATCGTGAGCCTCTGGAACCATGTCTGCCATGAAAACATGAAAGCATCTGTATAGGGGGCTGGAGAGATGGCTCAGGAGTTAGGAACACTTGTTGCTCTTGTGAAGGATACAGGTTCAATTCCCAGCACCCACATGGTGGTTCCCCACCACCTATAGCTCCAGTCCAGGCGACCAGACACCTTCCTCTCACAGCCTCGGGCACCAAACACATGTGGTACAAATGCATACATGTAGGCAAAACTCACAAAAAATACAATTAAAATTTTTTTTTGGTTTTTCGAGACAGGGTTTCTCTACAGCTTTAGAGTCTGAAACTTGCTCTGTAGACCAAGTTGGCCTTGAACTCGACAGAGATCCACCTGCCTCTGCCTTCTGAGTGCTGGGATTAAAGAAAGGTGTGTGCCACCACCACCTGGCTACAATAAAAAAAAAAAATTGAGCTGGAGAGATGGTTCAGAGGTTAACAGCACTGACTGTTCTTCCAGAGGCCCTGAGTTCAATTCCCAGCAACCACATGATGGCTCCCAACCATCTGTAGTGAGATCTGGTGCCCTCTTCTGCCCTGCAGGCATGTAGGCAGAACACTGTATACATAATAAAT
>JAQHUG010000066.1:3930821-3963744 GCA_028555095.1 Dicrostonyx torquatus | reverse complement strand
GTAGACCAGGCTGGTCTCGAACTCACAAAGATCTGCCTGCCTCTGCCTCCCGAGTGCTGGGATTAAAGGTGTGCACCACCACCGCCCAGCTAATAAATATATCTTTAAAAAAAAAGTATGACACAAAAAAACACATTTAAGCATTCATATAGAATTTTTTATTTAGCTTGGTTTGCTTTTGGTCTTACTGTTGTTGTTTTGGTTTTTCAAGACAGGGTTTCTCTGTGTAGCCCTAGCTGTCCTGGAACTCACTCTGTAGACCAGGCTGGCCTCAAACTCACAGAGATCTGCCTGCTTCTGCCTCTGGAGTTCTGAGATTAAAGGCATGCACCACCACCGTCTGGCTTTAGTTTAGTTTTGATACAGGGTCTTACGGTTCTGATTGACCTGGAACTTACTATATAGACCAGTCTGGTCTCAAACTTGTAGCGATCCTCATGCCTCTGCCTCTGAGTGTTGTGGAACCACAGGCCTAGGTCACTATACCTGGTTGCTATTTAGCCTCTGTGTGTGTGTGTGTGTGTGTGTGTGTGTGTGTGTCTGTATGTGAATGTAGGCGCCTACATGTCATAACATGCATGTGGAGGTTAGAGAATAATTCTGGAGTCAGTTTAACCACGTGGATGGCAGGGATTGAACTCCAGCTGTCAGGCTTGTTGGCAGGTGCCTTTACCCGCTGAGTAATCTCACTAGCCCTGTGTAGTCTGTTAAACACATCCAAAACCACAATGCCAGTCATACTTTCTTTTAACTGCCCCCTGGAAGCTATCTGTGGCCCCTCATCCCTGTCCACGCAAGCAAGACCCCAGAACATGAAGTAGGAATTTCAGGGTTCTTGGGTCCAGGCTGGATGCCATGTGAAAAGGAGAAATGACAGTGCCCACTGTCTCCAGAGGCTAAGATCAAGACCACACAAACAACAGGACTTAGCAGCAGATGGGAGTCTGGGTCAGTTTCACTCCCAGTCACAAGGAGGGGCCAGTAACTTCAGCTCTGGGGCTATAACCCCTGATCCAGTTGGGGGGGGGGCAGATCCAGAGCTGAAGTCACTGGTCCCTTCCAGTTAGCCATGAAGCACCCTGTCAGTTTCTGTTGGGTCCTGCCAAGGTCACCAGCCCTCTGGCTGGACCCCACTGGGCTTGCTCATCCTCCCCACTACAGGCTGACCTGGGCATCACGAGAAGATGGACAAGCAGGATGCAGACGAAGACAAGGCTGGCACAGGCGAAGTCATAGCGAGCACGAGGGATGGGCACCAGGCGGTACTGGGTGGGGGAGAAGTGACAAGACCGTGAAAGACAGCTACCAGTGAAGTCCCTTTAATGCCCATTTCCAAGTTCATATCCTAAAATAAAATGTGTGGCACCACTCGGGGGGCTCGAGGTAGTAGTGCTTCACACAGTAATCCACCTGCCAGTATTATACTGTTCCTCTCTGCATGGGCAATACTTAACACCCAGCAAGGCTTTCGTTTTCATTTCTCAGGCCCCACACAGGAAACAAACTTCTGCTCCTGGGACTGTTTGTCAGTAGACCTGACCTCACCCCTCACAAAGGAGTATTATCTGGGTCCAAGCCCCTGGACAAACAGGTAGGGATCCCTGTGTCTACTCTGTGACCACATCATCATGCTCCCATGGTAGAGGAGCAATGAAGACTCAGGCCATGTGACCCACAGCCAAGGGAAGCCCCCTCCGCTTTCTTCCCAGAAACTTTACTCAGAGATCCCCAGGGAGAAGATTCCTCCCCTCAATATTGGACATCAGGCCATGAAGGTCAGGACCCTCCTTGGATAGCCACATCCTAAAGCTAAGGACAACCAGCTCCAACACCTATGAGCTGCAGGCTCCTGTCTAAACTGGATATGGCACCTGTCTGGCTGCTTGGAAAGGTGGAGTCGATCCTGATATGGACCCAAGACCTGCAGGGAGCCATAAGTTGCTCTAGACCTCTGAAGCCACTAGGGTATAAAGTGTGTCACAGCAGTCAGGCAGGAGGCCCCACAGGTATGCAACCAGGAGACTGGATTTGGGATAGCATCCTCCTGAAAATCTTAAGCACTCACTCGCCCCAAACCTTAGGGACAGATCTCTAGGGTGGTGTCAGGTAAAGTGGGGGAGGCCAATAGAAATAGCCACAAATGAGGCTGCGCAGAATCCTGTCTACCCAGCAGTCAGTTCAGAGTGCCCCATGGGTCTCCCCACCCTGTGCAATTTCCTGGACCTGATAGTTCATGCCCCACCCACCAGGTTCTGTGGTACTTGCCCAAATCTCACCTCCCGCTCGAAGTCCTTCTCCAGGAAGATGGGACCAAAGGTATGGAAGTCATCAGACTTGGAGCAGCAAGGCCTGGGGAAACAGCAGCACAATGTCCACAGAGCAGGAGAGGGCGACAACCCCAGGGCAAGGGAAGGAACTACAGACCACAGCCAGGGCTCCATGTCTAGCAGAGGGGACCAGCCCTGCCGTGGGAGGGAAGAGGCGGGTAGAGATCCCAGGCCTCACCTGGTGGAGCTGAGCCCCTCGATGGCTGAGAGCATCTCGTCATCGCAGTCATCATCCAAGCGCCCCTTGGGGGAGGCACTCCTAGAATTAGAGTCCCAGCGACATCACTCCAGGGGCCCACCTGGCCAGAGGCTAGGCTATGAATGATGGATTTGCCAGTAGGAGTACTGGTATCTGGTGGGGTCCCTGAGTTCATAAAAGGGGTTAAGGGAAGGGCCAGCAGCCCAGCAAGAAGCAGAGGACATATCCTAACCCCTAGACCAAAGCCATCTCAGCTAGGGCCAAGATCAGCACAGAAGCCAGAGAACACACAGCAACCCACTGCCCCTGCCCTAGGGTAGCACACAGCAGGCATCCCACCCCAGTCATTCAAAGAGCCTGGGACCTGGAGGGTCCTGTACCCTGAGAAGACAAACCTGAGCCCTGGCAAACCTATGGAGGCTTGGGCTGGGCCTGGAGGGGCTGCCCCAGATAGAGACTGGTCAGGGCACCTGACTGCAGGAGGAGCCTGGCATAGCACTGGCAGTAAGCCGTGTGCAGGAGGGCAGTGCACCTACCTGGCAAGGGCACGGTGTCGGCGCAGTGAAGTGGCCTGAAAGGGGCAAGAAGGAGAAGGTGACCACTCCCTGAACACTGACTCTCATTCCCCATGGGTCTGGCTTTCTTTCCTCAGACTGGAAAAGGACCAGGAGGTTCTAGGATATTCCAGACCCCATTGGAGCCTTCTTCAAATACTTCGTCCTGTCCAGAAGGGAGGCTTGGCAGAGACTACCCACAATGCAGCTAAAGAAGGGCGCGACAGAGCCTTTTGCTCCCTGTCCTCTCAGAGGGCTCCTGACCCAGCAACCAGATGGAAGGGGACCTACCTTTGACCTCCGTCCATTGGAAATGGGGGTCTCGCTGCTGCTCACACTCTCCCTGTGGTTGAGGTGTGCAAAGGGCCGTGCCGCACCCCAGGACTCAAGATAGCGGGTTACACGCACTGAAGCCCGCATCTTCAGGGTCGCATCTCCCTTGGGCTTGGGGAGGTGATGGCTGGGTGGGGGTGGCTGCTGGCTCTGCAAACACATAGACATGACCTGTCCTGCCTGTTCCCCTCTCAACCGTCCCTGGCATGCATGTAAGCACGCCTGGAGCACTGGCTGATCTGGTAAAGGGGAAAGTATTAAGTTTCTGAGCCTCTTCTTGAAGCGTGGGATGCCCTAGGGACCAGTTGAATCCCCAAATCAGGAAGAGGCTGATGTCCACACAGCTCAAGCTCAGCCACCCTTGAGGAAGGGTAAGTGGGAGCCCTGCCCCTCCCACCCACATGTGGTTCACACATGCTCCTTCCGGTGAGAGCAATGGGAGGAGGATGTGTGCTGGCCTGAACCCAGAGACACAGCTACTAAAACCGCCAGCCCACTCCACAACCAGCCTTGAGCTCAGCTCAAGGCCCATCTGCCACACACTTGCTGGGCCCAGCACCATCCTGGGGCCTCAGTGGTTCAACCAGGCCCAGGGAGGGTCCAGCTCTGCCTCCTGTCCCAGTGCCAATGAGCCCCAAGGCCCCTTTAACACATGCCTGGGCCTTCGCCATTCAGGGCGGCCAGGTATGGCTGGAAGCAAGAAAAGAAAAGAAAAGAAAGCCCCAAGATCATCAGACAAGCACAGGCTACCTTGTGCCTGCTGAGGCTCTTTCCTCCCTCGCCATCCCCCCCGCCCCCCGCCGGCATCTCAGACATGCCCTCCAGAGCCCTTCTCCTCAGACTTGCCGACACCAACAGGCAGCAGCCTACCTACAGCCCCAGACCTGGCCAAAGCGCAGTGGCAAATTTACTTGGAAACTTCCAGAGTCTCTGGGCATAGAAACCTCTTTAAACCCTCTGAGGCTCCTCTCCTGCTGGCTACCCTGGTCACGTGCTGGCTGGAGACAAGAACAGGCCCCTCTAAACTGCCAGCTATGTGAATAAACAGATGAACGTGCTGGAGAGAGGGACCGGGCAGAACGACAGTCCCACACTGCGAGTCACACACAAACACACACACACACACACACACACACACACACACACACACTGCTGCTTCTCTGGAGCCTGGCCAGCATCCTGCAATTGTGCTGGCTCAGGCTGGCAGCCCTCGGGGTGGGTTTTGGAACCATGCCTGCAGATGTCTTTGAGGTTGGGGCTTCATCCATTTCAAAGCCACTAAGTGCATGCTCAGAGCAGAGCTGGGCCATCTGCGGGCTAGAGGGTCAGTGGTCTCTGACAGCATGAATGACAATAAACAAGGAAAAGGATAAATAAACAAGACCACATGGGGACAGTAAGGCCAGAAGCAGGCATTTTCCTGCATGTGGGGGCTGTCCTGTGGACATGGAGTAGCCATGGCAGGCAACGGAAGTTAGGTGGGTTTGCAGGCTGCCCCCAGGCATAGCCAAGGGCCAGAACCAAGAGAGCACCATTCTGCCACCTGCCACCATTCTGGAGCAAACTCCATGGATGATTCAGGAGGTTAAGTCCACAGACAACAAAAGGCAACAGACTGCCAGCTTGGAGCAGTCAGCAGACAAACCCAGGAGGCAACTTGAGCCACCTGAGAGTCCCAGTACTACAAGCTCCAGGAGCAGGCTGCCCGGCCATTCCCTGCTTCCCTGAGCCTTCGCAGGGGTGAAGAGGTCTTCCTGCTATTAGCTTCGTGGACCTGCACTAACACCGCACTCCGTGCCCAGAGCTGCTCAAACAGGTCTTGCTCCCCACCTTACAGAAACACAAACAGCTTGTTCCTTGGTGTCCTAGAATGTGTCCAGTTCAAGGAAGTGTCCTCCTACTTTGAGTTAGTCTCTGCCACCTCACCACAGTCTTGAGGGTCAGTTGCTAGTAGTTGGGAACCTTGCTCCCCAGGCTGCCCAATCCCCATCCACCCCCAAGCCCTTGTACCCGAGGGTCTATCACCAGGTAGGTTCGGATGTTCATCTCTTTCAGGTAGGGGTCGCGCTGCTGCCCGTTCCCATCCTCCACCTCGTACGCCTTGTCCAGGTGGTTCAGTGTCGCCTCTGTGATGTGTACCCGGCTGCGGAGATGGCCCAGGCACCCACTTAGGGGTGCACAGCAGATGGGGCTGGCACCATCCCCTGCCTCCACACCTGGCCCCGCCCTGATCAGCCTGCCCTGCTGAAACTCACCCAGGGACTCCAGCTGCCTCCATCCTGTTGGCCAGGGACACATCATGGGACCACACATCATACTGCCACTTGCGAAGCCCGATGACCCCACAAAGCACATTCCCGGAGTGGATACCCACCCGCATGCTGATGTCCACTCCTGTGGCCTCCCGCACCTGCCTGGAGCAGAGCAGTCTGTCACCTACAGCAGTTCAGGAACACACTGGGGGTCTTGGGTGTGGCAGCGCACCAAGGAGGGAGGCAGAGGTTCCTCTTCAGAGAGGTCAAGAACTCCATCCTTGGGAGTGTGTAAGTTCACACCCAGCTCAAGGGTGTGTAGGAAGAGAAAGGGACTTAGGACGCCATTTATGCTGATGCACCACCTTCTGTCCCAGGTATCCCCTGCTGGGCAGCCCTGATTGATTCTGATAAGGCTGCCAGGGTATAGAGGATGCTAAGCCCTATCCAGCACCCAGTATAGACAAGGACTATGGGGGCTTCTCTATTCCACCTGCAGGAAATGAGAGCCCTATTCAGCACAAGGAGGCCCCAGGGTGGAGCCTCCCAGGACGTGGTACCACCCTATTTCCCAGGCATGAGCAGAGCTCTATACCCCTCAGGCAAGCTGGTATTAGGAGCCCAGGGGCCACCAGCACCTGTGTCCACCACCAGAACTGTGGGTGAGCTGAAGCCACCAAGGCTAGGCCAGCAGGAGCAAAAGCTGCCTCTCCACAATGCAGAATGGGACGTGCTGGGTCCCACAGCAGGCATCCTGGTTGTTCTGCACGGTAGACTATCCTACCACTTGGGGAGAGTTCTGGAGGTACAGCAGAGTGGTATCAGATAGAGTACCTCCTCTGCTGCCTAAGGCCATCTCCACCACCACCTCATGAATCTTCCTGCACGCCCTGAGCACCTCAGCAACAGACCACTGCCAGCAGAAGGGCCCAGAAGATCCAGGCCTACCTGTTGATGCAGAGTAAGCCCTCTGGCACCAGAGGCTTCCCAGAGGAACTGAAAGCTAATGGCGTCTGAGAGCTGGACCTCGCCTCTGGAAGGCCTTCCTGCTATCTGTCCTGAGTTCCTCCTATAATCTCAGTCCTTGGAAGGGTGGAACCCAGCTGCCCAAGCTCAGTTTTCATTCATTTTGTTTTGTTTTGTTTTTTGAGACAGGGTCTCTCTATGTAGTCCTGGAACTTGCTCTGTAAACCAGGCTGGCCTCAAACTCACAGAGCTCTGCCTGCCTCAGCCTCCTCGGTACTGGTATTAAAGGTGCGCACCACCATGCCTGGCCTAACTCAGCTTTTAAGATGCTTCTGGAACTTGAAGCCACAGGTTCAAGGGAGGCCAACAGAAGGAGTCTGCGTCCTCCACACAGCATGCTGAGAATCCAGGCAAGCTTCACACCCCACCTCGGTTTGGAGTTGGGCAGGGGGACATGCTCCTGGGCCCTGGCCCACCTGCACCTACTTAATGGCCTCACATATGTCCAGACCCATCTTCACGCAGTTGCGGGCATGGGTGGGCAGCGACACAGGCAGGCCCGACACGCAGTAGTAGCAGTCACCCAGGATCTTGATCCGCATGCACTCGTTGGCCTGCAGGGTAAGCAAGCAAGGGGCATGCTCAGGGCAGGCCTGGGCCAGCTGGACTCCTTCCTGCCATGAATGGCCTTCAGGGCTGGCTCAGTGGCTGCTGCAGAGCATGGCAAGGGGACCTGGAGAGACCCAGCCAGGAATCCAGATGAAAGCAAGGCTTAGTAAGAACCATGCAGGAGGGGGTGCCTTTTTTATTTGCCCATGTAATGTCTGAGCACCTATTGTATACCTGGCCAGCTACTAGGACACAGCAGCAGACTACAGATACGAACCCAGCAGCTGCGGAATGAGCATGCAAGCAGAAGGCTGGGACTAAATCAATGCGACTGAGAGATTTACCCGGGAGGAGGAGGAGGAAGGGCCCAGGAGACCAGAGCCATCACAGCCCTAGAAGAGCATTTTGGGGACTAGAGAGATGGCACAGTGGTTAAGAGCACTGACTGCTCTGAGGACCTGGGTTCAATTCCCAGCACCCACACAGCAGCTCACAACTGTCTGTAACTCCAGTTCCAGGGGATCCAGCCCCCAGCACAGATCTACATATAGGCAAAACACCAAGGCACATAAAATAAAAATAAATTATTTAAAAAAAAAAAAGAAAGAAAAGAAAAGCCATTCCTATTTGGTATGCCAGGCTTCTCCGTGCCAGAAGGACAAATTCCACTCTGCCTAGGCCACTACGTCCTTGTCTATCTCCCTGATAATCTGCTCTACACACACTGAGCTGCCTTCACGTCCTGGAGACAGTTTTGTGTCTGCTCCAGGCCTTGCTCCCCTACCCCACAGGCTTCCCTTCCCTGGGTGTGAATTTGTCTGCCCCCTCCCCGCCACGAGCCTCAAACTCACAGAGATCAGCCAGCTCTGCCTCCCACGTGTGCCATCATACTAGGCCATGGGTTCCTTTGTAAGGCTTCTAAAGGATTCACTTTATTTTATTTTTATTTTTTGTTTAAATTTTTAAAAAATATTTATTTATTGATTATGTATACAATATTCTCTCTGTGTGTATGCCTGCAGGCCAGAAGAGGGCACCAGACCCCATTACAGATGGTTGTGAGCCACCATGTGGTTGCTGGGAATTGAACTCAGGACCTCTGAAAGAGCAGGCGATGCTCTTAACCTCTGAGCCATCTCTCCAGCCCTTGTTTTATTTTTCAAGGCAGGGTTTCTCTGTGTAACAGCCCTAGCTATCCTGGCACTCGCTCTGTAGACCAGGCTGGCCTCAAACTCACAGAGATCCACCTGTCTCTGTTGGGATTAAAGGTGTGCACCATCGCTGCCTGGCTTCTTATATGCACACCTCACCTGGGACTTTGTCAAGCTGAGACTCTGAGTGAGGCTGGGCATTCTGGCTGCTGCCAGACCAAAAGCCATTTGCAGACTGCAGGTCTAAGCCGCCATCTGCTCTGGACCCATAAACACTCTGGGCATGCACTCAGCCTTGTTCTACATCTGCTGAGGCGGATGGGTAGGAGAAATCACCTCCTATCGAGACACTAGCCCTCAGCCTCAGCCTCCCATCCACTCCCAGCTCATGCAACACGTGCTGTCCTGTGACGGCAGCGGCCGGCTGAAAGCGTGCCCAGGCTCACCTTGGCAATCTGGTCAAATTTCCCGAACAGCTCATTAAGCACCACCACCAGCTCCTTGGGGGAGCAGTCACTGGCCAGCCGCGTGAAGCCCACGATGTCTGCATACAGGATGCTAGTCCGGGTGGATAGAGCTTGGATCAGATCCCTGGAAGGCGGGCCCTGCCTCTGCCCCCATCAGCCTCAAAGGCCAGAAGAGATGCCCCTGGCCAGCTTGACCCATCCTAGTCCCAGAGGCCTCTCACTACAGCAGGACAGAGCACACTACCTACGCTCAGATCCCAGCACCCTCCCCTCTCCCTGCACCTGCACTCAGAGAGTCAAGAGACCTCAACTCCGGAAATACAACTCCCCTTCTTTCCAATTCTCCCCAGGCCCTGAAAGAATCACAGGTAAGCAAGCTGAGGTCCCGGGAGGTAGGTGACAAAGCCCTCAGGCCTTGCTGTGTCCCATGTCCTGTGAGACCCCAGGCAAACAGATGTAGCCCTGACTTGGACTAAAAGGTGTCTGCTGGGACATAATGCTGGCCCTCAGGCAGAGACCCAGGTAGAGTTCAAAGGGGCCACTACACCTCACAAGAGATCCTGCACCTGTCAAATGAGTAAGGCCAGGTAAGGACGGGGGTACCTGGTCACCAAGCTCAGGGGCTTCACCTCCTTTAGGGAGAATCATCAGAAATGCCCTTCTCTCCCCACCCAATTGTCCAGCTAATTCATGTGACCTGCTTTGATTTGGAGGAGACACTGGATCTTCTTCCCCTAATACCACCCTAGCTCTTTAAGAGCCTTGATCTGATTCTCCCCATGAAGAAACAAGGAGAGGGGTTGGGGATTCAGCTCAGTGGTAGAGTGCTTGTCTAGCAAGCTCGGGGCCCTGGGTTCAGTTCTCAGCTCCAGAAAAAAAAGAAGAAGGAAGGAAGGAAGGAAGGAAGGAAGGAAGGAAGGAAGGAAGGAAGGAAAAAAAAAAAAACAAACTGAGGCCCAAGAAAGAGGCTGACTGCCAATCCCTGTGTGGACTGAGGCTCCCAACAGAGCACTATTTGCCCAGGGAAAGGGGAGTGGTGGCCAGATTCTCAAAGGACACCATGCCGCATGCATTTCCCAAGCCCTACCCACCTGACATTCTGGTGCCGCTTGACATAGAGGCTGTGAAAGTTGTTGTCAGGCATGTGGCGGCGGTCACCACCCTCTTTGAGGCGCTCAATGATAGCCAGCTTCATGCCCATGGATATATGAGCTGGCAGCACCGAAAGCAGCAGGTTCTCCTGGGCACAGAAAGGCAGACCAGTGGGAGGACAGTGGAGGCAGGCCCCAGACTAGCCACCTGCACCTCATTTCTTCCCACAGACTTTACCCATGATGCCACTGTTTCCTGATGGGTTCTATGTACATAGGATCACCCTGACAGAGCACCTGCCCTCCCTGTCACCAAAGCCCTGAGGACTGACACCTTCAAGGGACCAGCCACATGGGCCACATGTGTAGCACTTGGCCCAGTGGAGGGAGGACAAGGTGGGGTACACAGCAGTCGGGGAGAAGGGAAGAGGGCAAGTAGGTCTCTACCTGCTGGCGCTTCTCCACACGCAGCTTCCGGCGGATCTGGATACACTTGACGGTGTAGATGAAGAGGTCCCGGGAAGCATCCTGCAGCTGGTGCTTGTGAAAGGCCCCCGTGAAGTTCCCACCCAGGAGGATAATGGCGTTGGCAAGAAGCTGAGGGCAGCCGAGGGCAAGCAAGGCTCAGTCAGCATGGTCCAGTCAGCACACTTGCTCAGCATGACCCCCCACACATATAAGACATGGTGGCATTTGTCCCCACTGCCTGACCCAAATACTCTTCAAGTTTTTTTCCTGGGTTCGGCCGAAAACTGAGGTCCAGGTGGCAGTTGAGTCCCTAGTGAGTTGCTATGATCACAGGACCAGAACTTGGGTCTTCTTTGCCCTACCAGACAACATGCTCTATCTGTTCAGGCCATGGTACCAGTCCACGGATGCCAAGTACTTCCAAGGAGATGCTGGCTACCTCACTGAGCTCTAAACCCAGCCATAGAAGGTACAGAACCCAACTGGCTGCCCAGAGCTCTGACCTCTCTCCCAGACGTGGCATTTAAGCCAGTCAGAAGGAAGACACATCCCTGCACCCCAATGATGTGAATTGGGGGAACACTTACTCAACAGAGTCAACATACCAAGACCAGGGTGTTAAGAACCTAGGTCAGGGTCCTGGGGAGAGACATTCAGGGCAGGACCCTGAGCACAGCTAGGGCCTGAGCCCACAGACTATACTAGACCAGCAGTTGGGACAGACAAGATGGGGCCCTGCCTGCTACCACAGGTCTGCAAACATAGCTCCCAAGCTCAATCTCCACCAGGCTAGAGCCGGCCCCCACTGGGCCTCTATGGCCCTCTCTCACCTGCAGTCCTAGCTGTGCGCCAGACATGGACGTCTTGGAGATTCCGGTCACAGCTCCAAACACCAGGAGGTGGGAGACAGTGGAGACCATCCCCACCGTGATGGCTGCCCGCGTGCTGAGGGGTAGCAGGGCATACACCACAAAGACGATGAACAGGAAGTAAGGCACCTGGGAACAGTGCACCCCGAGAGTCAACATGGCCCAGGACCACGTAGGAGGAGAGGTCCTCAGCCTCTTGGCACTTGGGACATCCCAAGCCTGGGATCTCTCATCTCTCCCCTACATGGTGAGGCAGAGGAACAGACACACAGCACGACAGGGAGACCTAAACTGCCTTGCTCGTCGCCTGAATACTGAGTCTCTGTGTCACTGAGCTCAGCTGTTGGCCTGATAACCACTGGAAGGCTGGGATGGGGCAGGGTCTCTTGTTGCCTCCCACTCCAGCCCTTCCTGCTTGCCCTTCAGTCTATGGTTTCATGAGCCTGAGCCTACCAATCACAGCCTGAGCTCACCCAATCACAGTCTGAGACCGCCCAATCACAGCCTGAGCCACCCAATCACGGCCTGAGCCCGCCCAATCACAGAAAATGGCATAGGCTGTGATCAGAGGATGCCACTTCAAGGCCAGGCTGGTGCAACTCAGCCAGTCTCCAGCTGTCATGTGGGACGGCTGTCCTACTCAGTGAACAGCCATCTCAACCTCTACCTGGGGACAGGCTGCTCAGGAACAAAGAACCCAGAGGAGAGTGGGTCCACAGTGGACCAGCTGCTGGTCAAGAGCTAGTCCTACTCAGTTCTTCCTGGCACTTGAACCCATTGGTGCTTTTTTGCCTTCCTGAGTTGCAATTTGGTCATCTTTAATCAAACGGGTTCTACCCAAAATGCCAGATCTCCAAAGGGGCACTTTGAGAAGAGAGTCAGCTCGGGCCATCTTAAACCCAGTGTCCTAGCCTGCAGGGAGACCACAGCACACTCCCATAAACCCCAAGGCCTTGTCCAGGCGGTGGTGGCGCATGCTGACTGCATATTCCAGCTACTCGCACCCAAGCCCAGTGACAGCGACTCCCACCTTTACCTGCTCCCACGCACAGGCTTCATTCTTCCAGGAGTCCCACACCAGCACAGAGCCGAGCAGCATGAGGCAGAGCCAGGTGAGCAGAGCCAAGGCCTGCAGCCATCGCCTCACCAGGCACTCAACATACACCAGCACGTAGAGAGCCACAAACAGTGTCAGCATGAAGAACGCAGTGCCCAGGAGAGCCTTGTGCCTGGGGGGATCCTGGGTGGAGCAAACAGACAGAGTACCCTGACTTTCTCCAGTGGAGCACCCGCCCCTCCAGAAATCTCCCCACAATCACTTCAAGCCCTTTCCACACAGCAGTGCTGAGCTCCCCTGACACTGGTCTCCCTATAACCTGAGGCCTTGCATGTAATGCCATTTCTGGTAGCACCGCCTTTCCCAGCCCTTGCAGCAGCTGGAGTACCGCGACTCCGCCCGAAGAGACCACTGCGCCCTGTGGGGGGCAGGTGCAACCACAGGAGCCAGAACAGGGTTTTCCTCAGGGAAAGTCTCGCTTAAGTCCAGGGAGAGAGGAATTTGTGCCTGACTAAAGAACTGGTTTTGGAGGGACACCACACAGAGGTGGCACTGGAGGAGGAGTGCAGGTGGGGATAAGGATCCAGACGACAGATGGACCCAGAAGATCCTGGGTCGTCCCCTCCCCCAGACACACCAGCCGCCTCTGGACAATGACAGGAAAGGGATGGATGTGCTGTAGCTGTAAGGTCCAGCTGTGCCCTTTCCACTCGACCAAGGCACTGGCTACCGACACACAACTGCCTGCAGCCTCTGCTATCACTTCAGGAACTTCTGACTGCATTTACAACAATCAGCAAGAAAATGAAGAAAAACCAAAACCAGGTTCTCTCTCGGTCATAGCTGAGTGACCAACAATGGCACACGGCTGGTGGCTGCAAGAGAGATGCCATCTGCCCTGACAGGGGCAGAGTCTATGCCAGCATTTAAGAGGATATGAATTCAAGGCCAGCCTGGGCTACATAATGAGGCCCTGTCTTTAAAAAAAAATAAAAATAAAGAAAAATAAGGAGGCATCGCAATCCCTGACTTCAAACTCTACTACAGAGCTACAGTACTGAAAACAGCCTGGTATTGGCATAAGAACAGACAGAAGGACCAATGGAACCAAATAGAAGACCCGGATATCAATCCACACATCTTCGAACACCTGATCTTTGATAACGAAGCAAAAAAAATATTAAATGGATGGGGCTGAGAGATGGCTCAGAGGTTAAGAGCACTGACTGTTCTTCCAGAGGTCCTGAGTTCAATTCCCAGCAACCACATGGTGACTCACAACCATCTGTAATGAAATCCGGTGCCCTCTTCTGGCCTGCAGGGATGCAGACATATGCTGTATACATAATTAATAAATAAATATTTTAAAAAATATTAAATGGAAAAAAGAATGCATATTTAACAAGTGGTGCTTAACTGGATATCAACATGTAGAAAAATGAAAATAGACCCATATCTATCACCATGCACAAAACTCAAGTCCAAATGGATCAAAGACCTCAACATAAAGCCAGCCACACTGAACCTTATAGAAGAGAAAGTGGGAAGTACACTTGAATGCATTGGCACAGAAAACCACTTCCTAGATAGAACCCCAGCGGCACAGACACTGAGAGAAACAATTAATAAATGGGACCTCCTGAAATGGAAAAGCTTCTGTAAAGCAAAGGACACAGTCAACAAGACAAAATGACAGCCTACAGAATGGGAAAAGATCTTCACTAACCCCACATCAGACAGAGGGCTGATCTCCAAAATATACAAAGAACTCAAGAAATTAGACACCAAATGATCACATAATCCAATAAAAAAAAATGGAGTACAGACCTAAACAGAGAACTCTCAACAGAGGAATCTAAAATGGCTGAAAGACACTTAAGGAAATGTTCAACATCCTTAGTCATCAGAGAAATGCAAATCAAAACAACTCTGAGATTCCATCTTACACCTGTAAGAATGGCCAAGATCAAAAACACAGATGACAACTTATGCTGGAGAGGTTATGGGAAAAAGGGAACACTTCTGCATTGCTGGTGGGAATGCAAGCTGGTACAACCCCTTTGGATGTCAGTGTGGAGATTTCTCAGAAAATCAGGAAACAACCTTACCACTTTTGGGTATATATCCAAAGGATGCTCAATCATGTCACAAGGACATGTGCTCAACTATGTTCATAGCAGCTTTGTTTGTCATAGCCAGAACCTGGAAACAACCAAAATTCCCCTCTACCGAAGAATAGATAAGAAAAATGTGGTACATTTACACAATGGAGTACTACATAGCAGAAAAAAAAAATGACAGCTTGAATTTTGCAGGAAAATGGATGGAACTAGAAAACATTATTTTGAGTGAGGTAACCCAGACACAGAAAGACAGTTGTCACATGTACTCACTCACAGGTGGTTTTTAAACATAAAGCAAAGAAAACCACCTACAAACCACAATCCCAGAGAACTTAGACAACAATGAGGACACTAAGAGAGACTTACATAGATATAATCTACATGGGAAGTAGAAAGTATGAAAAGACAAGATCTCCTGAGTAAATTGAGAGCATGGGACCTTGGGGAGGGGAGAGGCAAGGAGGGGAGCAGAGAAAAATGTAGAGCTCAATAAATATCAATAAAAAAGGAAAAAAAGAAGATGGCAAGGAGGAGGAAGAAGAGGAAAAGGAGGAGAAGTGAGGGAAGGAGAAAGAAGATGAGGTAAAGGGAAAAAATTCCAAGATCGTAACCAGATTCAGAAAGGAATACAGGGATTGATTGGTGATGTCTGCCATGGTCAGATAAGGGAAGGAAGTAACATACAAGTCTTGACTCAGATCTTTTAACAGAGTGAATTTCATGGTGAAAAAAATTGAGGGTGATTTCATACAATTAATATAATAACTAAAATCAATCAGACTTCAAGATCAAACTCAAATTGCCTGGTTTTTCATCCACCTAGCAGTTCACAAAAGAAGAAATGAAGCTTCAGACAAGGACCATCGTGCCAAAGCTTTCCCATCAGAGCAGGAAGGCCAAAGTGCCCTAGCCTGGGGCCTTACCTCATGACTAAAGGTGATGCTGATGACTGCAATGCAGATGGCCACAGCCACCAGGAGGAGCAAGAGCAGCAGTGGCCCATGCTGGCTGGTGAGGCGGTACTTCTCATAGAGCTTTGCCTGGTTGGGACCCTCATCACCCTCATTTAGGAAGTAACGCCCCTTGGCTGGCATCTTCTTCCCCAGTGGCCTAGTCCAGCAGCCTGCTTAGGAGCCCCACGGCCTGAGATACATCTGTCTGCTGATACTCTTGAATGAGGTCTAGGCCTCTGACCTCTCTGAGGCTAGCAGTCAGGACAGGGCAGAGGCACCCAGAGCCTGTGGCTCCATGGGCACATAGCACCGGCTCCAGCCACTGAGTCCTGGTCACTGGTGTCTTCAGGGTGTCTAGGATGGGCTGACAGGACCTTCCAGGTCCTCAGATCTGTGGAGACAGAGCAGAACAAAAACACTTGATGCCACGGAACAAATTAGGGAAGGACTGGCATGAGGGGAGGTGGAGCCATTTTCGGACAGTACCTGGGCATGTGTGAATTCAGAGGTGTAGTGGTACTAAGGAGGCTGAGGTAGGAGGGTTGTAAGTTTGAGGGCATCCCATGCTAGATAACAAGACCCTGTCTAAGGACACTCTGAGCCCTGTTACACTAGTCACTTACTAAGGGCACAGGGGCACATAACTTGTGGGCACTGCAGTGGATGGCACAGAGCCACAGTACCTTCATCACCCTGGAGACCAGCACGGCACACAGGCCCTCAAAGCCTAAGCCACTTCCTGTTTGGTGACTGACTCCCCAGTATCATCTGAATGACGGAGGCTGGGCCACATACATTTCTTTTTCTAGGTGGCTCCCTAGTGATCTCCACACAGCTTGTAGCTCAGCCTTCCTTGGTTCCCCGGGCTTCAGTAGGAGCCACCTGTCATATCAGGTGAGATGATGGGCTCTGTCCCCAGGGTCCCAGTGTGAAGAGCACACTCTCTGGATGCCTCGGGCTCCGTCTGTGTCTTCAGTTCCCAAACCAAGATCCTGGCAGCCTGGGATTTAAGGACCACCTCAGGATCCAGGTGGTCTGGGGAGGTTGAGGAGCCACAAGCTCAGCTTCCACACCACTAGTTTCAACCAGGGCAACCCCCTGTACTTGGCTATGCCATGTATCCACATGAAACCGGGTTTTCTTTTTCTGATTATTTATTTATTAAGTTTTTTATGAAGCAGGGTTTCTCTGTGTGGCCCTGACTGTCCTGGAACTTGCTCTGTAGACCAGGCTGGCCTCAAACTCAGAGATCTACCTGTTTTTGCCTCCTGACTATTGGGATTAAAGACATGTGCCACCACTGCCCAGCTCATTTTATTTTTAATTATATGTGTGTGAGTGTTATGTCACATGTATGCAGTTGTCCGGAGGCCAAAAGAAGGCATCAGATGCCCTGGAGCTGGAGTCACAAGCAATTGTGAGGTACTCAATGTGGTCTGTGGGAACTGAACTCAGGTCCTCTGTAAGAGCCCCAAGCACTGCTGCGTGTAGTGGTGGTGCATGCCTTTATTCCCAGCACTCCAGAGGCAGAGGAAGGCAGATCTCTGTAAGTTCAAGGCTAGAGTAGAGCTAGTTCCAGGACAGGCTCCAAAGCTGCACAGAGAAACCCTGTCTTGGGAAGGGGTGGGGGGCAAGGACTCTTAGCCACTAGCCATCTCTCCAGTCCCAGATGTGGTTTTTCTTGTAGGTTTGTTGTTTGTTTGTTCCGATTTGAGACAGGGCCTTACTATACTATATAGTCCTAGCTGGCCTGGAACTCACTTTGTAGACCAGATTGTGCTCAAACTCAGTGATCCACCGGCCTCTGCATCTCAAGTGCTAGGATTAAACACCACACCTGGCTTAAAATGTGTTTTCTTAAAAGCACCCACAGACACAGAAGTTTTTTTTTTTCTTTCTCTCTTTCTTTCTTTTTTTCTTTTCTTTTCTTTTTTTTTTTTTTTTTGGTTTTTCGAGACAGGGTTTCTCTGTAGCTTTGGAGCCTGTCCTGGAACTAGCTCTTGCAGACCAGGCTGGTCTCGAACTCACAGAGATCCGCCTGCCTCTGCCTCCCGAGTGCTTGGGATTAAAGGCGTGTGCCACCACCGCCCGGCCAGAAGTTTTTTTCTGATACAAGGAGTTGAGCACGGACCCTCACATATGCTGGGCAAACACTCCGTTGTGAAGATAGCCCCAGCCCTCTCTTTTCTTTACATTTTGAGACGGGATCTTGCTAAGACCCCCCAAGCTGGCCTTGAGCTCATTCTGTGGCCCAAGTAGGCTTGAACCTGCCATCCTTCTGCCTCAGCCTCCTGTATAGCCTGGATTATAGGTGTATGCCAGCATGCCTGGCCCACTGACACAGATTTATGAAGTCTGCAAGTCCTATCTCATAGGACAGAAAGCGGACAGGGTGAGAAAGACGGCCTTTACTACAAAGCTACAGTCAGGTGTTGTAGTTTAGCGGCGGCAGAGAATGTACCACAATATCCAACAAACCCCTGTGGGAGATTATTGATGGGGGCGGATGGTGAAAGAGAAAGTCGTGCCTGTTGGCAGGGGAAAAGTGAGGCAGAAGAGAAGGAGCGTCGGGCAGAGGTCGCATTTAAAGGGCCCTTGGCGCATGCGTACAGAGCCTTATATATAGCGTCACGCACCGCATGATGTAGTGACGTATGACCATAGGCTGGCTAGGCCTTTGCCTGAATACTGACAAGTGCATTTGCGGCCATGGGACCCTGGGATTGGCTAGGCAATTTCCTAAATACTGACAGATGCATCTTGCCAGGTGACAGGGATGGGCCAGCATAACGCCTGAATGCTAACAACAGGTGGACTCCAGGCTGGCTGCGCTCACCACAGACCCCTCTACGCGTCGTATCATCTGCCCATCAACACAACTGTGTATTCCCAAAGGGCTTCTCAGCCACACTTGTGATGTGCCAGCTCCAGATACCTCCCTGTGGCTCAGGCTGTGACAATATTCTTGTCAACTTGACTATATCTGAATTCAACTAAAACGCAAGCATCTGGGCACACCTGGGAGGGACTTGTCCTAATTACGTCATTTGACATGGAAAGACCCTCCTTTAACCTGGATCTTTTGAGGTGGGAAGATCCACCTTTAATCTGGGTCACACCTCCTGCTGGCAGCCTGTAGGAAGGGGATGTAAGAAGGAAGCTTTTGCTCTTTGCCTGCTCGCTCTTGCTCTCAATAGCAAGTCCTTTCCTTCACTGGCATTAGAGCCTACTTCTTCTGGAGCCAGTGTATACTGAAGACCAGCTGAGAAATCCAGACTTGTGGACTGAGCAGCTACTGGATTTTTGGACTTTCCACTGGTCATTGTTAGAGAAGCTGGACCACAGCCTGTAAGCCATTCTAATAAATATATATGGGATATATGTATGTATGTATGTGTATATATCCAGTATATTATATCCAGTATATATCTCTGTCCCATATATACAAATAATGTATATTCAAATATATTTTATATTTCTATATATTCTAATAAATTCCATATACATTTTTTCAGTTACTAAGTTCTGTTCCTGCTGTAGGACAATGGTCTGTACCCTGTCACTTGTAGTATAATAAACGCTGATTGGCCAGTAGCAAGGCAGGAAAAAGAACAGGAGAATTCTGGGAAGAAGAAAGATTCAGTCTGCAGTCGTCACCCAGTGGCAAAGGAAGTCAGACACAGGGCAAGTAAGAAGTGACTGCCTCGCCGAAAAAGGTACCAAACCTGTGGCTTACACAGACAAGAATAATGGGTTAATTTTAAGATGTAAGAATTAGTTAATAAGAAGAGCCTGAGATACTAGGCCAAATGGCTGTGGGACCTGATGGAATAAAAACCCTGGGTCATCAGAGCCTACAGCCATTTAATCCCAAATAAACACACAGAAGTCTACATTAATTATAAACTGATTGACCTAGTAGCTCAGGCTTTTTATTAACTCTTACAACTTACATTAGCCCACTCTTGTCTGTGTTAGCCACATGGCTTGGTACCTTTTTCAGCAAGGCAGTCACATCTTGCTTGCCCTGTGTCAGGCTTCCTTTGCTGCTGGGTGACGACTGCAGACTGAATCTTTCCTCTTCCCAGAATTCTCTTTGACCCACCTCTACTTCCTGCCTGGCTACTGACCAATCAGCATTCATTTAAAATACAAGTGACAGGGTACAGACCACTGTCCCACAGCATGTTCCTCTAGAGCAGTGGTTCTCTACCTTCTCAATTCACGGCCCTTTAATACATTTAGTTCCTCATGTTGGGGTAACCCCCAACCATAAAAACTATTTCATTGCTACTTCATAACTATAATTTTGCTACTGTTGTGAATCGTAAGGTAAGTATCTGGTATGCAGGGTATTTGATAAGCAACCCCTGTGAAAGGGTCATTCGACCCCAAGGGGGCAGGACCCACAGGTTGAGAACCACTGCTCTAGAGAATCCCAACTTATACACAGGCTGACCTTCCCAACCTCCAAGAGGAGAAACAAAAACAGAGCAACCACACACAGACTCCACCTGAAGGCAGCTGCCCTATTGCAATAGAAGCCTCTTATAGAAGAGCCATCTTGTACCAGGAACTGGTAACCCCCTTTAGGTATGCCTCACTTTGGGGCGACAGGGCAGAGGGTACAGAGTGGGCAGACTGCTAGACATAGCTAGACTCAAAGAGGTCACAAAGGGCACAGACAGCCACCTGCCAGTAGGTGCTTCAAAGAAAAGTGTCCAGGAGGAAACAAAGCCTGTGACTGAAGTACAGAGCCTACTCCTGCCCACCGCTGGGAAGTCCCTGAACGCTCCTCCAGCTCTGCCTCCCTCTGCTTTTAGCACAGGCCCAGACACAGCAGGGGGAAAGCCTAGGGACTTGGGACTATACCGAAGCAGGTGTCCTCAAGTCGGGGTCCTGCTCACAAGCCCAGGCTTCCCAAGGCCTGCAGCCGTAGGCAGATTGCAAACGGCTAGCTAGGAGAATACTGCCTCCTGCGGGCTGGCAGTTCGCCTCTTCTGTATCTAGGCAGGCCATTCTGAAATCCACAGGAAGAGACGACTAAGCGCCAGCTGTATGTGCCCACCCCTATGCTGTGGGCTGCAGGACAGAACAAGGCCCATCCTGAGTGGTGCACAGCTCTGCAATCACTGTGCACACATTCAGCCCCTTCCTAATAGCCGCAGAGCTGAGCCCAGAGAGGCACAGTGCTAGCCTAAGATCACACAGCTGGAGGTGCTTGCCAGAAGGGCTGGAACTCAAACCACAGCTCCTGGGCCCAGGCTTCTCCACTGCCACTATAGGGGACAAAACCAAATGCCACAAGCACACAAACTGCAGTCCTGCCTGGTCCTCTGGCTCAGTGCCAAACACCAGTGGGCAGGGACTGCTGGACTGAGAAACCCCAGACACCACTGGTTGAGACAGCTCCAGAGCCACTTCTCTAGGCAAAGCCAGGCTGTGGGCAACCAGGACACATGTGTGTGGTGTTAGGGCATGCACGTGCACACTCCAACACATGTGTATGCCTCCTCTGGTCCCAGACATGACCCGCCTCCCCAAGCACAGAGCCAGGCTGAGGCACTGTTCCAAGAGCCCCCACCCCTGAACCCATGGGAAACCAGGCCTGGTAAACATTTTTATTTGTGGATCTAATTAGACCACTTCCCAGGCAACAGTGGCTGGGGATGGAAGTGGACAATAGGATGCACTGGGCACAGGGATTCAGCCCACCCAGGGCTCTGATTCGGCCCCTGGAATAGCTAGCTGAGCAGAGGAATCCGAGACTGCAGCTGGAAGCAAGGCTCCTGCAGCTGGGCTGAGGAGATGGCTCAGTAGGCAAGAGCGCGCACAGTGCAAGCCCGAGGACCTGTCTTTAAATGTAAAAAGCTGGGTGTGGTCTTTCACACTCCTGAAAACCCAACAACCCTGGAGGGCCGTGCAGAGACAGGTGGATCTCTGGGGGCTTTGTGATCAGTAGCCCTGTCAAAACAAAAGAGAAAAATCTGCTCCAAGCCCAGTGAGAGGCCTTGCCCTTAAGTCTGCACACCTGCCTGTAGGGCCACTGTTGCCATTTCCTGGGTGTGGGAAATGAGCTACAGAGAGGCTTGATCATCGCCATGGTCACACAGCTAATGAGACAGAAAGCTGTAGTTTGAACACAAGCCATGCACAGCCCACTCCTCGCCCTGCTTCTCACCCTCATTAAAAACTCCTAATACCTCAAAATGCCGACCTCTTTCCTGTCCCTATCCAATAAGGCAGGACAACATGACATTAAAAAAAAAAAAAGTAGCGGCTAAATGGAGGTCATCAGATACTTCCCTCTGCCCTACAGGGACAGGGGCAAGGCCAAGCGACAAGATCCTGGAGGGGTGCCTCGTTGGGAAGCCCACTGACCCACACACATATTCCTTTCCTGTATCCCAGGCAGGGCTGAGATCTCCTTACCAATCCTGACCCATGGTGTCCATATTCCTAAGGAAGAAGACAGTGACAGAAGGCAGGGGGCTGGCACATTCTAGACTGGCACAGGGCTGGGCCTTCAGGCTGTCTGGGAGGCCCACCCCCAGGGGAGTAAACCACCCATACTTGTACCCACTTCCTTCCCTAGACAGAACCAGCAGGAACCCCAGTCCAGCTTCCTCAGCAAGCATGGAGCGGCAGAAGGCTTGGGGCCCTGGTGTCCTCAGAAAAGGGAAGTGGGGACCTTGAGGCATGAGGGCCGCTCTGTAGGCCTGTGAGGAAGAGAGGCCCCACCCCAGCCTGGCAATCTGCTGCTCCTGTTACACCCACAACAGACCCTGTTCCCAGGTCTCAGCAGGGGCCACTGGAGAGTGTCACCATCGCCTGCAGGCTCCTCGTTTGCTAAGAAGGTCTCAGACTAATCCATCTCTTTCAGAAGACCCTAAACTTCATGCACACACTACTAGAAGTCGGGACACCCAGGAAACCCCAGGACCTAGCCATCCCACTCTATGGCCTATCCTCTTGTGCCTCCCTCCCTCCCCAGCTTGGTCTTGGCCCTAGAGCCCTGAGGGCCATGGCTTCCATACTTCCTGCCAGTTCAGGAGGTGCTGGTCAGACCCCAGTACCGGCCTCCTCATGGGGCCCACACAGGATGCTTTTCTGCCTGTCCTACAGCTGGTCCCAGCTAGTCTTTGTGAAGTAAGCCTACAACAACACAGGGTAGGGACCAGAGCTTCTGAATGACCAAGAAAAACAGAGAAAGCAGCCGTCGGCTGAAAGCCAAGGACACAGGGGCTTCTCTTAGGAGAACGGAGGAGCCTGAAGCCTGCTGCGCTATATGGCTCCCAGGTGTTGGGATTCAGCCAACTCTGTGCTGATTGGTGGAGAGACAGTGTCGCTCATACTCTGCAAGGGCCCTAACTTCCTCTGGGTGTGTAATGTGTCTACAAAATTACAAGCCTGCTGGGCCAAGTTCACAAAGACAAAAGGACAGAGCTAAGGGCCAACTTAGACCAAGGAAGTCCTTCAGGACTAAAACCAAGCCGTGAGGCCCAGACTGGAGGGGTAAGTGTGGCAGGGCCAGGCCAATCAACCCCCATCTCCCAAAAGTCTGCTGAGCCCCAGGCAGAGCAATCATTAGAGACTCCCAGTGCAGTTAGCTTCAGCTTTCTGTCTCCTCCGTGATGGCTTCACCTGGCCCAGGGACCACAGCCGTGGTTCAGACTCTCATGCCAGTCACCATCTTGCTGCGAGTGACCCTGGACAAGGCCCTGGCCTGAGCTAAGCCTAAATTTCCCCTCTTTTAAAAAAGCAGTATTCCAGACCTCTGAGGTCTCAGCTCTGACCTGGGCTCTTCTGGACCTTGGGTGGAAAACACCACACTCAGTGAAGAATCTGAAGGCTGAGGCCAAACCAAGGGCAGGCTGGCACCACACGTGGACTGAGGGAAGGATCCTGGGCATTGCGATCCTTCCTTCTCTTTCAGCTAAGCAGGAGGCTGCCTCCTCAGAGTCTCTCACACCTTTGTAGCTTTTCTCTGTGTGAATGGGATAGGGTTTGGAGTGCCTGTGGAGGCCAGAAGAGAGCAGCAGACCTCTCTGCCGCTGGAGTTACAGGTGGTTGTGAACGACCAGTTTCAGGGGCTGGGAACTGAACCTCAGTACTCTGGAAGAGCAGCAAAGGGCCCTTATCCACTGAGCCATCTCTCCAGCCCCTCACTGCGACAAAGCCTTACTATGTGGCTCAAACTGATTCAAACTCCAGATCCTCCTGCCTCAGGCTCAGAAGTGCTCAGGGCTGAGATCATAGGAGTGGACCTGAACCACTTCTCTGTTAAAATGCAAAACAACAGACGTGTTGGGCAATCTGGTGAGGGCTGGTAGGCCTGCCCTGGAAGAGTTGGTCATTCATTCCTTCACTCACCCCTCAGCATGCATTCCAAATACAAAAATAACACCTGTACGCCAGGCATCTGGCCATGGCCCGCAGAAGCTTCCAGAACGAGCTCCGAAAGACAGAGGACTCAGGGCTTCCATATCATGTCTGGGGACTCTGCATACAGTGGGATACAGGCAACGTGCTAACTAATATGTGGCCGCGCTCCCAAGGCACACCAGCTTTGCCCTCACCTCTTCTTTTCTTTTCATTTTTATTTATTTTTTTAAATATTTATTTATTTATTATGTATACAATATTCTTCTGTGTTTTTGCCTGCATGCCAGAAGAGGGCACCAGACCTCATTACAGATGGTTGTGAGCCATCATGTGAGTGCTGGGAATTGAACTCAGGACCTTTGGAAGAGCAGGCATCTTAACCACTGAGCCATCTCTCCAACCGCCTTCATTTTTTTTAATTTATTTATTATGTATACAATATTCTGTCTGTGTATATGTCTGCAGGCCAGAAGAGGGCCCCAGACCTCATTACAGATGGTTGTGAGCCACCATGTGGTTGCCGGGAATTGATCTCAGGACCTTTGGAAGAGCAGGCAATGCTCTTAATCACTGAGCCATCTCTCCAGCCCCCCCGCCTTCATTTTTTAAGATTTATTTATTTATGCCTGTGAGTGCTCTATTTGCATGTATGCATGCATGACAGAAGAGGGCACCAGATCCCATGACAGATGGTTGTGAGCCACCATGTGGGTGCTGGGAGTTGAACTCAGGACCTCTGGAAGAACAGCCAGTGCTCTTAACCACCAAGGCATTCTAGGCCTCCCCTCTCCCTTTTTTTTTAACACTTACTGCACTTTTTCTCGCACTCTGTGTGTGGTCACACGTTTGTAGGTCAGAGGAGGACAGCTTGCGTGAGCATTTCTCTCCTTTCGCCTCGTGAAATCTGGGATTAAACCTAAATCATCAGTCTTGGTGACAAGTGCCTTTACCAGCTGAGCCATCTCACTGGCCCTGTCCCCACCTTGTCCTCCGAATTTCACTAACTATGATTCATTCTTTTAAAAGCTGCCCTCTAGCTCTTCCACCCTTTCGAATGGAAACACTTTCACACCCACGCTGAACAGAGTTCTGATTCCCTTTCCCTTGATAAGAAAGAACAGAAAGAGGAAGTCTAACCAGCCTCAGGACCTCAGTGATGCCAGGCCCAGCCCACACAGCAGTTCAGGAGGCTGCCTGCTGGCTTCACCGCACAGGGCCTCACCCAGACAGTCGCTGTGATGGATGGAAGCTAGGAGGAAACTGTTTCCCTAATAATCTAGAGGATAGCAAAATTGAGCATGTGAGTCTTTAATGAGGGCTGTCCAGAGTCTCAACCAACAAAGAACAGGGTTTAACAAGGGCAGGAAACGGTACAAGCACTCCCATGTCAACACTCACGTAGCTAAAGCTTTTCTGTTTTGTTTTGTTTTGCTTTGCTTTCAAGACAGGGTTTCTCTGTGTAGCTCTGTTTGGCCTAGAACTCTCTCTATAGATCAGGCTGGCCTTGAACTCAGAGATCCACCAGCTCCCTCCCAAGTACTGGGATTAAAGGGGTGCACCACCACTGCCAGGCCAGCCAGGGCCTTCTTAACCCAGTTCAAACTCAAGAGCCATTAAGAGAAGACTGACTAATTCAAGCATTTAAATAAACAAAATTTACCAAAAGAATAATCACCAGAAGAATTACACACGAGGGAAATACATTACAACCCGCATCACTGGGAGCTAATCTCCCTCATATGTGAAGAACACTTGCAAAGTAAAAAGACTATGAACGAGAGAAGATCACAAACAGAAAGTCAGAGAAAAGTCAACTCAAAAAGCTTTTAAACGTTTGGGGGAAAAAAGATGACATCACCTATACTGAGTATAGAAATTACAAATTAAAACTACCATGAAAACCTATTTTACCTGTCTGATTGGCGAAGATGAAGACACATCATAAAGTCTGTGAAATGGACACTCACGACCGCTCCTGGAAGACACCTACTGCACACACAGACACCTACTGCAATAATGAATTGTGTACATACTCCTGCATGTGTGCAGGGACACACATAAGATTCCATGTTCCACTGCTGGTGACAGCAAATGACTGAAAGTGTGTCTCACTCTGGGCTGGTACAACACACCCTTGTGGCAAAACATGCCCACATGAAAACACACAGCTCCCTGTGAAAACTCCACAGAGTCAATGTCACGCCTGGTAGATACACACTAAGGTAGAACATGCTCCCCCCGCCCAAAAACTCCACTATGGTCCTAATGGCTCAGTTCTCATTCACCATCTAGTTCTGTGCCTTTATAAAAAGTAGGTGGCCCCCTGGCTCCATCAGACACAGCTGCACGACTGTGCTATGCCTCAGTTTCCTCTTTTGGAAATGGAGAAAAGCAGTCTGACCACAAGGCGTAGAGAGGGCTCCGTAGGGTCAGGCAGGCACGGTGCCGAGTCAGCATCTGGAGTGAGGCTCTGTTACCATGGCAGCAAAAAGCATCAGGAGCGTGTAAAGGAGGGAGTTAGGAAGAGCTCCTCCCTCCCCAGTCCTGTCTGAAGCCCACAGCACTGGCTCCTGGGAAGGACAGAGCAGAAGTCATCTCCTCAAGCTGCCTTTTGGGGTCCCAGACAGCAGCAGAGCTGGACCCTGAGGAAGCAACCATACCGTGACTGTGGAAGGGGCTGGGGATGCTGATCTGAGCAGAGGGAGCTGACAGGGGACACCCAGGAAGTGCTGGACCCTGCCCTAAGCCTCCCAGGCTTGCTGACAGGCTGGAAGTACTCTGCAGCCTCTGGACATGGCCATGACAAAAGCGGTCTGCTTTCCTCAGAGTCTCTAGCGCTCCAGGAGCCACTGCTGGCCTTGGCACACACGCTGGGATCCCAGACTACAATCCAAAACTCAGTGCCTGGGATGGCCGAAATTCAAACTCAGGCCTGCCTCATTCCAAGGTCCAAGCTCATTCTCATTCTCATTCTCTCTCTCTCTCTCTTTCCTTTTTTCTTTCTTTTTTTCTTTTGGTTTTTTCAAGACAGGGTTTCTCTGTAGCTTTAGAACCTGTCCTGGAACTAGCTCTTGTAGATCAGGCTGACCTCGAACTCACAAAGATCTGCCTGCCTCTGCCTCCCGAGTACTGGGATTAAAGGCGTGTGCCACCACCGCCCAGCTCTCTCTCTCTCTCTCTCGCTCTCTCTTTAAATTCAATTTATTTTTTAAAATAATTTGTTTTTTACTTTGATGTATATAGGTGCTTTGCCTTTATGTGGTATGTGCACCATATGTACATCTGGTCTGAGGAGACCAAAAAAGGTCACCTGATCTCCTGGAGCTGGAGTTACAGATGGTTGTGAGCCACCAAGTGGGTGCTGGGAATTACATCTGGGTCCTCTGGAAGAGCAGCCAGTGTATGCCCTTAACCTCTAAGCAACACACCAGTCTTAAATTCAATTTATTAATTTTAGTTTATGCATGTGTGTTTTGCCTGAATGTATGCATGCAGTGCCTTCAGGTCAGGTGTCAGATGTTATGAGTGGTTGTGAGCCACGATGTGGGTGCTGGAAATCAAATGCAGGACCTCTGGAAGAGCAACGGGTGCCCTTAACTGCTGAGCCATCTTTCCAGGCCCCAGGCTCATTCTTAACTTTCCCCCTACATTCCTTGATGTACACTCTGCCAAGCAAGACGGACACAGAAAACTATGCACACATCCACAGTGGTCCATCACAGGCAGTGCTGGGCTCAGCTCATCCTCTCCCCTTTAAAGCCCCTATATATCTGAGCAAGTCAGTGATCGACAGGCAAGCAGCTAGCTGAAGGGGCCTCTCTCTGCACTTATCTAATGGACTCCCATTAGGAGTCTCCCAGACCCTAGCAGCTCCCGGTTTCTGTCATTCAGGAGGTCCTCAAGGTTAGGGCCCCACTTCTCCCTGAGCCTGGGTCAGACAGAGTGGGGAGGCCTTCCAGGGACCAAGCTGACTTTGCCCCCCTGGGTGGAGGAAAGGGAGAGAAGTCAAGGCCGTGGGTTCTATGACTCTCATGGGCTCAGCAGTTGTCCCCGGGAAGTTTCCAGTAGGGACACCTTCTTCCCTGGTGAAAGGAAGAAAGAAGAAAGCTCCCAGGGCCCACGTGCATCAGTTGCCAGACTGAGCAGGGAACAAAACTCAAAAATCAATTCAGTTCCACCTTATCCTACCCATCTCCATGACCCAGGCAATTCTTCACCTCTCCAGTCCTGGTCGCTACAGGGTTCCTGAGCTTCTGTCCTACTTTGCCTGCAGAGGGCTCATAGGTAGGAGTGAGCAGCCTGCCCCACCAGGACCCAGCAGGCAACCTAGGGAGCCTAGCAAGACCTCTGTCCCAACAGAAACCTGTCTCAGAAGACCAATAGCCCACACGGCAAGCACCAGCTGTGGAAAGGCCTCCCTAGGCCCAGGTCCTGAAAGCCTCACTTCCCAGGCTTCCTGAGACCCTATCAAGGCCAAAATATCTGTCCATAATGAGGGAGGGGCAGGCCTGAGAGCCAGAAGTGCTGGCATTCAGGGAAAGCAGCCTTAGTATCCCCTAAACCACAGCCTGGCTTCCGGAGCTACACCTACCCGTGGGCTCAGAGGCCCTCCCCATATCTGCCTGAAGCCTGGGCTCCCTCCTCTGGTCCTTTGGTCCTTCCCCAAACTCCAACCTTCCAGAGCTAGGCTGTAGGCTGCATGCTAAAGACTCACACACGGAGGCTCTGTCTCAGCAGGCCCTGCTTCCTAAACCCTAGCCTCCTCTGAGGGACAATCCTCCTAGGACCCTGGCCAAAGCACAAAGAACACCAAGCCCATTCCCCTTGCTTACCCCAGCCCCAAACTCAACAACTTCTTGGGCCTTCTTGACAGTTGTAGGGTTTGACTGATTTTGCTTCCCCAAATAAGCCCCACCCTATCATTGCTGGGTCTGGGTGGCTTACAGACACAGCCCATTGCCCACCTCCTTCCACATCCCCCTGGCCAACTCCTGCCCTGCTGAGTCAGCTCCTCTAGGAAGACCACCCAGTCCCTCCCACCTGGCTTCCCCAGAGCTGGCCCGCCCATCAGTGCTTCCTCAAAGGCTGTGCCATTGGGCTATACACTGCCCAGCACCTTACACAGCAGGTATGAAACCCTACTCCACAGTGCATTAGAGTCGGCACCCAGGGGCCAGTGTAGGCAGGCCCAAGTGTGGGATCCTGTCTGACCTCCATAAAGCCACCTTATCAGTCTACAAATGCTGAAAGAAAGAAGGGGTCCACCCTGCCGTCCAGGCCTCCAGCCCTGTCACCAGCTACTCTCTGGAATCCTGCCCTCCACCAGGCCCAGGACGAGGTGCTGAAACCACAAGACGCAAAATAGCACAGGGTTCCTGTGCGACACACTGGGGAGAGGGAAGCCATGTGATGAACTCTCTAAACGAGGAGAGGAAATGGGAGGGTGGACAAAGTGCCACTTGTGCCCACAATGAAAAAACAGCAGAGCCTCAAAAGTGCAAGTTCTGAGTTCAAAGTCAGGGTGTGGAGCCCACTCCCCCCGGAAGGTGCTGTGTGGCCTCAGACATGTTTACTAATCCCTCTGGGCTTCAGTCTCCCGATACAAAGAATGAACTGGTAATGGTACCTACTAGTGGCTTCATATAAAAGATAGTACTCAGTTAGCACCATGATCTCCCACGGTCATGCCAGCCTACTCGAAACATAAGGTTGGAAGCCTAAGAAACCTTGATGTAGAAGGACCAGGAATATCTTCTAGTATATCCATCTCACTGCCTGACAGCCCTCCCCGAAGCTGCTCTTCTCCCTTATTCCCCTGACATACTGGTCCTGCCCCCTTCTCCAGCCCCCTGACATCACCATGCATCTCCCCAAAGGCTGAGTGATGGCTCCAGGAGTCTGGGGGTTTCAAAAGAGGCCGCCTCCCACCAGTCAGGGCACCATTAGAGCAACACCTCCAGCCCACCTCATAGGACACCTCCTTCCCAGCCAGATGGGGTCCTGAAGACAGGCATGGGAAGCAGGGCCAGGCTGCCTGTCCCAGCCCCTTGTAATTGGTAGCAGGGCCAGCCAGCCTGCTGCAGAAATGGGTGGACCGAGGCCCAGGAGACAGGGACAGACACACCCACCAGATGGGCCCCAAGTCCCTATTCTTCTGAGCAAGAGACCAGGAAACAGGCCCACAGATAGAGCTGTGCTCTCCCACAGTACTCGCCAGGGAAATTCACGCTGACCTGGCCACTGCAGAGTCCGGTGGCCCTCAGGTGTCCCACCTGTGCTCCAGAACCCTGTGCGTCCCCATACTCAGCCAGTGAGAAGCTGATGTAAGGCACCTGAGACAGGAGACTAAGCCACTTCTGACGTGGGCAGCTGGGCTGGGACCCTAGGAGACAGGGGCCTCAAGTAGGGCATTGTGGACCAGGTGACAATCCAGGCTCAGGGCTCTAGAAGCACCATTAGCACCTGCGCCCTCCTTCCGGGTATACCATGTTCCCCAGAGCCCAGCCTGCCATTATGCAAAAGCAGTATGAGTGCCTTCCAGGAGTCAGGCCTCTGTCCCAGGGCCATGACCACTTTGTTAGCAACAGCTGGGTGCTATGCCCAGGGAGGAAGCAAAGAAGGTGTTCCTGGGGTCCTGAAAGCACTGCTGAGAAATGGGGTACAATAGCAGAGATTTCAAAGAGGCCTCAGCTGCAGGGAATTCCTTCTAGTGGCCAGCCATGGGTGGGGATGAGGGACGGGGATAGGCACAGAGACATAAGAAGGAAGATGACTAGTGATCACAGGAGCCTGCAGCAGAAAAGGGCTTGACCAGAGTCAAAAGTTGGAGGCAGCTGCCACATGGATAGACAAACACACTGAGATGCCTTCTTGGTGGACCCCAGTACTCCTTAAAGAGATCCTCGCAAAGGAACACTAGCCAAGTGAGTATAGGCATGCTGTATGGAGGCTGTGCTGGTGGGTAGTGGGACTGCACAGACAAACAGCAGGAGAGAGTCAAGCCAGTGCTGGGAGCAAGTCAGTGGGCTGGTTAAGACGGACAAAGGGACAGAGATGGTGCTGAACTGAGAGAACAGGCATGCATATGTACATACATACATATATGTGCCTATGTGTGTGTATATATGTATATGCACGTATATATGTAATTGAATTTTATTTTATGTGCATTGGTGTTTTCCCTGCATATATGTCTATGTGAGGGTGTTGGATCCTGGAGATGGTTGTGAACTGCATTGTGGGTGCTGGGAATTGAATCCAGATCCTCTGGAAAAGCAGTCAGGGTTCTTAATGGCTGAGCCATCGCTCCAGCCCCAAGAGAATGGGCTTTGTGGGAAGCCTGGGAGGCAAACAGAACTCACAACTGGCCTCTGCAGAGGAGAAACCAGCCTTACACTACTAGAGATCTCAATATTGTGGACTTCCTACTGGATCCAGGCTAGCCACCCCTCATCCTGTGCTAACCACAGGTTTAACTCAGTTCTACCAAATCAGTACCTAGACCACACTACTTACAGCCTGCAAGGACAGCAGGTGGCAGCAGGAAGGCCCTGTTCTAAGTGTCCCTAGAGAAGGCCAGCTAGGGAAAGAGAGCTCAGGGTCAGGCTGCTTCCCATTCCACCCGCCACCTAATCTGTCTAGCAAAGGAATCGAGGAACAACAGACCTTCAGCCAGGTTGGGTCTGAACCAAGATTTGGTGAAATCCAGCCATGATGCAATGCTGAAACACGCAGGTCAGGCCGGATGCCCATGGCTAGCTGGAGATGTGGTGCCACCCTGCATCAGAGGACAGAAGGCCAATGGATAAGAGACCATCAAGTGTCCCCTCCCCAAGCGGCAGAGGAAGCGGATGCTCAACCAGCCGCCATCGCAGCATGCAACTGACTCTCATATCTACCTGCCTGACATCATCAACCCCATGTCACCAATGAGAAAACAGAGGAACACAGAGAAAAAGTGACTAACACAAGGGACACCGGCTACCCTAGAATTGCCCGCTGACCCTGTCTACCCTCGCTGCCTACCACCCAAGGCAGGAGGATGGCCGTGACAAGTTAATGACCAGCATTTCTGGAGCACTGGGGACCAAAAAGCAAGCCATTTCACGGCGGAAACAGGCACCACTCCATGCTGGTCCCCTACAGTAGGGGGAATGGGTGGCCTGATGACCCCTTCCTCTAGCCACTGATCAGATGAGGCTGACTTGCAAGTCAAACTCAGTCCCCACTATGGTTCTGCACAGGCCTGTCTAGTTCAGTGAGAGCTTCCCCTTGAGGCCTGAAAAGCTTGAACAAGGGTTGCTGTGACAGGGGCCTGCTCAGTGACCCCTCTGCCTGCTCCAGGAAAACCAAGATCATTCCCCAGCTGGGCTAAGCACCAACTAAGATAACCAGCAATGGCAGGTGGCTTATTGGCTTAGTATGAAAGACCCCGCAGTTTTGTCTTCCAGAGCAGAAGGAATGAGAGGCCACACCAAGGGACAGCCCACCTTGCCACTCAGGAGGACCCAAGCAATGGTGGGGTAGCAAGGATCCGCCATCCTGGTACAGTTCTCTACTAAAGGTAGACATGACTACATAGTCAAGAAGGATCAGGCCAGCGAAGGACTCAGGTGGTCAGGCTTATGGGGAAGTTCCATGTCACCCAGCCATCTCATGGCAGGTCCAAAGACAGCAGTCCCACTGCACAGGGACCTCTGAGGAAACTGACTCTCCAGCTGGCAGGGAGGCCACCACCATTAGTGCCCCCCCACTAGTCCACAGCAGAGCCCCTGTTCTCTGCTTGGACCTGAGTTGGAGTCCTGACACCCATTCTCACCCCCAAGAATGGTGGTCCACTATCCTTGCAGCGCACAGGGGGAGGACTTGACCCAGAACAACACAGCCCCCAGCCTCTGGCCATACACCGTCAAAGAAATAGTAACAAGCCGGGTAGTGGTGGCGCACGCCTTTAATCCCAGCACTTGGGAGGCAGAGGCAGGCGGATCTCTGTGAGCTTGCGGCCAGCCTGGTCTACAAGAGCTAGTTCCAGCGCAGGGCTCCAAGCCACAGAGAAACCCTGTCTCGAAAAACCAAAAAAAAAAAAAAAAAAAAAAAAAAAAAAAAAAAAAAAAAAAAAA
>JAQHUG010000066.1:3908744-3930723 GCA_028555095.1 Dicrostonyx torquatus | reverse complement strand
AGAGAGAGAGAGAGAGAGAGAGAGAGAGAGAGAGAGAGAGAGAGAGAGAGAGAAAGATAGTAATTGTAACAGTGCTCACACGTCCTTCAGACAGGGTCAAGCTGGACCTCTGTCCTCCTTCCTAGGAGGTGCCTTTGCCTGCGTCCCCCCTCTTCTACTGTGTCCACCTCCATTCCCTAGAGCTCCAGGACCAAGTCCTAGCATGGAGGCCTTTACAGAGCCACTTCCAGCCCTGGAAATTGGTCACTAGAACATAAACACTTCTAGCTCCCACCGTGGGCGACTTTTCTGCAGCCTGTCCCCACACAGACACCTGGAAGAGGGAGCCCCAGAATGCAAGGTACTCTACAGAAGAGACCTCAAGCCTGAACTTCCTGCAGCATGCCTTGCTTCAGACTTCCTCTGAAGCCCAACCCTCGTCGCTGCGGTCTCTCCGCTCTCCAAGACAAGAACACATGCCATGCCAGACTCAGTATCTTTCTTCATTTTTTTTGTTTGTTTTTTCTTGTTTCTGTTTTTTGTTGTTTGTTTGTTTTTAATAAAACTCACTCAAACATTAAATACTTAAATTTTAATGTGTTCATTCACACAGGCTGAGACCTCCTGAGCAACAACAAATGATCTACGCCCTGGGGCCATGAGTCTAGACCGACCCTCACATCACATTTAAAGCCGAGAGCTGGTGGCAACTCATGATGACACAGAGCCTTCCAGGCAGGGCCAGTCCATACTGTGGCCTCCAGTCCAAACCTTTGAATCTGTCACAGCCCCACATCCAGATACCATGCCACCCTCTCCCAGCAGCTGCCAGGGAGACACTCCTGTGTCTGCCCCCGAACAGAGAAGAGGTACCTGTTCCATCCTGTGCTGGGGGCATGGGACCCCCTCCAAGTGGCCCACCTTGATCCTGAGGCCTTGAAACCTTGAGAGGAAAGGAGGGGAAGGAGTTGTTCTTGTTTTCTGAGGCATCTTGGCTTTCTGTCTCTTTAGTGCGTATCACTTTTAGAGTATTTGTTTAAAATTGTTCCCGCTTATTTTTGGTGCTGTGGATGGAACCCCGTGCCTCGGGCATGCTAAGCAAGGACTCTACATCTGAGCGACACTCCAGACCCCACATTCAGAATTAATTTTGGTTGCTTTGTTTAGTAAGTTTCCTTGATAATGTTTATTTTCTTTGAGAAAAATGAAATGTACTTGTAAATGTAAAATCACAATCTCAAAAGAAACACAGGCATTTAAGAGCATGCAGTTCCCAGAACTGCAGGTAACAGGGCCAAGTGAGCAGCATCACTGCCCAAGATTCTGGCAGCACCGTTTTGCCAGACCGGGAGAAGCCAGGGCCAAACCGTCTGGGTTTCCCAGTGAGGAGCCGCCCTCCCAACTGTCTGCCTAGGAAACGGAGGGGCCCCTTCTCCCCACCAGCCAGCCCAGCCCACCAGCAGTCAGGCCTGGGCTCACCTCCTTCCCTCAGGCCTGGGACCCAAGGCCTGTCCTGCTGTCCCCTCCGGCCTGGGCAAAAGAACAGATGCCGTCCCATGCCCGAATCACACTTTACCTGGCTCTTCTGGGGCACTGAAGCCGCCCAGCCAAGCTCGGTGCCTGCAGGAAGGTGGCTGGGCCCTCGGTACCCTTGCTCCGAAGGCGTCCAGTCTCACACATGGGAAGGCTCCCTCCACCGGCTACCTAATGAGAGTGAGTCACATCTGGGGCCCACCACTTCCTGCTCAGCGGTGGTAACGGCAGAGGGCTAGCTAGCTAAGGCTGGGCCCTCAGCTCCTGGTGTGGTGGGGGTGTGAGGAGGGCCCCCTCTCCCAGCCTGCGAGCCTGCCACAGGAGTGGAGGAGCTGCCAGGCCAGGCTCCCAGCTCCAATGACTTCATGGAAATTTGAAGCTTGAAACTGGAACAAATTTTTTTTTGAAAAAAAAATATATAAAACAAGAAGTGAAAATCTCCATTAGAAGCCCCAAGACGACGGCTCCAACCAGAGAGCAGATGCATCCTTACTGAGCAATTAAAGCTGACAGCCTGGCACGAGCCTCCAGCTCAGCCACTCCCAGACAGACCCCTTCCCTCCCTGGATTCATTCCACTGTAGTGATGTGGTGGCCTGGGGTACCCACCTGAGTGGTCACAGATCTTTCTGCATTCCACATCTGTCCCCAGTCGGGGCTAGGGCAGAAGTAAGGTCCAGGCTCAGCCTTAGAATTCTGGTTCCAAACCAGCAGAGACCCTGCCTGAAGACCCTCGGCAGCCATGATTATCATGAGCCCAGGACTCTGGCTTCCCTTCCACCGTGCCAGGCCTCACGTTCCCCTGCGGTCACAGGGAGCTCAGTAGAAACACAGCACACTGCAAAGGGGCCAGGAGGCAATGGGCAGGAGCCTCCTGACACAGAGAGAGCACCCAACTAGTCCGTGGGCAGCGCCTGCATGGGACCTAGAGTACTGAAAGTCTTTCCTACCTTTTTCTCTAGCTGACCCCCCAACTCCATGTGAGCTTCTCAAAGCAAGGCATGTCTCCCCCTCCCACAGTGTGGGACATTCCTGGTGTAGCCCCAGGCTCTATCCTTTTCCCCTTAAGGCTGTCTTCCCACAGGTTACATCCTTGCTGAGAGCTACATCCTTTTGTGCCCAGCATCCAGAACACACTGGCCAAGTACCAGGACATGGATGGGATTTCAGAACAGGTCCCTGTGCTGGGGGGTGGGGGGGATACAAGGTGGCCTACAGGTCGGCTCTCACAGGACTCTGGATTGTCACAGAAGCTCCAGGAGGGCAGAGGGACCTTCACAGAGAAGCCAGGCATTGGTACACCCTTCACTGAACAATTATCTCCCAGACACGGGTGTGCTGAAGCAAAGAAGAAACCAATGTCACCAAGGAAGAGAAAAGGCAAAGACCTCTGCAACACACACAACTGGAAATGAGTCCTGAAGACTATACAAGGATCACCCACAGAGCCAGCAAGATGGCTCAGCAGGACGAAGGAGCCTGCCGCCAAGCCTGGCAGCCTGAGTTCAACCATGGAAACGCACCAACGTAGGAAGACAGAACCAACTCCCACAGGTTGTCTTCTGACCTTCACACGTGTACAGTGGCGTATGCATGTGAACACACACACACAATAAAAATGCAATAAAACATTAAAAAAATAGATTACCAACAAAAAGACAAATGGCCAGGTGTAGTGGCGCATGCTTTTAATCCCAGCACTTGAGAGGCAGGGGAAGGTTGAGCTTCATGAGTTCAAAGCCAGCCTAGTCTACAGAGTGAGTTCTAGGCCAGTCAGGAGTACACAGTGAGACCCTGTCACAAACAGTAACAACAACAACAATAATAATAATAATAATAAAGATTGGTCCAATTAAAAGACAGGCACCAGCCAAGTATGATGACACACTTTTAGTCCTAGCTACTCAGAGGACTAAGGAAGGAGGATTGCTTCAGCTCAGGAGTTCCAAGTCAGCCTGAACAACATCAAAAGACCCTATCACAAACAAACAATAATAATAAATAAAATAGACAAAAGATGAAGCAGGTGTCACAACAAAGATGCTACTTAAAAACAACCAATAAGTGCCTAAAAGAATACTTAGTAGCATGAAGTAGGAGAAAATTAAAGTCTTACAGATTCTGCTGTACCACGAGGTCAGTTAAACTTAAAGGAAAAAACATCAAGTGTTGACAAGAATGTGGGGCCAGACCAGTTCTCGATCCTACTGACAGGAAAGGAAACACTGGAGAGCTGCTCGGTGTGCACACTGGACTCTTCCCCCGTGACTCCAAACTCAGGTGTTTGCACAAGAAATGTGCGGCTTTAAGCGTGATTGGCAAACTGGAAACAGCCTGCCCACCACAGCAGTGGCGCAAGCCTTCATAGACCTGTACAACACAGTAGGAAGGCAGACCGCTGACAGAGGTAACCACACCATGAACCAAGACGGGTCGGGTGAGAACCTTAGGGCTCCCTGGGCAGTGCCTCTAGGGTGCCTGTTGATTAGAGGACACAAGGGACCTTCTGGGAGCTACCTCTCTCTCCGCTATTAGCTACCCTGACATGCAGAAGTAACTCTTCCCCCTCCCCCTACAAACCAGAGTCCTTGACTGAATTACACATCCTTTTCTCATAGTCACTGATTAATCCCTGGGCATCCATTTATTCAGGAGGCTTGGCGCTGGGCACTATAAGACTCACAGGCCTGGCTTACACCAGAGGAGTAGATTCGAGTGGGGCCCAACAAAAAGTGGATGCTGCCAGCATGAGAAGTGGGCCCAGACTGGCGCCTGTGAGCAGCAAGAAGAGTGTGTTGGGGTGGGATCCACCCATCCAGCAGGGAAGGCCCATGGACCTGGACTCAGGCTAATGGAGGAGGAGCCCTCTGCCCCAGTGCTAACTCTGAAAGGTTTCCCCAGAAGCACTGGAGAAAGCACACAGAAACCTAGTCGTTAGAGAGGATCCTAGCTGTGGGAGGGAGGAGAGTCACAAGGGCTGAACCATCCAGAGATGGCAGGAGATAAGTGATAACAAACCCCAAAATGCCTCATGCTCTCCCCTGGCCTCCTGTCTATCTGTCCTTGAAGAGCGTGGCAACCCCAGCACACCTGACTCCCTCACCCCACACCTCACCCTCCTCTGAGGTCCTCTCAGCACTGAAGTCGGTGGCTCCTATGGTCGCATCTGACACTTGGCTGTGTTCTGGACAACATGCCGACCTCACAGGCACAGTTCACTAAGTCCCGCATCGTCCAGCCCCACTGCCCTCCTCAGAGGAGGATGTCGGTTTAGAGGATTCAGCACTTGCCAGTACATATAGTTTCAAGAAGCAAGACTAGAAGAAATCAGGGTTCCCTCTGCCTGACTCCACAGCTGTACCTCAACTGCTTCCTGGGAGTAAGGCAGGAACTTCTTAGGACAGATAGGTCCTGTGGACCTCCAAGTCCTGAGCCATCGGGCTCCCAAGCCTTCTGTGAGGATGCTCCATCTCCCCCCCCCCCAGTTCCCTATCTTCCTGCAGCTCCCCCAGAATCTGATATCCTCGGGCTTGGAAGCAGAAGACAGGCAGACTGGTGCCTGCAGGTTCTACAACTAGGCCTTTCTGTCAGGGCTCCACCCAGCCTCCTCTCCAGAGTCAGAGACACAAAACTGTTTCAGATGCTCGGCCAGGAGGAGATGGCATGGTGAAGGCAATCACTCCAGAAGCCAGGCACACAGACCCGAAAAGCTCCACTATGAGATCTGTGGTCCCAAACTCAGGAAAATAATCTCACCCATGCCAGGAAGTGTTTGGTCTCTACAGAAAGGGGTCCCAAAGTGAAGCTGGAGCCACATGCTGGGTAGGCAGGGACAAACAAGGCACAACTGTCAGTCAGCCAGCCAATCAATAAGACTGAGTGCTGAGCAAACAGTGACCCAGTTTGACAAGCCCAGATGTGGAGCCCCGCCCCCATGGAGAAACCCCATAGCACCCCATTGCCTTCCAAACCCTGGGCAGTTTCCGCAGGGGCAGGAAAGAAGTGAGGAGAGAAACCACCCTCACTCTGTCCATGTCACAACCACGGTCTTCCTTCCCTGCCTTGGGGGCTCAGGACCCTCATTGGGCTGACCACAGTCTGAGCAATTGGCTGGACACCCTCACCAGTCCAGTTCCTTGACCTGGGGCAATGAAGCGCTACTGACGGAGCTTCCGTGTGTGACCTCACCCAAGCCACAGCATTCCAGCGAGCTGCTGTAAAGTCAAGGCAATACTGCATTACTGGCTGAGCATCTGTGAGGGCTTAGGTTCACAGTCAGTTAAAGAGACAGGCAGGGGTGCTGGCTGGGGTTATCCTGGCAGTGCCAATCCTGAGAGCCTGGCTCTACTTCCTGCCTACTCTCCTCACAGACTTTACATGGCTGACCTGTGCCTCAGGATCAAGTTTCCTTTCTCGACCCGTCAGACCCCAACACTCGGCCCAATTCCTTTTTTTACCCTGTCTCCCTCATGCTACCACCCAACTGCCTCACTCTTCCTGCCCCTGCTCAGGCCTTTCACTTCCTGGTCATGTCAAAATACTATGAATCCAGTCAAGTCAGGTCTAGCAAGCCTCTTTCTGGGCCCCAGGCCCACTGCCACGGGTCCCTCCAAAGAGAACAGACAGTGCTAGCCCATGCAGCTCCCCTGTCTGTGCTGAGGATAAGCAGGAGTACTTGTGACCAACGAGAGCCAAGGAAGGGGCAAGCATGGGACTTTTAGGTGGACCACTGTGACCTGTACGGGAGCAGGGCTCTACTTTCATAAGGCTGTTGGCACATGAGCCTCCAAGGACCCTGCTTCCTAGGATTCACATAACTGACATAGCCCCAACTCCTTGTATGACCAATGGAAACCAAACCAAACCAAACAAACAAACAAAAACCATGGGACTGGAGAGATGGCTCAGCCATTAAGAGTATTAACTGCTCTTCCAGAGGACAGGGTTCAATTCCCAGTACACGCACAGCAGCTCACAACTGTAACTCCAAGATCTGACACCTTCACACAGACACACATGCAGACAAACACCAATGCACATTAAATAAAACTAAGTAAATTATAACAAAAAATGAAAAAGAATTACTGAAATCATGTGACTTCTGAAGTCAAGAAAGATGCCAAGGCTTCTCTCCTGGATTAGCCCCTCTAGGGGAAGCCACTTTAGGAGCAGATCCCCAATCCTCTCGTAGGCTTGCAGCTCCACAGTCTGGCTACAACCTCAGTTGACCACAAGTCAGAGCCACCAGGCCTGAAGATCTGACCATGGACACCGAGGGAAAGCTGGAGTGATCAATCATTTCATGGCAACAGACAAGGAGCAAGCACTGTACCTAAGAGTCTCAAAATAAAAGACCTGGAAAGTTAAACAGGACAGTCTTCTGGTTGCTGGAACCCCCGGGGTCCAGCCGCGCATGGTTTGTACCTGAGCTCCCCTGGCTTTGATTCCAGGCCTTCTTTCCTTCCTTTCCCTTGGGTTGGAGCAGAGTGTCCAATACACCTCCCCAAACCTGTCTTCACCACCCTGTTGTGTGACAGCCCTGCCTATTTAGGAGGGTCCAAAGCACCTCTCGACTATGGCCTCAGAGCCCGTGAGAAGGTTTTCCTGCAGCAACAGGGATTTCAGGACCTCGTGGTGTTCCTGCCAGATTGATTTATAGCCCATTCCTCCCCAGACAATGTAACACAGACGCATGGAACCCACTCTGCCTCCAGTAGCACAGCACTGTGGGGGTTCACAGCCTCTAGAGGCAGAGCAGAGTGCCCTCAGTATTCCCCCTACCCCCGCCGGCCCTTCCATGCTCTGGCCAGTCAGAGGTGCCTTGCCAGCCCTTTGGTCCTGTCATTTAGCCTCCCTGCAGATGGCCTGAGGTCTGGGGAGCATTCTAATGCTTAGATTCCACTCCTCCCAGCCTGGGCTCAGGGACACATAGGGATCTCTTCCTGTCCTGGCTAGGCACATAGACAATGTCCTGGTCACACCTTCATTTCATAGGACAGCAGGATTTCCAGAAGAAAGGGACTTCCTACGGTCATACAAGCCATGACAAACTAAGAAAGAGCTAGGGTCTCGTGATGTCACTGGCAGTCCTAAAGGTGAACTGCTGGCGGGTATCAAAGCTATTCCAAATGCCCATCTCACCAAGCAACACACCTTCCCAAATCCAGCCCCACCACCCCTGCCAGTGCAGAAATGCCAACCTGCTGCTTGGTCTAGTCTCACGAGAGATAAGAACAGAGACCCGCACCTGTGAGTGCTACAGCCTGCCCAGAGGCAGGAACGGGCTCTGTGATCACCAGATGTTAGCCAGGCCTGTGAACCGGGTTTTTGCAGAAGGGAAAGGGCAGCCCAGGTCACAGTATGTTGAGTAACAGCAGCAGAGAATCCTAAAAGAACAGATGTGAAAGCGATGGCCCTGCCAGCCAAATGCCTGATTTCCTTTGAAAGACTTGGCAGCAGGGGCTGCACCAAGTGCCTGTCCTTTCCTGTATCCAGCCTGGAATGACCTTGGGAGGGCAGGGAGGAAGACCACATCCCTTCCAGCAGAGCTTGGGAAACAGCTCAAGCAGGAGCATAGCGTGGTGTGCACTAGGCCCCGGCTTCACACCCAGCATCACAGAGGAAAACAAAAATCAGGAAGAAGATACTGCAGGCTTTAAAAGTTACTATCGCATGACAGCATTTAGCCTTTTTGGTGTGTCTCTTAAGAAAGAGTCTCTAGCCCAGGCTGAACACTCTACGATACCAAGTATGACCTGCGGGCCTCCCCACCACACCCTGTTCTCGCTGTGTTGTAGATAGAACCCAGGGCCTCCCGGATACCAGGCAAGCATTCTACACTAGCACATTTTCAGGACTTTTGATTTACTTCTCCAGTTTCAGTGAATGAGAGAAGGCTGGGGCTTGGTAGCAGAGCACCTGTCTCCGTGTTGCAGAAGCAGAAAGAAAATAAGGAGAGGGGGAAGAGGAAAAGGAGGAAATAGCAGAAGGAAAAGCCGCCATGGGTAAACCATGAAGAAAAGAGGAAAGATAAAGAGAGATGCCCTGAGCCGGGGGTGGGGGGATTGTTCCCCAGACCCTGCCACACTCAGCAGCTGGAACCTGGTTAAAAGTGAAGGTTTGTCCTCACCGGAAGTGAATGCCTGTCAGCGCTCCACTAGGAGGGCCCAGCAGATATCCTGCAGAGGTGGGCACTGCTGACTGCTCCGCACTGTATGGAAGTCAAGTTGAGTTAGATAAGCCTGTGGGTACAACAACCGACGAGATTCAGGGGGCCAGGAACACAGCGGGGGACTAGTAGCATGGAAAAAGCTGCAAGTGAGATGGGCAAGAGATGGGTTCCAACCACATATATGCAACAAATGAGAGCTACAGCAGGACCCTCACGAGACTCGTTTGAATCAGGAGTTTTGTTTTGCTTTTGTTTTTTGGACAAGGTCTTGCTATGTAGCTCTGGCTGTACTGAAATTCACTATGTAGATCAGGCTGGCCTCGAACTCATAGTGATCCACCTGCCTCTGCATTCTGAGTGCTGGGATTAAAGGCATACGCCACCACCACTAGCTGGGTGTGTGTGTGTGTGTGTGTGTGTGTGTGTGTGTGTGTGTGTGTGTATTAAGTTTTTCGAGACAGGGTTTCTCTGTAGCTTTGAAGCCTGTCCTGGAACTAGCTGTTATAGACCAAGCTAGCCTTGAACTCACAGAGATCCGCCTGCCTCTGCCTCCCGAGTGCTGGGATTAAAGGCGTGAGCCACCACTGCCCGGCATGGGTCTGTATTTTTGTTGTTGTTTTTTTTTTTTTCGAGGCAGGGTTTCTCTGTAGCTTTGGAGCCTGTCCTGGAACTAGCTCTTGTAGACCAGGCTGGTCTCGAACTCACAAAGATCCGCCTGCCTCTGCCTCCCGAGTGCTGGGATTAAAGGCGTGCGCCACCACCGCCCAGCTCTGTATTTTTTAAATACTGGAAAATAGCTATTTTGTTATTTGAGACAGGTGGTCCAAGCTGGCTCTCCTGCTGAGTACTGGGGCATGTACACCACAATCAGCTCCATATTTGTCCTCTTTCCTGGCAGAGCACTTGAAAATCCCCACAAGTAGGACATACGCATCACAAACAATAGTCACCATACTGGGCCACTGTGCTCTTGAATAAAGTGCTTCATCTAATCAAGAGCTCGTCGTCCCTTTTGGCCTGCCTCTTGCCCCTGCCCCTGAGTCTGATTACCTTATATCTTATATAGACGTGCGAGCAAGCAGGATTTGTGCTTTTTTTTTTTTTTTGCCACTCATCGCTCATCGGTATTATCATAACAGAATGCCCTCCTTTTAGAGGCTCCATCATACTTCACTGTGCAACTTGCCACATTTTCTCCACCGTGTTGGGACCCGAGGACGCCTGTCTGCTTTGCTGTGGAGGAGTTGCTACTGCCATGTTAGCCTTGTTCCTAGTTACTTGGGAAGCCTCCTCTCTCTCCATTTTCAGTGCGGTGACTCCACTCCCACCAGCACTGTGCCAGGGTTCCTCATCTCCACATGCTGCCAACAGTCATCTCTCATCATCTTGCTAATACCGTTCTGACAGGTGTTACATAGCCTCTCCTTGTGGTTTTGCATGTGTTTCCCTGATGACTCACAAGCATGTTATCGTATGTCCACTGTTCACTTGTAGGCCTCGTGTCCATGCATGCCATTTGCCCATCTTAAATAAGGCTCTTTAGATCCCTGTTGTTGCTTTTCCTAGCTCACATGTTTGGGATATTAACCCCTTAACAGATGCTCACATTGCAAATATGTCCCCTACTTCACACACCCTCTCTTTCCTGGGCTGCCTCCTTCCCCATGAAGAAACTTCAGTCTGATGTAATCCCATAACCTGAGACTTTAGAACAAAAGTATCATAGGGATCTCTCTCTCTCTCTCTCTCAGGAGTTTTATAGTCACAGATTGTATGCCTTTAGTCCTCATGGACTGGTGTGTGTGTGTGAGTGTGTGTGTAAAATGTGTGAGACAGGAGCCTAATCTCTTGTAGGTAAATACCTACTTTTACTATCCTTTTTCCTTTGTGTATTTTTGGCATCTGGTTGGAAATCAGTCATAAATGCACAAGATAGGGCTCTCCCTATCCTGTTCCATTTTTATGCCAGTACCATACAATTTTAATTTCATAAGCTTTGTAGCATAGTTTGGAACCAAGATGTACAGTATCTTCAGTCTGAGTCTTTTTGCTTGAGATGGCTTTGGCTATTTTGGGTCACTTGTGGTTTTACATGAATTTTACAGGTTTTTTTTTCTATTTCTGTGAAAATTGTCATTGGAATTTTTATAGAGATTGCACTCAAATCTGTAGATCACCCAAGTAATTTGAATATTTCAACAATATTAATCCTTCCAAGCCATGAATATGGACTATATTGCAGTTTATTTTTCAGTTTCTTTCATCAGTACTTGATAAATATCAGTCTGCAGAGAAAGTCTGCAATCTTTCATCTCCTTTGGTTAGATGCATTGCTAAAGCCACTTCTGGGCATTATAGCCCAGAAGAGATGGGAATTACTTCTCTGGCTAGTTCCCTGCGAGTGTGTGGAAACATGGCTGGCTGCCCTGTACATGGATCCTGCCCATGGAGTTTATTGCATTCCTTTATCAGTTCTAACAGATTTTAAGGTCACGTGTGTGTTCCAGACTTATTATCTGTTTCTGAAACTTCTAGGATGAAGTGATGTGTTGTCTGGAGGGGGAAGTGTGTGGGCAGAGATGACCCGCGGCTAGCCAGGATGTGTAGGCTGGGGATGAGTCTATGGTGTAACCATACCATTCTGCACACGGTCATTTTTCCACAATGAAAAGCCGAAGTGCGTCCCCATCGGCCCTGACACCTGTTGTCACATCCCAGTGACTCTCAGCCCCTTCTACAGATGAGGAATGTGTGGTGGCTCATTATGCCTCGGCCAGTGGGCCTCATTCCCAGCAGGAGGGAAGACAGACCAACATAGCTTCCCCCAGCCTATAAGACCCTCTTGCTGGAAGTCCAGCAGGCTGCAGGACCTCTGCTTTCCCGCCACCTGTCAACCAGAGCACACTAGCCACCTTTCCCGTGTACCTGCACCTCACCCGTTGGACTCAGACTCCAGGTTCCAGTGCAGACAGCATCTCCTGCCTGTCCAGGCAGAGCTCTCTCTAGAGAGCTCCTCCCTGTCTCATCCCCAACCACAAGGGAGCTTACCCGGTAGCAGAAAGCCCTCAGAGCCTGCCATGTCCACACCCCAGACACAACACAAACCCGTGTTTGTCTGTGGCCACCACTGTGTCAAGAAATGGACTCATGTTAGCTTAGCTTAAAAAGGTTTTCCCACGGTATGCAAGGATTTGGCTGCTGCTTGTTTGAGCAGAGACGTAACTACAAAAATACTGGAAAAGGGTACTGGAGAGATGGTTTAGCGTTTAAGAGTGCACGCTGCTCTTGAAGAGGACCTGTTTGGGTCTCAGCATACATGTCAACGGCTCACAACCCCTGCAGCTCCAGCTCCAGAGGTCAGCTGCCTCTTGTCTCTGCAGGCATCTGCAGTCTCATGCACAATGGTTCCCTCTCCCCCACCACATATACATAAACATAATTAAAAATAATTTTTAAAAACTAAAAATCCTGAGAACATCCTTAATGTCCAGCCACGGAGGTCAGGGAAAACCAGTCAACACCCCTGGTTAAACGTTGCTGTCTGAAAACCCTTAGTCTCCAGTCCCCCACTTCACAAAGAGCAGGGTCACATGACAGTCTTCTTCGAGACTGTCAAGAAAACTGATGCTCAAACCGGGCGGTGGTGGCGCACGCCTTTAATCCCAGCACTCGGGAGGCAGAGGCAGGCGGATCTCTGTGAGTTCGAGACCAGCCTGGTCTACAAGAGCTAGTTCCAGGACAGGCTCCAAAGCTACAGAGAAACCCTGTCTCGAAAAGCCAAAAAAAAAAAAAAAAAAAAAAAAAAAAAAAAAAAAAAACTGATGCTCTCTCCCTCTTCTGTACCTGACACTGAACCCAGGACTTGTGCACTAGGCAAGCACTCTGTCACCAAATGACATTTCCAGCCCTGTTTTTGGTTATTTTGTTTGATTTGTGTATATGCTTATACTAGTTCACACAGGGCGGGGGTGCATGTGTGCCAGCTGAGTTTAAATTAATATTATTTCATGCACACACATGTGTCCGCCTATGTGGTGCTGAAGGTCGACAATGAGATGTCTTCCACAATCACCTTTACCACCTTAGTTTTTTGAGACAGGGTCTCTCGCTGAACATGGAGCCCACCAATTGACCAGCATACCCTGAGATCCTCTTGTTTCCACCATCTCCCAAGCACTGGCACTGCAAGTGTGTGCCACTCACCTGGCTTTGTATGTGGGTCGAGAGATCAAGTCACAGCCTTGTGTTTTCACAGCAAACACCTGACATGTGACAACCTTTTATCTCTAGGCTCGCTTCTGATTTTAATTCAAGACAGGGTCTTACCAAGTTATTCATATTGTCCCGAAACCCACTCTGTAGCTCAGGCTGCCCTTGAACTTGTGGTACTCCTGCCTCAATCTTTTGAGCATCCAGGACAGATGTGTGTGTGCATACATGTGTGTGCACGCGCACATACATGTACAAATGCCACAGCCTAAAAGGACATACCCCCGTATTCAACATTCTACTTTAAAGAGTAAAGACCCAATCAAGGTGTGGTGGTGCACACCTGTAATTCCAGTACTTGGGGAGACTGAGGCAGGAGGATCAAGAGTTCAAGGCTAGCCTGAGATATATATATATATATATCAAGATCCTGTCTCAAAAACCACCCCCAAAAGGAGGAGAATGAAGGTGGCTGTTTGGCTTTCTTCCCATATTATCACTATAGTCTCTATTTTCATTTCAATATCAAATTGGAATATTTCTAGAATTTAGTAATGAAAGCTGGCCTAAGATAAGGATCATGATTCAAGCCTTCCAGGCAGCAGATGCTCGGCCGCCCACTCACCACACTGTGGCCTGGTTGAAGACCCCTGAGGTCATACCACCCATGAAATCTCAGTTCTTTCTGTCATACCCCACATCCACCAAATTAAGCCCCCTGCCATCTTCACAGAGCCTGGTCCCTCCTCTATGAGATAGAAACTGTAACACACACCCATTGGGTCACATACACTATGCTTATGGCCACTACCCCTCCCATAAGCCCCTTTCTTGCGTACTGACCCTGTTTCCAGGCTGTTAGGACTGGCTGTGTCCACAACCTTTCTGTCCTTGTTTGCAGAGCTGTCCTTGATGGAGGCACCAGATGTGTGTCCCCATTTTACAGAGACTTTTACAGAAGTTCAGAAAATAGATGGCCACTTCCTTTGTATAGCAAAGATAGGGCGAAAATCACAGCCTGGACCCTCTGCAAGCCCCACCCTCACCCCAGTGAGGGACCAGGGACCAGCAACAGTTCAGGGCTGTGGCCAGGGCATAAGGAGAACCAGGAATACAATGTCACATAAAGGCAGGAGCCTCCCCCTGCCCTGCATCCCCAGCACCATCCCACTCACAGCAGGTGAAGGAAGACAGCCCCTGAAGTACCCCCAGGACAGCAAGCCCAGAGTCCCGAGGGGCCATCAGACACTGGCCAGTAAAACCTGTCAGCCAGGAGGGGATGCTAGCAAGCTCTAAAGCCTGGTTGTGAAGAAGTGCCACTCGACTCCATGACCCAACACGGCCAGTGACACCGACCTTCTGAGCTGGCAAAAGAAACTAGAGATTGGCGGTTTTGTGTAAAGTTGTATAGCAATAATACAAAGAAAACTCTAAGCTCCTCCTGTGGATGTCCTGGAGTCTGCTGTGTGGACTTGAACTAACCATGTGACCTCTCTTTAATAGCTGTGATCTGCAACCCAGAGAGTTAAGACCTGTCCCTCAGTTATTTTGGCAATGAGACAAGACACACTTAGCCGGGACTAGTGATAACAAAACAACACTAATAGCTAGTGTTTCCTGAGTTCAAGTGGAGGTTATTTCACTCGGACCACAGGCTCATAGGACAGGCCTTACTTGAAAGCTTATACTGCAATGCTTCTGCCTGATGCACATCTGTAATCCCAGCATTCAGCAGGTGAAGCAGAAGATCATGAATTCAACAACCACCCTTGGGGTTTTAAAATTAAGGGAAAAAAAATCTTCAGAAAAGTCTTAAAACAAGGAATCCTATTTTCTTTCTCCAGATTTGTGTAGTTGCCCTATTTTGCTCCTTTTTCTTTATTGTCTATCTGCATAGATCTCTTTTTTTTTTTTTTTTTTTTTTTTTTAAATATTTATTTATTTATTTATTTATTATGTGTACAATATTCTGTCTGTGTGTATGCCTGCAGGCCAGAAGAGGGCCCCAGACCTCATTACAGATGGTTGTGAGCCACCATGTGGTTGCTGGGAATTGAACTCAGGACCTCTGGAAGAGCAGGCAATGCTCTTAACCACTGAGCCATCTCTCCAGCCCCTGCATAGATCTCTTTAATAGGGGTGTGTGTGTGTGTGTGTGTGTGTGTGTGTGTGTGTGTGTTTGCAGTACTGGGATGAAACCCAGGTCCTGGCACAGGCTAGACAAGTGCCCCATTTCCCTGGTCTTATCATAAAACACCCATATTGTGCCAGGCAGTGGTGGCACACTCTTTTAATCCCAGCACTCAGGAGGCAGAGGCAGGTGGGTCTCTGTGAGTTCAAGAATAGTCTGGTCTACAGAGCTATAGAGTAAATTCCAGGACCGGCTCCAAAGCTACACAGAGAAACCCTGTCTCAAACAAACGGCTGGGCGGTGGTGGCGCACGCCTTTAATCCCAGCACTCGGGAGGCAGAGGCAGGTGGATCTCTATGAGTTTGAAACCAGCCTGGTCTACAGAGAGAGTTCCAGGATAGGCTCCAAAGCTACAGAGAAACCCTGTCCCAAAAAAAACAAGACAAAACAAAACAAACAAAAAACGAATGAATAAGTAAATAAATGAAGATAAAACACCCACATTCCACTTGCAGCTCCCGTAACCTCTCCCCGCTTTCTCAGTCCTGGGCTCCCATGCTGCAGCTAGCTCACTCTCGGGTCTCCTGTGTATCCTTCATCCCGGAGCTGGTCCTTGGCCTTTAATCCTTATTGTCTTCACTTTAGAGATAAGAAACTGAGGCTCAGAGAGGCTGAAGAGCTTACCCAGGGTCACCCTACTGGGAAAGGTGAGTGGCGGGGGAGTTTAAGCTCAAGAGGGGTCCCGCTTCAGGCTGTGCAGTCTCCAGGCCTCAGAATGCCAGCAGCAGGCTCACCATCAGCAGGTGGGGGCTGGGCTCCCTCTGGAGCAAGTGGAGGCTGAGTACAGACACCTCGTTCAGCTGGTAATTATCAGGCACCTGTCTGGGCATACCACCTGGGGTCCTGCTCAGCCCCCACAAGTGGCTTTGGCCCTGGTGGAGTGCCACCCCCTCATTCTGTGACCCCTGTTAGCCACTGGAAGATAACAGTGTGCTTGGGCAGAGAATCCTCCCCACCTCTATGTAAATCCGGGACAAAGGGGACTGGGGAGGGATGGAGCCAGAGGTACCTGACTTTTCTTGTTGTGCGTGTATGAGTGTCCGGACATATGCGCACAGATAAAGGCCAGAAGTCAACCTTATGAGTCCATTTCTCAGGTCCACCTTGTTTTATTAATCAGAACTTCCTACTGGCCTGGAACTCGGCAGCAAGGCTAAACTGAGTAGCAAGCACACCTCAGGGACCTGCCTGTCTCTGCCTCCCTTGGGCTGCCACACCAGTCAGCCTTTTGGTTTGGTTTGGTTTGTTGTCTTTTGAGACAGGGTCTCTCAGCTGGGTGGTGGTGAAGCTGCCTTTAATCTTAGCACTCAGGAAGCAGAGGCAGGCAGAACTCTAAGCGTGTTCCAGGAGAGAAACCTTGTCTTGAAAAGCTGATTATGGTGGGTGTGGGAGGGTCTCTCCGCTTAGCCCTGACTGTCCTGGAACTCCTAGGTAGACCTGGCTAGCTCAGAACACACATAAATCCACCGGCTCTGCCACCCAAGTATGTCACCACACCACACCTGGTCCACCCACCTTTTTTTTTTTTCTGTGAGTTCTGAGGATTAAACTCAGGCCACGAGGCTTAAGCGTGTTACTGCCTGGGTTAGCTCCCCAGCCCCAGCCTTTTCTCTTCTTAGAACAGCAGTCTAGGTCACTGTGTTCAAAAGGCCAAAGAGACAGAGCCTAAAGCCCCAAGGGCCCCAGGCCATTTCCCTGACCCACAGACTAACCAGGCTGACTGTAGCCACAGCCTGACCCCTTTCCAAAGCAGATGATAGTTGTCCAGCAGGAGAGGAAGAAGTCCTAGAGCTAAGGCTGGGAGATGGACATGGGCATGAATGATACTGCAGATGGCATCAGACATTCAGCCCGCCATATCCGGGATGAACAGAGGGAGTCTCGGGGCTGAGCCCACACACTCAGCCTCCTCAGAAAGGGACTGCGGGCTACTGCTGTTGCAGGGCAGAAAAGTGATCCCAGAACCTCAGCTGGACCCCCACCCACAGTTTTGCGGGCCAGGAAGCACTGGTTCCCAAATGAAAGCTGTCACTAACCTTGCCATCTCCCCCGTTGGCCTACTGTCCCCGGAAGGAATCACTTATCTCCCCGTCTTCCCTCTGTCCAGCCTCCTCCCAGCAGAGAAAATAACACACGCCTCAGATGCAGCAAGAGACCCTCCAGGCATGCCTTCTGCCTGGGTTCCAGGCCTTTCTGTTGGGATGGAAACACCTCATGACCTGAGACCTCACCATGGGACATCACGGGAGACCTCGCAGACAGCAGCCGCTTCATGTAAAACCAGCGTCAGGTCCCCAGGACTGCTGTTGAAAACTCACCAGAACGAACAGAGAAGAAAAAGATGGGCCTCTCCTCCTGACTGTGACATTTTGAAAACACCACATAAACAAATAAATGACATCAAGAAACTTCTACGAAGATTCCTCCACAAAGACTACACACTCCACAGACCAGCCTCGCTGCAGCATGAGCGCTTGGCAGCATGGACCAGCACCCTGTTTTCCTATCATCCGGTGGCCTTTTGAGGGCAGGGCCACTAACAACTCACCCATCTGCCTGCCCAGACACTGGTCGGCCCACTGAAAGGTCCCCCTCTGGGTTCGGTCAGGGACCAACATAAGCCACCAACGCCCTATGTCCAGCTACTGAAGAGAAGTGCACAGGAACAAGAGGAAGAAGGGAGAGGGCGGGAGCATTCAGCAAGCAGCGTGGCCGTTCTCTCCACAGCTGATCTTAGGCCCACTGGAGACTCTGCCTTTGGGCATAGGAGTTCGGTTCACAGGTCTGACACATCAGAACCACGTCAGAATTGGATGAGAAGGTCAGAAGATTGAGCCTTACACCTAGTTCCTGGCCTAACTTATCTTGAATGACCTCTGCTTTCCCAGCTGTCAATGAGGCTGCTGACTCCAGCCTTGCCTAACTCATGGTCAACTGGTTACAAGGCAGAAGAGCATCCACCCACAAAACCCCAACGACATGAAACACCAAGATGACCTAGTGCCTGGGGAGCCTGAATTCAGCACCACAGGAAGTGGTCCACACAGATAATGACCCCAACTCATCTAGGGGAATCTGCTTGCCAGACTGCATAGGCCCAGCAGCCACTCCCAAGTGAGCCTGTCTCTTTAGAGATATGAGAACTAACCTTTCTTGTCAATCAAACCTCAAGTCATCGGAGCCCAAGCTGTGCTGCCCCGTGAGGCCCCCACCACTTGTCAAAGCAGCCCTGCTCCAACAGTTTCCTCATCTGAGGGCCTGGAGCTGGCTGCGTAGCCAGTCTCCTGGGCCACATAGCAGGCCAGGCAGTCCTACCGGCTGTATCCTCCATCAGGACTTAAGCTCCTACTGTCCTCTTCAGCTTAAACTCTGTGCTGGGCCTCTTACCCTGAGAGGAAGGCAGCCAGGCAGCTAACCAGGTCCTCAGCACCCTGCGGCTTCCTTCCTGTGAAAGGCTTGTGGGGGGCCTGTGGAGGTCCCCGCTCATTTACTCCCCACCCCCCCGCGCAGCCCCTTAACGGGGGTCCAGCTGGATGGTGGCTCTCAATGAGCTGTGTCCCTTAGTCACTCTAAGCAGACCACCTAGACCCCTGGCTAGCCCCCAGGTACACATCAGACCCTCCCTGTCACCAAGCGCCCACAGCTATCCAAGGGAGGGATGTGCGGGAACCGCCGCCCGGGTGATCCAGAGCCTCGTGCCTCCCAGACCGGGAAGGTCTCCCCCAGACCGGGAAGGAAGCTTCTGAGGGGAAGCGCGGGGCGGAGGCGGCCTGCCTGGATCCCGCGCCCCGGCCGGAGAAGGGCTGGCCGAGCCATCCGTGGCCACCTTTGCGTTTGTCCCGCGGGAACCGAGGCGAGGACCCCCACAGCCACGCCCGTCGCCCCAGTTCCCGGACGTCCCAGCCCGCGTTCGCGCTCACCTGCTGCCACCGCCGCCGAGGGCCCGGCACACTGGAGTTCCCGCCCGTGGGTGTGAGAGCCCGGGCGCCCCCAGCTGGCCGTCCTGACCATGCGGGGCGCAGGCCGGGGAAAAGTCCCCACCCGGTCCTCAAGTAGCCTCCTCCCGCTCCGTTACCAGCAGCGCTCGCTCGGCCATCTCCCGTGTCCCTGAGTCTGCAGGAGGGAGCCACGCCCGCAGCCTTAGGTCACCAGACAGATCACATCTCCGGGGTTCCCAAAGTACCTCTCCCACGTGGTTCCCGGCTCCCGATCCATTCCCACCTCCAAGGAGATTATTAGACAGTGTTGTCTCAGCAGCCTCCTTCTAGAAGTCGCCTGCCCTCCGGCCACGCCCCTGTTTCTGGAAGGCTCCAGGCTGCAACTAACGCTCTCCTGCCACGTGTGGATGTCTCAATCTTTTGTCACCCACACCTTGACCTCTTAGGACCATCTGAGATGAGAGCTACCCACCCATCCGCCTTAGAGGCACAACCCCAGTCACCTGGAGGGAAAAACCAGCCTAAGAAAGTTTGTGTGTAACCTCGTGGTGGCCCCTATAACCTGGAGTGGAACACCAGAGTTGGAAAAACAAAATAACAACAACAAAACACACACACACACACACACACACACACACACAAAAAGAAACAAACAAACAAAAAAAAAACCTGCCCTGGCCAGCCAGTGATAGCACACACCTTTAATCCCAGCACTCAAGAGGCAAAAGCAGGCAGAGCTATAAATTCAAGGCCAGGCTGCTCTACAGAGTGAGTTCCAGAACAGCTGGGCTACATAGAGACACCCTGTCTTGAAAAGTTCCTCTCCCCCCCCGCAAAAAAAAACTACCCTGTTTCTGAGGCTGGGCAAGCAAGATGGTGCTGCCCTGAGTCACCATGAAGTCACCCAGCAGGGCGTGCAGCTGGGACCTCCCCAGGCCTTCTGTACTTGCATCCTTGTCTGTGTGGCTTTCCACATTGCTGGAAGAGTCAGGGCATCTGTTGTGCATGTTTTCTTCAGGGTCAACTCAAAACCTTGGTGGGATCTGCTCAGCGATGGGCACACGGGTGATCCTGGGACAAGCAGGGGAGGAACCTGTCAGGTCTAGTGGGATCCTGGGTCCAGGTACCCTATGAATACGAGAGAGAAGAGACTCCAGAGGATCACGACTGCTTCCCACAGAAGCCCTGGGCCCCACCCCAGAGATCATCCTGTCACTTGAAAGGTAGTAACCGATTTCCTCTCGAGGGGAGCAGTCAAGGCTTACACCCCTGTCTTCAGCAAGACTGCCCAGCCTTCCTGACACTGGCCAGGCATTACTTCAGGCAGGCCACAGTGATGGCCAAGGTGACACTTGCTGTCTAGACTGAAGCCTGTTGGCTTTCCTTCACTAAGAGTCTTGGCCTTAGCTCCCAAGAGACAAGCCCCGACAGATGGCAGCCCTCATCAGAACCCCAGCATCCCCACTCCATCAACAGAAACCAGGACACAGACAGCTGGCGTAATTGGTCCCAGAACTCCAAAATGGGGGGGAGGGGGTGACTTGGTGCAGAGGTAGCATATCCTTTGGCCTTTTAAAAGAAAACAAATGAACTAACTAACAAAAAAAGATTGCAAGGAGCCCTCGGTTCTTTTGGTGTGGGTAGGACGGGAATGATACTATGACTTTGGTCTTTGGCATTTGTATGTCATCTGCACACAGGCCTGTGACCAATCTGCCTGCAGACAGGAAAACAGAACCGGAGAAAGGGAACGCAATAGGATGCTTGTCTCTGCTGCCAGCCCACAAGACGCCTTTACAATTCTCATCTCTGCTGTGGACAGCCCTGCGGTAGCCTGATGGGATACTCTAACCCCCTAGTCGATAATTATGTTCAAGCTGTGGCCAACACTCAATCTCCCAAAGGTGCAGCGGAAGTGCTCACTGGGTAGGGTGGGCCTGAGATTCTCAGCACAATGGGGCTGGGGTACTTGGCTTTCTAACTTGTTTTGTTTGTCAAGACAGGATTTCTCTGTGTAACCACCCTAGACGTCCTGAAACTAGCTCTGTAGACCAGGCTGGCCTCGAACTCACAGAGATCTACTTGCCTCTGCCTACCAAGTGCTGAGATTAAAGGTGTGTGCCACCACCTGGTTTTAACTTTTTTTTTTTTTTAAGATTTTTATTTTAGGTGAGTGTGTTACTTGCATATCTGTATACTACATGAGTTCAGGGCTTGTAGAGGCCAGAAGAGGGTGTCAAGACCCCCCGGAGCTGGAGTTGCAGACAGTTGTGAGCTGACATGTGGATGCTGTAGCCTGAACCCTGGTCCTCTGAAAGAGTAACAAACACTCTTAACTACTGAGCCATCTCTCCAGCCCCTATGTGTGGATGTTTTGCCTCTATTTTCTTATATTGCCTGCACTACGGGATGTCAGCTAGAGATTTAAACACATACGGGGAGCAGGAAAGGACTCTAGACCAAGCTGCTGCCACTGCCTTCCTCTTGCCCCGCCGCCACCTTCTCCATACACCACATGCAGACAGGCAGACCATCGGGGTCTGGGCGCTCCAGCTTGCCTCAGCTCCAGCACTTGTTGCCGTGGTTGCCAATGTTCCTGGAACTGCCCCAGTGTCCCCCTCGGCCCCACAACCTCTAGTAAACAATTTGGGGAATTTGGGTGTCATTCTCTCTCCAGACTATTTCCTGCTGTTAATTGGGTGAAGTTTCTTTGGGGTTTTTTCACAATGACCTTCAGGGGGTCTTGGTGCATCAAACCACATTAGTCTAGAAGAAATCCACAGGTTCTCATCCTCTGTAGAAACAAAAGCAGAACCTCTTTTCCAAAGCAACAAATCCTTAGACCCATATTTTAAAGTCAAGATACCTTTCTTAGAAGTTCCCAGAATCAAATGTCTCTCTAGTTAAAAAACCAAAAGAAGCCAGGCGGTGGTGGCGCATGCCTTTAATCCCAGCACTC
>JAQHUG010000066.1:3871976-3908739 GCA_028555095.1 Dicrostonyx torquatus | reverse complement strand
GTTCGAGACCAGCCTGGTCTACAAGAGCTAGTTCCAGGACAGGCTCCAAAGCTACAGAGAAACCCTGTCTCGAAAAACCAAAAAAAAAAAAAAACCCAAAAGAAAACACAATATACATAATACAAATTCTCAGTGCACATTCCATCCTTTCTTGGCTTATTATTTCTTTACTCCTTTCAATCTGACTGTCTATACTCTATCCCTTTAAGAACTTACTCTTTTTCTTCCATTCTTTTTGAGGTCCTCAATTCACCCTCCCACCTCCTCTATTACTTTCCTGCTGGCCAGCTTTCTGGAGGGTGTCCCTCAGAGAACATCTAGATACTGACTTCAGTGGTGCCTCCTGCTGTGGCACCTGCACCACCCGGAACCACTATCAGGCAAGAGTCTGGGGATGGAAACACACAGACACATACTCATCTTCAATCCACCCTCACAATCCCCAAGAGTGATCTCTCGGCATCTCTCTAGTTGCCGATCTCGCTGGGAGCCTCCACTTGTAACATCCGTGATTCTATGTTTTCTACGGTCCTGTAGCGCCTGTACTATGTGTACTATGGTACTATGCCTGTAGGGTACTGCCTGCAATACTGGACTGTTCAAGAGTCTCAGGCTACACACACAGACAGAGACACAGGGACACGGGTCATCCTTGATACAAGAATGCCAACTTTATTGTGTTCAGGGGCAGCTTATGTAGTGCTCTGGCCATACCCCAGCTCTTGAGATCTTTCAGCTGCAGCCACCAGAAACCACTCTCCTGTTTCGTGCTCAGAGCAGCTGCAAACACAGGAAAACAAGTTGTTTTGCTCAAAGCAGATGCAAGCAAGTTGTTTACAGGAAATTCAGGGTCTGGGGGTCCACAGCCCCTAACATTTGCTTATGTGCCTGCAGAGGCCAAAGGAAGGTATCAGATCCCCTGGAGCTGGAGTTACAATTGTGGGTTGCCAAGTAGGTTCTGGAAACAGAAATCAGGTCCTCTGCAAGAGCAGCAAGTGCTTTTGAGTACCAAGCCATCACTCTAGACCCTCCACCTTGTTTTTTTTGAGAAATTGTCTCTCAGTCAGGCGCTGGTAGCACATACCTTTAATCCCAACACTCAGGAGGCAGAGCCAGACAGATCTCTAAGTTCAAGTACAGCCTGGTCTACTGAGTGAGGTCTATGACAGTCAGGGCTACATAGAAAAAGCATGGCTCAAAAAAAAAAGAAGAAGAAAAATAAAAAGAAAGAGAAGAGAAGAGAAAGGAAAGGGTCTCTCTTTGAACCTGGAGACCTGGAGTTGTTTGACTAGATTATCTGGCCAGAGAGCAACAAGGACTCATGAGTATCCATCACCTTCACCTCCAGTGCTGGAGCTTCAGGGTGCACAGACCCAGTTGTACCACAGCCTGAGTGTGTAGTCTGGAGAAGTACTATTAGGAGGTGGAAGGCTAGCTGAGTTGGGGAACTCCATCTATGCAGTTTTTAGTTTATCCCCTGTACAGCTGTTTAACAATGCAGCTGTTTGTGGGTCACCCACACTTTTATAGGTAATCCTGCAGTTCACCAAGCTGAATTGTTCTTTGGTCTGTTGTTGGCACCCTAGCTGGAACGAGTAGAATTTGTTCATCTCTGGAGCTGGAGTGATAGCTCAGTGGTTAAGAGTACCCACTGCTCTTGCAAAGGACCCAGGTTCAGTTCCCGGCACCTACAAGAAGGCTCACAAGCCACCTGAAGTTCCAATTCCAAGGCATCTGACACCCTCTTCTGACCTCTGCATGCACGTCACTCACGTGGTGCACATACATACATACAGGCAAACACCCAAACAAATAAATCTAAAAAAAAAATTTTTAAGAATTTGTTCATATCTTCCCAGGAAAAGTTAGTCCATCAGTTCCACAGCTGTGTTTGGAATGTCATTTTAGGAGTCCATGGAGCATTTAGGAGGTGAGGCCTCCTGCCTGGAGGTGGGCCTTTGATGGTTATAGCCTCTTCTGGTTCTAGCCTGGCCCGAGTTTTTGCTTACTGGCCCAGCAGGAGAGCGTCTGCATTGTTTCTGCTCCCCAAGTCCCACCATAGCCAGAGTTGTTCCCTCGCCATGCCTTCTTCACTGTGTTAGACTGAAACCATGAGCCAAAACCCTCTCCCATTAAGCAGCTTCTGTCAGGTATTTGATCCTGGACTGAGAAAACCGACTAATCCAGGTAATTGGCACTGAGAGATGGGGCTGTTGGTGTCATAAGTCTAACCATGGGTTTCATCAGCCTTCAGGAATGCTTTGTGGAAGAGTTGGGAGCTAAAGGATAAAGAAGCCCAGAAAGCTGTAAGCAGAGCTCAATGGGCCTTTCTGGTGGAGGCACCAAAGACCAGAATGCCAAGAAAAACGTGGGCATGGGAGAACACACCCAAACCCAGTAAGACAGATAGTAAACACACAGCCCGTGTGAGCTCCAGGTCCTTTAGGATCCCTGCATCTGCAGGCCTGCCTCCTGTGCCACACACAGGCCGTCTCTAGGGCTGCCTACTGGCTGCCAACAACTTTCCTCAGCAGACATCCCATGTTCCTGTATCATCAACATTTCCATAGCAACTGCGGCTTTCCCTTCACGGCTAAATGCATGCGCAGATGTACATATTTGGGCATGGAGCTGAGAAGACAGCTTCAGGGGACAGTTCTCTCTGTCTGCTCTGAGTTCGGAAGATCAAGCTCAGGTCACCAGGTTTGGCAAGTGCTGTTAGCTGCCAAGCCACCTCGCCAGCTCAGGTCCAGCTTTTCCTTACTATCATTCCATTCCCTTTTGGGATAGAAATGTTTACCCTGTTACACTTTACATTAGAAGTTTATAACTTGGGGCTGGAGAGATGGTTAAGAGCATTGCCTGCTCTTCCAGAGGTCCTGAGTTCAATTCCTAGCAACCTCATGGTGGTTCATAACCCTATGTAATGAGATCTGGTGCCCTCTTCTGGCCTATAGGCACACATGCAGGCAGAACACTGTATACATAATAAACAAATATACATTTTTAAAGAGTTTGTAACTTGTTGGGCATGGTGGCACATGCCTTTGATCTCAATACTCTAGAGGCAGAGGCAGACAGATCTCTGTGAGTTCGAGGTAAGCCTGGTCTATAGAGTGAGTTCCAGGACAGCCAGAACTACACAGTGAGACTCTGTCTCAACCCCTCACGCCCCCTTGCCTGCCACTTTCTGATTATTACAAGGGCTCACACAGAGTTCTCCATGAATATCAGAAGATACTTTGGACTTCTGAAGAGTGTTGGGATTCAAAACTGTGGGGACTTTTGATATTGTACCGAATTTTACTTACATTGAGATGTCCATGAGCACACGGGGATCTGGGGGAAGAACACATAATCTAAAATGTCCCCCACAGGCTTGTGCTTAGGGTACTTTGTTCCCAGCTGGTGGCATTGTTTTGGAAAGCTGTGGAACACTTAAGGAATGGAGGGGTGCGGTGGCAGGAACAGGGACCTGCGGACCTTGGAAGGTGATGCTCACTTCTGCTCCCTGCTTCCCAATTCACTACGATGTGAAGACTCTCCCTGCTGGGCGTTCACCATGTGATGGCTGAAACCAGGAGCAACACAAACCTTTGTGTTTTTGAGACAGGGCCTCAATCAAAAACCTTGATTTTTGAGACAGGGCCTTTCTGTGTAGTCCTAGTTTTCCTGGAATTGCTTACGTAGACCAGGCTGGCCTTGCACACACAGAGATCCTCCTGCTTCTGCCTGGTGGATACTTTTTCTTTTCTTTTTTAATTAATTTATTTTCCAATCCAATTGTTGTTTCGCTTCCTTCCTCTCCTTCAAGTCCTCTGCCATCCCCCAGCCACTCCTCCTCTGTTTCTATTTAGAGGAGGGCACCATGGGTATCAACCAAACATGGCACATTAAGTTGAAGGGTGGACAAGGCAACCCAGTATGAAGATAAGGGTCCCCAAAAGGCAGCAAAAGAGTCAGAGACAGCCTCTGCTCCCACTGTTAGGAGTCACACAAGAAGACCAAGCTACACAACTGTAACATACTCAGAGGGTCCAGGTCAGTTCCGTGCAGGCTCTCTGGTTGTCTGTTCAGTATCTATGAGTCCAGGTTAGTCTAGTCTGTGGGTTTTCTTGTGATGTCCTTGACCCCTCTGACTCCTACAACCCTTCTGACACCCCCTCCTCTGTAGGATCCCCTGAGGTCTGCCTAATGGTTCCATCAGTTACTAGATGGTGCCTCTCTGATGACAACTGGGCTAGGTATCAATCTATGAGCAGAACAGAATATCATTGGGAATCATTTCATTGATTTTTTTTTAAAAAAAAAATCTTGTTTTTTACCAGTCGTGTTTGGTTCTATCCTAGGTCTCAAATACATTTTCTTAACAAGAAACATCTGAGGATGAGAAGAAAAGACTTAAGGAGGAAAAACATAAAAACAGAAATGAAAACCTCCCAGGAAGGTTAGAGATACAGAACAAAATGCCAGAGATGGGAAGGATGGAGGAGAAACAGATAGCTAAAGGCGTTCTGCCTCATCACCCAATATTGAACAAATGTGGGGCCTCCAGGAAAGCAGGAGCGATGGGAGCAAATGAAAATTCAGGATTTCCCAGTATCTGAAGGATGTGTGTCATGAGGTGGAACACACCCATCATGTAAAGTGCCCAGCACAATGGATTAAAAACTCAACTTCCATACAATGATTTTTCAGAGCATTGAGGGGAAGGAGGTCCTAAACATTTGAAAGAGAGAAAAAAAAGTACCAAACTGGTGCAGGACTCCTAACAACACTGAGAACGATGCTCACAGCCTCTGACAGATGCTTCCCAGCCCAGAGTTCTGTATGCAGCCAAACTGTTAACTGGAGACTAATGCAGAGCGCGTTTCTGGTGTGTACAGCTGTGCAGTGTGCACCAGGAAGCCAGTGGTGGACACCAGCAAAGGGCCTTATGAAAAGGGAAACCCAGGAAACAGGATAAGCCGAGGAATGGACAGGTAAAGGCAATCTCCCAGGTGCAGGGGGATGCAAGACTAAGTGACACCTGCATATCACAGCAAGCGCACCAGGGGACTGAGGTGACTGTGACAAACACCTGGTGCAGCTAAATAATCTACAGGGGTCTCACACACCGACAGGGTTTAGGCTCAATTACTATACTAAAACGCCTGGAAAAATAAAAACACTTAGCTGGGCAGTTGTGGCACACATCTTTAATCCCAGCACTTGGGAGGCAAGGGCAGGTGGCAATCTCAGTAAGTTCGAGGCCACCCTGGTCTACAAAGCAAGTTCCAGGACAGCCAAGACTACACAGAAAAACCCTGTTTTGAAAAAACAGAAGGAAAAAAAATCACTTTTCAGAAAAAGAAACCACGGCTGAGGGTGTACCTCAGCAGTATACCATGTGATTCCACGCACAACACCCTGGTTTTAACCCCCAGCCCCCAACTCCTGTGCGCCAGTCACATTTTCACACAGCTCAGTTGGTAAAAACAGCATTTATTGTCATGGTATCGGAAACACTGAACACTGCACAGACTACTAGGAGGCGGCACGGGCCAGAGATTTAAGGACATTGGAGAGTCAATTTCAAAACGTAAAAACTGAGAAGTGGCGGAAGTGTGTCGAGAGGCAGCACAACGCCCGCCCGCTTCTGGCTGAAAACAATTGCCTGGCTTTGCAAGGGGCTACCCCAGAAGTTAAGGGAGACAGAACGCTTCAGTGTTCTGACGGCATGGATGCTCTGCCCCGAGCTGTTGGCACTTTCTCAGCAGAGCCCAGGACCCCTCCCCAGCTAGCCTTCTGCCTCTCTTTCCTGCCTCCTTGCCTGGAGGGCTGTCTTGAGTCCTTAAGCCTGGAACTTAGAAACATTATTGTGTTGAAGTGGATTTTAAACAGGGAGGCTGGCGCAATCTTCCTCGTGGCATTTTGAAACGTGCTCAAGAAAAACCACATCCCTGGTGCCCAAAGTGCAAAGCTGGTCTGCAATCTAAGTTGAGTGGTCAATCTTCTGAAAATTGATGCCATTTAGAGAGGCCACTTCATCCTTTCAATGACACCATCCTTTCCTTTTAATGTTAACGTTAAACATTAAGACATCTTTGTAGGGGCTGAAGAGATGGCTCTCAGGGGACCCGGATTCTCAACACAAGATGACGCATAACTGTCTTTCCAGATTCTGGACATCTGATGCCCTCTTCTGGCCTCTTTGAGCATTGCATACACAGTGCACAAACAGGCAGGCAAAATTTGTACACATAAAACTAAAAATACATCCTTTATTTTTCTAAAAAGGACACTTCTATTTGTGTCCATCCTTTTGGGAAGTTCCTCCTTTAATTCCACAACTTCGAAAAGGCATTACTTACCAGATTTAAATGCACACACATTTATTTTAGACTGAAATGACTCTCTCTCCCACCCCAGGTGGATTATTTCAGATCCCTAGTTCCTTCGGTTCTGAAATTGTCTTCTTAGACAAGCAGAACATTGAAAAAATTTTACTTCAAAGGCAAAATGATCCCAATTTAAAGCCAAAAAAGTTGCATTCCTTCCTTAAGCTGGTCAGCCCAGACTGTCTGTCTCACTGAGTGAGACACTGCAGCAGACTCCAGCCGCATGACTCAGGACCATGATCCAAGGAAAACATCTTTTCAAATAATGTTGTGTACCTAGAGCTTAGAGATGACTCTGGGATTCCCCACAGCCAGGTTGGCTTTTAATCTTTTTCCCAGATTTGTCCCCAGATAACTCGGGTCAGCTCTGCCCTTCTCTGCTTCAACTAACCGGAACCCAGTTATTCTGTGCTGGGAGCGCTTTCTCCTCACCCTGCCACTCACTCCTTGTGAGTTCGAGGCCAGTCTGCCTGGTCTACATGATGAGTCTCAGTACAGCCAGGGCTACTTAGAAAACCCTGGGAAAAAAAAAAAAGATTGAGTTTTACCAGGCAGGTAGCAAAAATGATCAAAGAACTGATCCTTAGCAGTTTTGACCAAATCAAGGTTGATTTCTTTTTTCTTTTCTTTCTTTTTTTGATTTTTCGAGACAGGGTTTCTCTGTGGCTTTGGAGCCTGCGCTGGAGCTAGCTCTTGTAGACCAGGCTGGTCTCGAACTCACAAAGATCCTCCTGCCTCTGCCTCCTGAGTGCTGGGATTAACGGCGGGCACCACCACTGCCCAGCTCAAGGTTGATTTTCTTAAAGTGGAAAATGGCAAAAGGAACAGGGTGCTGTTCTGGATGACTGTGCTACACCGAGACATTCAAACTCCTAGGAAAAGAATCAAGAGCTAGGCCAGGGACACAGCTCAGCTGGTAGAGTACTTGCCTAGCATGCACAGAGCCCTGAGTTTTGATCCCCAGCAACCAATAAACTGGGTGTGACAATCGGTGCCTGAATCCTAGCATTTGAGTGACAGAAAAAGGAATCAAAAGTACAAGGTCATTTTTTTTTTTTTTTTTTTTTTTTGGTTTTTCGAGACAGGGTTTCTCTGTGTAACAAGTCCTAGCTGTCCTGGAACTAGCTCTTGTAGACCAGGCTGGTCTCGAACTCACAAAGATCCTCCTGCCTCTGCCTCCCGAGTGCTGGGATTAAAGGCGTGCGCCACCACTGCCTTTTTTTTTTTTTTTTTTTTTTTTGGTTTTTCGAGACAGGGTTTCTCTGTGTAACAAGTCCTAGCTGTCCTGGAACTAGCTCTTGTAGACCAGGCTGGCCTCAAACTCGCATGGAATGGAATTATCTTTTGATACATAGCAAGTTTGAGGCTAGCCTGGGCTACATTAAGGGCCTGGCTTTAAAAAAAAAATAAAGGTGAGAAATTTACCAAAACAACTTACAAATAGTCTCTGGAAAGAATGTGATCCTGGCACTGAGGAAATAAGGCAGTAAGACCTGAGTTCAAAGTCAGCCTAGCCTACACAGGAAGTCTGTGTGTAGAGAAAACAGATTTTTGCTGTCTCAGTAAACTCAGTTCAAGCGTGTCGTTGTCACAACTTGCTGAAAGCTCTGGGAACTTCCCGGCAGCCCGTTGATGTCTTAGTGTCAGGGTATTTACTATGCTGATTTACTAAGGCAACTTCGACCAGCCAGTACAATACAGTAAGGACTAGCTCTGCACATGTGCGACAGCATGGGAGCTGCAGGTCCTGTACAACCAACTCTAATAAAGAAACCTGCAACAGACGTTGGTATGGGTAATTGCATGAAACTCAGCTTAGGCTGCACCCAGTATTAAAACTTAGCTCTGGGATGGCTAAGCAGGACTCAATGGCTAATTGATACTTGATTTAGATATTTACCTGTTTTTTCTTCACAATGGAACATACAAATTCACTATGTCTAGGTGGATGGCAGAACTGCCCTGTTATTAGCTCATCCTATCGTTTAGGATCAGCTGGGAAGCTTTCTCGGGAAGCTCTCAAATGAGAAGGCTCTACTAGTAAAGTTGACTTCTCCCGGGTAGTCCACTGCTGAGCAACTTGATGCCCATCAGCTTGGCTCATCTCAGTGGGGTCTCAGCAGCCAAAGGGCTGCCAGGTCCTTTGCACAATCCTAAAAATGGCTGATAACCCTCCCTCCCTCACACTTTGGGCCACCAGCACGCTAGAAAGTGGTCCACCATTCATCGAGTCACATCCACAACCCCCTTCCTCATTGTTCTGTCAAACAGGCTGTGTGTCTTGTTCCACCAAAATCTACAGCAAAGTACTGCAATTCCTTACAGCTTAAGTTTACCAAGCAAGGTTAAGACTGGGCACGCTGGGGCATGCCTTTGATCCCAGCACTTGGGGAGTGGGTTCCAGGCCAGCTGGGGCTACATAGTAAGATACTATCTCAAACAAACAAACCAAAAACAAAACAAAACAAAAAAAACAAAAAAACTGGGCTACTACTTGCAAATAACCAAATTCTGTTCCAGCTTTGTGCTGGGCATCGAACACCCTTCATTGGAAACACTTTAAGAAAAAGGAGTTTGACCATCACACTGTATGAGCTCTAAACAAGGCTGTATTTAGAATTTTTTTGAAGTAGCTAATCAGGTTTTGCATAAAAGCTCATACCGGCAGTTCTGAAGATAAATGAAAGCACACAGTCTTTATTGAACTGCAGACTGTGAACATGCCCCGTGGGATGGGCTGTGTTTTGCATACAAGTGCAATTTATAAACTTTCAAGGTAAACAACGGACATCTTTGAAGACACTGTGAGCTTAAAAAAAGAAAGCTTCCAGGTGTGACATTCACTCAGTTTTCATCACTGGTGCCCAGTCACATGGCCTCAGGAAATGTCGAGATTTCATAGAGCATTTGTATCAAATCTCTTTCTGGTAATCTCCTTAGTGCCTCTGCAGCGGTAACTAGACAAGAATGGAGAGTTGAACACTCAGACCTCCAGCACCTCATGGGCATCTGCGTTGCTTAACACTGAAGGCAATGCTAGCAGAGAAGAAAATAAACAGAAAGCTGGTTAGACATGAACCAACTTCACCAGACTTCTAAGCATGTGTCTATAGGATATGCTACCCAAGAAAAATGTTGATCCCAGTGGCCTTTCCCACTCTATGTCCAGAAACAACACTGGCTGCTACACATCCTTCCCCTTTTAAAGATGCACACAGAAGCAACACTTCTTAGCAGTCAGTAAAATGTGGAGAGTCGCAAAATTACTGGACTGTCAATGACTTGAAAACTTCAGTGTAATGTTACCGAGGGAATCTTAAGAGCCAGAGATGGCACAGAGGTTAAGAGCACTGGCTGCTCTTCCAGAGGTTCTGAGTTCCATTTCCAGCAACCACATGGTGGCTTACAACCATCTGTAATGAGGTCTGGTGCCCTCTTCTGACATGTAGACACACATGCAGACAGAACACTATACATAATAAATTTTTTAAAAAGATTAAAAAATAAAAAGGTTAAACTGATCTAAGGACCAAAGGACAGAAGCAGCGGAGTAGCAGAGTTTGCACTTTAATCCAAGAAAAAGGCTGACAACCCAGGATTGGGTACTGGATTCTAGGAGACAAGCTCTATACCCCAGTGAGTACTAGCTATAGTATGCTCCTCTGAGACCCCCCCCACTACCACCTCGGAGCAACTATTATGAGCCCCACCATCTCCACAGAGATTTTTATATCAAGGTCTTTCCAGATTCTCTAACAGAGACCTCCATCAAGCTGCAGAAACACAAAGCCAACGGAGTGATAGAAACCGAATGGAAAATCTGGAAGTCTGGCTCAAAGTATAAAAACCCATTTCCCCTTTTAAAATAACTGAAATGTAAAGATGAAACTACCAGCTACCCATAGACAAATCCACTGCAATCGCAAGCTCAGAGAATACCCTCCTGCTCTATCCCCCAAAGTCCAGGCCACATGTAATTAAGCCTCACCAGGGCAGCCAGTTGCTGCTACCTCTCTCGCCTCGTTTAGACTAGGGATTACAGCAAACTCAGTAAGACAACACTTAACTGGATGTCAAGGCCAAACACATACTCAAAAACAGTAAACCTCTGATTAGAGCGAACCAGGCAAGGAGTTAAATAACCAGGAGGTCTAAGCAGGCTGCCATGGAAACTGTGTCAGGTCTGAGCTGTGGGAAAAACTCAAGGGCATCCTCGAGTGTGTGCTCCAGCATTTGCTCCAAGAACACTCTTGACAAAAGGGCAGGAAACGACGCTGGAGCTCTTGAGGTTCACAAGAGGCAAGACGGTGATACTACCAAGGTACCCTGCTCCCACGCGCACCGTCTTCTCAACACTCCACTGGATAGCTGCTACTTGACGGGCATTTCAACAGTGACTGTAACATGTAACATGCCCACTCAAGCTTACTGTAGCTCTACAGAAGCCTTGGCTCACAAACTCCTCCCTGTGGATATTGCTTTCTTATTAAAAAGTGTTTCAATAGCCAGGCAGTGGTTAGTGCACGCCTGAGTTCAAGGCCAACCTGGTCTACAGAGTTCCATGACAGTCAGAGCTGTCAGAAAAACCCTGTCTCGAAAACCAAAAAGAGGACTGTTTCAAGCCTCACCCAGCACTTGAGAAGCAGAGGCAGGCAGATCTTTGTGAGTTTGAGGCCAGCCTGATCAACCCTGTCCCAAAACAACAAAAAAAAGATTGTGTCATGGACTTGGAGATCACCAAGTTAACATTTCAGTATCTACCTCTGAAACTAGGGACATCTAATAGCTTTTTCTTAAAGTTAACTGTAGAAGAACCAATTGTCTATGAACATTCTTCATTTCTGGGCAACACACAAAGACCAAATAAACCAGGATGAAAGAACTGAGCAGTTCAAAACAGCTCAAAGTCCAGGACTGCAATAACCCAGCATGGTGGTAATCTCTAGAGAGCACTCTTTCAGTATATCCCCACACATCTGGAAGGAGAGCCAATGAACACACGCCACAACAGCAGGAACCTGCACTGCCCAGTTCCACCTTTCTTCTGACTCTCGTCTTTCTCAAAGTCCCAAGCACTAGCCCAAAGGCCACTGTACACAACCCCCACTCATCACACAGGAGGGAATGGGAAGACATCAAAGGAGACTCAACTCCAGAGCAGAGTTCATTAAAGATGCCCTTCCCAAACAGAGCCATCCTACCTACACCTTTAGTGCTAGCACCTGGGAGGCTGGGGCAGGAAGATCTCGCGTTTGAGACCAGCTGGACTACAGCCTGTCTTAGCTTCCCCGCTAGTAAACCCTAATGCCAACCCCTGGAACCGTAACACACAACCATGAACCATGGGCATCACCCAACAACCTAATGTGAGAGAGGCTCCTGATTTAAACCGAGGTAAGATACAATCAAAATGGACAAATACATAATGTGGTCAACTGCTTAAGACGAGAGAGAACACACACGAACCCAAAATCTAGGACTGGAAAATGACAGCAGTGAAAAGAGCTTGCTGCTCTCCAGGAGACCATGTTCAGTTCCCAGCACCCACATGGTGGCTCACTCTAGCTCTAGGGCATCATCCAACACGTTCTTCTGGTCTCTGTGGGCTCCTGAACTTACAGGGTGCACATAAATTCACATAGGTACTCACATATACATATAATCCTCTAGAAATATTTTTAAAGTTGAAGATCCTATAATGAAAGCTAGATAGACTTGAAAACTAAGTGTAGAATCCTCAAACAAAAGATGCTAAAGACCAGGGACTATCCTGGGCACACTGTAACACCAGTGAAAAAGGAACTTGCAGTATCAATTGACCCAAAGCACTGGGGTTCCCTGTGGATACCTCACCCCCCCCCCCGCCCCAGGATGGCTACAGAGTAGTATTTAAATGTTCCTTTTGACAGGTACACAAACATGATCAGAGAAATGTCACTGCAGGGAGGCAGTATTTGTAAAATTTACCCCTAAGAACATCAAAGAATGCCACTAACAAATCCATGAGTATGGAAGGACCAACCAGAATCATTAAGATACATTTCTGAGATTGCTACAAAAAAAGTATTCAAATTCAAGAGACAAATGGGAATCAAATGCAAAGATAAAATGAACAAAACAAATGAGCAGGCAAAATAAAAGTTCTTGAAAGTATTTTACTTCGGATTGAAAATGAACAGCTTCCATGCTGTCCATTCCAGATACACAGTATTCACGAATACAATGCTGGCCATCTGAGGAAATGTATACACACCTCAATTCTCCTTCATGCTTTTTCTTTTAGAAAGATACTGTTTACCAAAAAGAAACGTCAGCAGTACAGGAAAAACTATTTTCCCAATAAATTTACGAAAACCTAAGATTCCCAATGGAATCAAGATTATCTTCCCGCTACCACCACCTTAATATAATCACATGCTTATTGGACACTAATATTCCCACCCTAAGAGTACATTTACTTTCAACAATGAGGGTGACTCTTTAAAAAAACTTCAGTGTGGTAAATGTAACACAGATCTCTGCAGGTGTTAAGTGTCTGAAATAGGCAGCTAATACTGGATTTAATATTATTTTATAAATAATTGTTCCCTTAGCAGTAAACATAAGTCTACACATTCACAAGCCCTACAAAATAAATACTGTGATTATGCACAATGTTATGACAAACTAGTTTCAAAACAACGAAACTTCAACATCTTGATAAAAATTCTGATCAGAATAAAATGTGACTCTAAAATTTAAAACAGTCAAAATGATATCACATTTAAAATCTTCCACAGTTTACATTGTACTGTGAGTTTCCAGTTGTGGAACACATTTTCCCGTTGTAAATTAAAATATGAACATATTGAAAATTGTTAATTTCAGCAATGACACCAGTTTTGGTCTTACTTTATAGCATTATTCTTGTTACAGAAAGTTGCACTAAGTGTCCATTAACGGTCTGATTGGTCTTCAGTATTTCATAAGTGTATATAAAAGAAATCTCTAAAAGCCAACAGTACTTCACACATACACATATAAAGGAATCTCATCTGGGAAGTGGCCATACTGAATAGAGCCACACACACTGATGCTAGACATGAGGGTTTTCGCCTTGCTGACGAGTGCATACAATCCATTATGTTAACTATCCCACCTGAGTCTCAGACTCAGAGGTGATGAGTAATAGGAGTATACGTTTGCACTCACAGCTGACCACAAGTTACAGGATGATTAAAACAGGCCAGTGTTTACAAAGTTTAATTAAAGACAGCAATTCCATTAACAGAGAGGAGAAAGTATGGGATGACAGAAGTATTTGGTCTTAATAAGGCAATATAAAAAAAAAAAATCGATCCATTATCAAAGACCATTTAATTTTTAAAGATCGACAATACCAAAAGCATAAAGTGGAATATAAGAAAATAGTTTTTTTATAAGTGTGATTTAATTAAAGCTGTTTACAGTTACTCTCTCCCACAAGAGTTAAGCATGAACTTAAAAAGAATGAGAGGTGACACCACAATCACATAGCACACAGGGTCAGAGGAGCCAGCATGCGAGGTCTGTGGAGCTAGAGGTCGCACTGACAGGAACAGCCCAGGCCCAGGCCCAGGGTGCCTTTTGTTTCCTATGAGGAAGAGAAGGGAGGGAAAGAGACTGCGAAGGAAACATACACACAGTCCTGCTGCTGCCCAGCGCCCAAGAAGACAGCAACACTGTACAGGACAGCTGAGCTGATTCTCAGAGATGACTAGAGGATGTTCAGTGTATACACAAAGTACACAGTACATTTTTCTCTTTTTTACAAAATAAAATAAATATCATTTGCCACCATAAACCTTTTTCTTTAGAGAGGAAAGAATTTCGCAGCAGGTCACACGGGTTCAATGAAGTCATTTCAATGCCGAGGAGAACAAACCAAAGAACAGAGCTAATCACTTCCCTGCATGTGAGTTAGAATGACAATCCAGATTATTCTTCAAACTAATCCTGAGAAAAAATCTGTTTACAATTCAAACAGTAATGTTATGTAAAAAGTATTAACAAATCCACTATTACAAATATCAATTTCCTATATGGTCTTCTATATATACACACAATAAAATGGCAAATATATGCAAAATTATTTTAAAAAAAACATGCACAAATCACTTTCCCTCTTGGAGTCTGACTTCCTATGAGATGCTCTTGTTGGCCTTCCCACCCATCTCCTTGAAACTGCTTTTTGTTCCTATCACCCTCCCAACACTGAGTCCTAGGTCCCTATAACTCTGCATAAAGCCAATGAGAAATATATTTATTTTACATTCAAGCTTTAAATCTTAAAATGACCCTGTTGTAGCACATGACTTATCAAATAAGCAGCCTTTTCCCCCTTTTTTGCTTGCTTTTTGTTTTTGCAGTTGTCAATCTTCATGATCCATTCCGTGGCGAGCTGGGAAAAAACGCAGTTGCTAAATCAATGTCTGAACAGTGTGAGGCTCCTGCCGTCCCAGGAGTCCCTGTGCGACTGTCCTGAGCATGAGATCATTGCACACAGAAGACAGTCCGTCGCACAGCGCCGACTATCTACAAAGGTCTGAGAGGGGCGCGTCCCTCTTGTGTTTCCTCTTTTTGCCATGGTAATACTGAGTATTGGATTTGCCTTGATGCTGTTTGCTTGTCATCAAGGAACCATGGCTTGTTTGGGCTGTACCTTGGAATCCTTTGCTGGAAGAACGGAAGAGCCTTGCTGGTCCATGCTGCAGAAGAAGAGAGCAGTGAGAAATGCAGCCGAGCTTCCCACTGGCAAATCACTTAGCACAGATCCTTCCACCCCCACCTCGTGTAGCCAATCCGAGACAGTCTCACTATCACCCTGACTGGCTGATCAGTCCTGTGTGTACAACAGCTGGCTGCCTGGAAATCTCAGAGATATGCCTGCCTCTACCTCCCAAGTGCTGGGATTACAGGGGTGTGCCAGCACTTTCAGCTACCACAGACTCTTTTAGAGGCTGGAAAAGGAGGTGAGCTCTCTAAAGAACAGACCCCTGACTTCTCTTCCTGACAGCATGCATACAACATGAAAACTTGCTATAGGGTCCCTACCACTCACACCACTACCAGAAAAGGTTGTCAGACCTACACAGTTTACAGGCAGGTCAGGGGCAGTGGCTGGCTGCTCCTTCCCAATGTCAGCCCCTGTGATTTCCTAATGACCTTCTCTTGGTCAGCCCTGTCATTACTCACTCAACTGCATTTGGTGCCCATATACTAAGGCTGTGGAGGTACAGTGGAGTGGGCAAGTCAAATCAAAATGATGGAAACAGTCATCTTTACCATCAAGAGGCCTTTTCTCATGGGCCTCACAACATTTGAGGATGAAGAGAGAACTTATGCCAGAGACCAGTATCAAAAACTTTCTGTTGGGCAGTGGTGGTGCACACCTTTAATCCCAGCACTCAGGAGACAGAGGCAGGTGTTCAAGAGTTCAAGGACAGCCTGGTCTACAAGAACTAGTTCTGGAACAGGCTCCAAACTACAGAGAAACCTGTCTTAAACAAAAAACAAAACAAAAAAACAAAAACTGTTTCTTCCCTTTGCTTGATTCATTACTTATGGCTAATTAAACAGACTATTAGGCAACTAAAAATACTTAATAGTGTATCTCTGTGGCCTGTTTAAGTCAAAGCTAACTTTAACCAACTACACCTGTCTCCCAGCTACCTGATGATCAGCATAAGCAACAAGTATCAGATATGAACAAAGGACACACTGTCTCTAGGGATGCTGTAGACATTCCAAGTCAGTGTACTTCAAGCACAGCCATGCGGGCCACTCTCCAGCCTGCTCTATATTCAGCTACATCCTCAGCCCAGTGTAATTTTTTTATGCTTAATCTGTTAAGGGGGAAGAGGGTTTGGCTGGCACCAAGATCTTAAAAAGTCCTGAAAAGATCTACGTTATAATGGTATCTTACAAGGAGCCCCAAAACAGCTGGTTCTTGAAGCATTGCCGAGCTTTGGAAGCAAATGACTCAGTTTGTTCTTTACCCAAGAGATTTCTTTAAGACCATGGTAGCTACTGTTCACACGTAAGAAATTCTAACTATATGACATATGTTTTAATATTTTGTAATAATTAACATAATATTCATTAGAATATTTAAAAGACATACTATTTGTTATCATTTTATACATAAGGTAGGTATAGAAGTAAATCCATCCTGCAGATGAGACAAGTAACACACAGAGGGGTTAAATGAAATGTTCAAGGCCATATTCCCCATAGCCAATAAGCAAGAATTTAAAACTCAGGCCAATCAAAAACCTGAACACATGCTATCATTTTACATCCATAAATACAACTGCTATCTGAGCTTTCCACGTCCATTAGGATATGTTAACAAGTGTTGATAAGTTAGAACCATGAAATAGCAGTGTTTAGTAAAGGCATGGGAATGTGTGAGTCTGTTGGAGCTTCTAGACACAGAAGCATTGCCCTGAAAAATTTATTAACTACAATTAAAAGTTTATTAACTACAGCAAGAATGGATGGGATTGGTGTAGGAGGTCCTTCTGTATTTGTGTTGCTTTCATTGGTTAAGAAACTGCTTTGGGCCTGGTAATAGGACAGAACAGTAGGCGGGGAGACAGAAGGGAATTCTGGGAGGAAGAAAGCAGAGTCAGAGAGCCACCATGGAGACACCATGTCAGACAAGCTAAATCTTTCCTGGTAAGCCATGACCTTGTGGTGAACACAGATGTGAGAGTTAGCCAATAGGAGGCTAGAGCTAATGGCCAAGCAGTGTTTTAATTAATACAGTTTCTGTGTGATTATTTCAGGTGTAATCTTGCCAGGTGGCCAGAACAAGGGGCCCTGCTCCTTGCAACATAGGATATTCATCCCTGTTATAAATAATGCTTCAATAAGTAAGCATTTTGAAACTGAAAGAGACTACTGAACACTAACAATGATGAACACAAATTCTGCTCACCTGTGATTTGTTGGCGCTGTTGGGTGTGTTAGTGGTTTGAGTGCTCTGCACTTTCCCAACTGCCTGTGAGACCTCCAAGGAGACATCCTGTGAGCCTACCCGGCTGCCAGTGGGTGGACGGCAGAGCAGCTGTTTGGGGGTTTTGCATGGCGTTGCATCAGAATCCTAATACAAGTTACATGCATTATATAAAGCAATATATTAGTAATTTTCATATTCAGTACTCAGAAAGGCAGTAATTTCAGCTAAGTACTATCTAGTGTAAACAGACACATTTGGAAACTAAGGAGGCTTTCCTTCAAATGCTGTGCGTGGGAAGGTTATGAGCATCCAAGTATACACAGAGACCAGATGATGATGACTTTTGGTCTCTTTATCTCTTTCCACTTTGTGAGACAGTCTCTCACTGCATCAGAAGCTTGTCTCTGATGGTACAGCTGCAGCACAGTCATGCCTGGTTTTAAGTGGATGCTGGGTATTCCAACTAAGGCCCTCTAGTTTACACAGCAAGCACTCTTTCTCACAGTTATGTCCACAGTCCCTTCTCCAAACATCTGAAGTGACCTATTTACCATGGGCTTCTAGATACTGCTCACTCACTGACCACATCTACCTAATTTGTTAATCAATTGTGAATGGGTCTACTTCCGTCCTAGTTAAGCTTTTATATATATATATATATATATATATATATGATCAAATTACAGAACCATGGAGGACCACAACAAAGAGGGAGGGGCTTAGGATCCAGGCATGACCCAGTATCTTCAATCAAACACAAAATAACAAGTTCTGCTGTTGCTGGTTTTTTGTTGTAGCACTGACTAACCTCAAATTCACAAAATTCTGCCTGTCTCTGCCTCCCGAGTGTTGGGACTGACAGCATGTGCCACCACATATGGCTGGAAATATCTTTGAATTAAGAGTGAAAACAGCTGTATAACACTAAATACATTAAAAACGACTGACCTATAATTCAAAAAATATTTTTATTTTATTTATGCATATGTGTTTGTGTGTGTCCAGAGAGGCCAGAAGGGGACCCTGACCCCTGGGAGCTGGAGTTACAGACAACTGTGAGCTGCTTAACACTGTTGCTGGGAACCCTGAAATGTACTCTTATTAGATGGTGAACTTTCTGATTTATGAATTTTATCAATTAAAAATTCAATTATGAAGCTCAAAAAACAAGTAAACATAAAAACAAGCTTAAGAAAGTCAAAGAACAGTGGTGGGGGTGGCAGTGGTGACACATGCCTTTAGTTCCAGCGTTTAGGACATGGAGGCAGGCAGAACTCTAAGTCCAAAGCCAGGCTGGTATACACATGAGTTCAAAGATAGCTAGGCTACACAGAGAAATCTTGTTTCAGAAGTTTGAAAAAAAAAAATATGCTGTGCAGTGGGAAACCTGTCTCAACAAACAAAACAGTAAAAGAAGCCTTACAATTATATACTGTGTGATCACATTTCTATGAACTCCTACACGTAAAAATCCTTTAATAAGGATGCCCTCTAGGGGTGAGACTGGAGACTGACTGGGATATTCTTTATCTTACGTATTCTCTGGGTAACATGAGAATATGAGTAGGATTCCCTTTAAAACAGATATAAAGAATAACCAAATAATCTAAATCCAGTTAGTGATGAGCACTACTGAGGCTCAGGGTGAGGATGATACCTGCAATCTTCTCTGAAATAGATCAAGGAACAAGATGAGCTAATTAATGGACAGAGGTTTAGGAATATAATAAGCAAGTAAATGTTAACGGATCATGTAACGGTTAAAGATGTCACTAAAGAGCTTTTACTATATTTTGAATTTTCTTTAGAAAAAAATGTTGAGAAATACAACAGTAAAAGCTATTAAGATGTCTTTGCTGGGAAAGGAAACAACATTCACCTCTGAGTAGCTAAGCCTACAGAGAGCAGGCGAGGCATCCAAGCGTGGAGCCACATGTCATACTCACCACGTCACTGGAGCTGGACTGCGTGGCAGAGGAGGAGGACACTGGACCTGATGAAGAGTTTGAAGAGTGTTTACTAAGAGACTCCGAGGCTTTACTTCTACAGTTTCCAAGGGCTTCATTGTCTTCAGACAGATTATTATTACACTTATCTAACTGCTGAGTATCTACTATCAAGGGAACACCATTTCCTGAAAAAGTGGCAAAAGATTGGAAAACGTTTCTTCCCATTAAAAACATAACACAGAAAAAGCCAGTCCATCATCAAGGAAAAGGTCTTACTCACCATTGCATGATGGCTCAGACCTATTCTGCAAGCCCCACTGTTTTGATATCCAATCTCTATATGTGGCGACTTCGTCCGTCACTCTAATTATTCTACCTAATATGCTGCATGGGGTTAAAAAAACAAAACAAGTATGTACATTAATTTGAAGACAAGAAGTGACAACCACTTTTGACACAATGGGTTGATATGGGCTAGACTTTTACCTCTCTGTTTCGTTGTTGGGATAGTACTTTGCAATTGGTGATACAGCATGACTCAATACCACATAGGCATAATCAAAGGCCTGTTTCACCTGCATGGCCCCATAGGAACTCCTTCCAACATCATTACCTTTAAAGGAAATGGGTACAGAGAGAAGTAAGCCTGCCTGGTTAATATGAACAAATGCTGATGAGCCTTTGTCAGAAGAGAAAGGCAATAGCTGCCTGCATACATGTTAGCCCAACAACAATTCTCCTATCACATATTCAAAGAAACAGCTTACTACTCTCTCCTCAAAATAGAGCCAAGATGAACTGAAAACAAGGTGCTGTCTGCTTGTTTTTATTTGGTTGTTCTTTGTCTACAGGTAACTTCTTTCAAGCCACTCCCAAAGTTAGGAAAGTACAGAAGGGCTACACAAAAATCAGAAAGAAGCAGTCTGTAGAATAAATAAAACAGCAATCTCCTGGAACCTTTCTGCCCATGCTCACTGCTGTCTAAGACTACAGGTTTACCTCCCCTTAAAGCCCTGCTGACCACTGGCTGGAATAACACTCCACAGGTATTCCACCGGTATTACACAGGTATTACAAACCCACTACCCCCAGTAGTTTCCTCTTCTACTTGGCTTTAAAGGGGTGAAGTGGATTCTACCCCCAACTTATCTGGAGTCTGCAACAAAGTGTTGTTCTCCTCATCCCTGCCATGTATTTGCTTATTTGAGTATAGTAAGAAAATATTTTGAACAAAAAAGTTAAAATATAATTAGAATTCATCCATTTTTCTTGTTGGTTGTCAAGACAGGGTTTCTCTGTGTAGCTCTGGCTGTCTTGGAACTCACTCTGCAGACCAGGCTAGCCTCAAACTCACATTCACCTGCCTCTGCCTCCCACATTCTGCACCATTACTGCCTGGCTATGATGCTCTCCCCTCTGGAGCCCACACATTCACCTCCTCTCAATACCTGGTTGTAAAGGATCTTCAATATAAAGCATTGATGGCCGGTAGCCATCAAGCATATTTTTCTGGACCTCATCTTTGGCCACATAGGAACCGCCATCCTTTATCCGGATGCCAGTCTTTAAATAATTGAAGTGCCGTCCATATAATTCAAAAAACTCTATTAAGAGAACACCATAGTTTGTATTGGGGATACAAGCATCTTCCCTGGGGTGTAACTAAAACAGAAAAAAAAGAAAAAATATTTTAAATTTTCTCTGTATTATGAGGAAGGTGATAAAAGAGCCTAACATCTATGAGCACTATTATTATCAAGACTTTGGTTGACAATTCCAGTTGACAGCTATGCTGCTGCTACGGAAACCATACAATGCTCTATGGGTACAAACCTCTGGCTATTGGCAAACAATGCCAAACAAGCAAAGCCAGGACTCTTAGCCAAACAACAGGTAATTATAGATCAAATTATATGACTAACTGCTTTACTCCTGGGGTGTGTGCTGCACACATGCACATCAAGGACAGCAGTTATGAGAGAGGTGTCTTCCTGAGTCGGTTTCTACAAGACCTATTTATTTACTAATTTATTTTGGGTTTTGTGAGGGAAAGATCTTTCTATGTAGGTCTGACTATCCTAGAAATCAGTTTATAGACCAGGCTGGCCTTGAACTCAGAGATCTGCCTGCCACTACTCCTAGCCACCATACCTATTTTTTGGGTGACAGTTCTGGGGAATAAAACCCAGACTTTATACATAGTAGGCAAGTATATCACTGCCTAGTTCACTTTTTGAAACGATCTGTCACTGACCCTGAAGGTCACTTAATGGGCTAGACTGACTGGCCAGCAAGCCCCTGGGATCCTCTTGTTTCTGCCTCCAGTGCTGGGATCACAGGCACCTGCTGAACTTTTATGTGGGTTCTCGGGATCCAAACTCAGATCCTCATGTTTGCATGGCAGTACGGACCTGACTGAGCCATCTCCCAGCCTGTTTGTGTGCGTGTGCGCGCGTGTGTGTGTGTGCCAGTGTGTGTGTGTGTGTGTGTGTGTGTGTGTTGTATATAGCATGTAAGTATATACGTGTTCAAGTGCATGTCCAAGTGGAAGTGGAGATGCATGTGGGGGCCAAAAGGTCTGATATTGACATTGACTGTACTCCTTAATCACCTTCCATCTTATATTATGAAATAAGGTCTGAATCCAGAACTTGCTAATTGGGTAGTCTGACAGGCCACTGAGTTGCAGACAACCCTGTATTTTTGGTTAGCATTCCCTTACAAAAATCAGAACATACATGTTATTATGCACAGTGAGAGTCTTATCTTCTCTCTTAGGAACACTTAAAATACTAATTTGTAAATTATACAAAAGTATCCAGTTTAAAGAGAAGCATTCTAAAAACTTTTGATTTAAAATTTTCTCCCCAAATGCCTCTAAGTACTTTTTTTCCCCCCAGTGTACGCTGGTATAGCACACGCACACAACTTACCTGAAGGAAACTGACTGCCATTAAAAAGAGACTGTAAGACCCAATTCCACCTGTAAATACTTCATTAAGGTCCCTCTGTAATAAGAATTGTTTCAATACTAAAACCAAATATGGCAATACAGGATATTTCTGAAAGAGAAATGAAATTACATTTTCAATGAATTCCTCTATTATAATAGCCCCAAGAATCACCAGGGACATAAAATGGTCCTTACAAAATTTAGTAGATATATCTAATATATTCAAATTTTAAAGTAACATTTCTAAGTAATGAAAGGCTTTCCCCTCATGGTGATTTAATAATTGCAGACACATGCTTTCTGGACACACTAACCATCTAACCACAATCACAGGATAATCTCTTGTAAACAGACAACAGAAACAGCACAAAGGCCAAAGAATGTTTAAACCAGTAGGAAATTATAGGTGGCTCTCCACTGCATAGCAAGGTACCTCAATTCATCCTGCATCAGCCTAGAGCACAAACAGCCTTGCCTGCATCATCCACACAGACAGATCACTGCCCAAGCCTTCTCTTCCTCCATCTTTACAGAAGATGGGGCAGGGCTCTCAGAGCTGACAAATATGATAGCTCACACACATCTCCAGAACTCTTAATGTTATGTTCCAGGCAGAGAACACAGTGATTCCAGGAATTGGTGGCTGCAACTTTTCATGTCATCTTCCATTGTTAGTTATTAAGCAAACAATTTTCAACTTTCAGTTTCTTTTCATGAAAAGTTATGCACATATGCATAAAACCCTCCAAAAGAGACATTTTCTTTTTCCTCTTTCCATCCTCTACATTCTTGTGTGCCTGACAAGGAAAGGGAAAGGAAAGCAAGGTTCATCAGGCAGGAAGCCAAGGTGAGACACAAGTATGATCCCAGCACTCAGGAAGAAGGGTTACAAGCTTGAGATCCTGCCTCAAATATAAGAAAGAAATAGCTAGCACTGGAGAAGAGATCCCAACACCTTCAGCTCTGAGGAAATAGCAGCAGCGGTCTGGATATATAAGATGTTCTTAAGATGATGCTGGCAGCTTCTTTATTTTGGAACCAAATGAAATAGTAGTGTTACCTCAAGGTAAAGTAACAAAACTCACAGGCACCTCCTGACAAAGAATTTAGGAGAATCAAACCATGCAACACCATCTCAGACCTCATGTCACTCAGTCTAAAGATCTAGAACAGTGGTGGTCTTTATCCTCAACCTTTCCTAAGCCCGTAACAGGAAGTACAAGAAATTAGACAAGTCAATTGTCAGCAGCATGTACATGTAAGAGCTGAGCAAGGGGCAGAGCACAGCATGGCAGATGCCCAAGAAAAACTCAGGTTTCCTAAGAGCTTCCCTGTACAGACTGTCAAGGTTCTGACCTTGGTAAAGTCTTTAATGAGGTCCGCTGCTCTCACGCCATTCTGGACATTAAAGCTGATATCAACTTTCACTTCAGTAAAAGAATCTGTTAATTTAATAATAGGAACCTAGAAAAAGAAGACAGAAAAGTTTAAAATATTCTATAAAATGAAATGAAGGTTACTGTTTAGGCCTATGATCTCTACCCTTCTCATAAAACCATAAAGCATGAAGTGTTCTGAGGACCAAGTACCAGCCAACCGCATGGGTAAAAGTGGCTGTCATCAAACTTGATTCCCAGAGCATGAATGCACACATGTCTGGGAGCACACACACATATAGATTAAAAACTAAAGAATAAATTAAAAAGTGAATTTTGTCTTTTTTTTTTTTTTTTGCGACAGGTAATTCTGGCTAGCCTGGAACTCACTGTATAGATCAGGATGATCTCAAAGTCACCGAGATCCTCCTGCCCCTGCATCCTAAGTGCTGAGCCACTATGACTGTCTTCAATGAAAAAGTTTTAAATAAAAAACTTGATGAATAATATATAATATTATGACTTTTTGTTTGTCTTTTTGAGACAGCTTTTTTCTGTGTAGCCCTGGCTATCCTGGAACTCACTCTGTAGACCAGGCTGTCCTTGAATTTGCCAACCTCAGCCTCCTGGGTGCTGGGATTAAAGGCATGCAGCACCACCATCTAGTTGGTACTAAGACTTCTTAAAGGAAGCATTGTACATGCACTGTGAACTAAAAACTGGAACTGGGTCTCTAAAATCAGATTTTCATCAAGAAAAACTAGAACAAGTATTCTGCTCTAAGTAAACCTAATATGCAAAATTCTAGACCTTTTAAATGCATATATCTGTTTCTATCTGAGCTTCTATGGAAGTTCTTTAAAAGCCAGTCTATCTCTGGCTATAGACTTATTAAAGCCAGGCGGTGGTGGCACACGCCTTTAATCCCAGCACTCAGGAGGCAAAGGCAGGTGGATCTTTGTGAGTTCGAGACCAGCCTGGTCTACAAGAGCTAGTTCCAGCGCCAGCTCCAAAGTCACAGAGAAACCCTGTCTCGAAAAAAACCAAAAAAAAAAAAAAAATTAATATTTTTTTTAACGTGCATTGGTGTTTTTCCTGCATGTATGCCTGTGTGAGCCCATGAAACAGGAGTTACAGACAGTTATGAGTTGCCATATTGGGTGCTGGGGATTGAACCCAGGTCCATCTCTCTAGCTCCCAGTAACCTCTCTGTTCTTTCTTATATTTTTTGTTTTTTCGAGACAAGGTTTTTCTGTAGTTTTGGGGCTCTGTAGACCTGGATGGCCTAGAACTCAGAGACCCTCCTGCCTCTATCTCTTGGTTGCTTGGATTAAAGGCATATGCCACCACCGGCTTACATATTTTTATACTGAAGACAGAATTATGCATGAAAAAAATAGGCTATTTTTCTTTTAAAAATAAAATGTATAGCCAGGACAAGTTACTTTGCAATCACTGTGACATTCACAAAATGATTCACTAAGCCACATCCCACTCAGGTCAGACCTGAGTCTGTTTCTCATGCAGGTAGCAAGAATTACAAAGACACAGAGCTAAGAGCTTACCGTTGCTTTGTCTAGAACTTTCACGGAATCCTCGTCGGCGACTTTGTGTTTCCGAAGGGCTTCTTCCAGCGTCCAGAGAGGCAGGTTCTCCCACTTCCCAAACACCACAAGGTCGATGTCACTGCATTGTAGTGACATGCATGAGGAGGGTCAGAAACATCGAGCCATCCACATTTTAGCTGACAATCACGCTTACCAACTTCAAGTTGGTGCCGTGAGAACCCGTCCCCTTTCTGCCTCAGAAGATAATGTGTTCATAGCAATGGGTTTCAAAAGGAAGCAGAGGGAGGGAAGTGGAGGTGCTGATTTTAGCAACCTTACCCTCTCAGCTATTTCACAGGACTCAGGCCTCCAAACATGGGTATATGTTGGCAGAAACAAAACCTCAAACATAATAGTATCAGTGCATTTTTTTTTCCTCCATAAAACTTTCTGGTATTAAAAAGTGTCTTGTCTCAATGAGAATGTAACTTAAAAATAAATATTAAGTTATATAAAGTCTAAGAACCAAGCTTGCTCCCAACGTTTAAATATACACACGCTTCCAATCTCATTACTTTTGTGCCTTTTCCATATTTAAATTATGATAACCGTTCTAACTATGTGTGTGTGTATTGATTTAATTATTCTGAGATAGGGTCTCACCATGTAATTCTGGTTGCCCTGAAACGTGCTATATGGACTAGGTTGATCCACCTACCTGCTTCTGTCTCCCAAATGCTGGGATTAAGGGTACTACCACACCTGGCCATAACTTTTGTAAGGAGTAATATTTTAGGTTTTGTTAACTCTAAGAGCCTAAATAATGAAGTATAATCTTTTTTTGGGTTTTAGAAGCCAAAGACAGCCCTGGGAAGAACAGATATGGCTAGGATGGATCCAACCACTGCAACACTATAACATACTTTGAGGGAAGGTGGAAGGCAGACTATATAGCCACAAGGATACAGGTGTGTGTGTGTATGTGTTTGTGTGTGTGTGGCCTATCATTAGAAGGTTTAAGATGGAGTCGGGGTTCTAAGTTGAATTCTGTGGTAGGATGCTAAGATCAAAGCAGGCTGAGTTCTTCATTTAAAAAAGAAAATCTCTCCCACCTCATAGCACATAGGAACTAGACATTCATCCTGACACCTATTAGCCAGATGACTGGAAGTAATATTCTACTATAAAGAAACTCAAGTCAGATATAAACTAACCAATTTTGTTCCTTAAATAGTCCCCATTTTGTCATGCATCGTGGCATATATTTTTAATCCCTGCACTCAGGAGGCCAGCCTAGTCTACATAGCAAGCTCCAGAATAGCTAGGACTATATAAAAGACCCTGTCTCCAAAACAAAAACAAACCCATTTCTACTCCAACACATCCAATAGACAAAGTGTACAAAAATCCCTTCAAAGCTTCATATAAATACTAACCTAGTTGGTAAATACAGGCCAGTTTTAAAACTTCCAAATATCTGGACCTGGAACAGGAAAGAAGAAAAATCACATTAAGGCGCTGATAAAGAAATGAATGGTCTTTCTGCCCTCTACTGTTGGTTTTTAGAACTGCAGGAGCTACCCCCTCTACACACACTCTAGGTTTTCCTAGAGTGGAGAGAGACACCTGACTCACAGGCAGTCAGTCATTCAGAACATGGCATATAATCTAAATTAGAGACTTTGAGGTCATCAAGAGGGTTCAGCAGTTACCGATGCTCACTATGCAAGCCTGATCCCCAGAACCCATGTAAAGGTAGAAGAAAACCAACTCTACAAAATTGTCCTTTGACCTCCACATGTGCCTAAACATACATACATAAATATTTATGTGTATGTGTGCGTGTGTGCATGTGTACACACAATATAAAACTTAAAATAGAGGGCTAGAGAGATGGCTCAGTGGTTAAGAGCATTGCCTGCTCTTCGAAAGGTCCTGAGTTCAATTCCCAGCAACCACATGGTGGCTCACAATCATCTGTAATGAGGTCTGGTGCCCTCTTCTGACCTGCAGACATATACACAGACAGAATATTGTATACATAATAAATAAATAAATAAATATTTGGAAAAAAAAAAAACTTAAAATAGAGAAGAGCCTAGTATTCCCTTACAAAACAAGGAAGGTCACATTAATTCTATTGTCTCTGCAGGAGTCCTACCATGAAGGATGCTTCAGTTGCTGGTGTGAAGGCCAGTGTAAGAGAATACCAGGAGCAGTTTCTGCAAGATCCTGATATCAACTGAGAAAAAAACTTCAACTCGGGCTGGAGAGATGGCTCCGTGGTTAAGAGCACTGGCTGCTCTTCCAGAGGTGGTGAGTTCAATTCCCAGCACCCACATGGTGGCTTACAACCATCTGTAATGAGATCTGGCACCCTGTACTGGCATGTGGGCATACATGGAGGCATAATGTTGTATATACAATAAATAAATAAATCTTTAAAAAAAAAAACAAAAAAAACTTCAACTCAGCCCAGAGAGCACAGTGGAACCCAGCCAATTTTACATGTGTAAGTCCAGGCAAGGACTGGTTTTTTTCAAAGGACATTCTGGGTTTTTTTTAAAGGACCTGGGAACCTAACATTGCATTCGTATTTATTTGAACACAATTGCCTACATTAAAATGCAGATTAAAAAATCGGGACATCTTAACCTGGGGCAAATCATTCCTTGCTGTAGGTAGTGACTGTGTTGTTCACTGCACATTTAGTAACGTCCTTATTTACCCACTAGATGTCAGCAGTGCTTGCTGAATCATGCCAGTCAGAGCCATCACAATGTTTATGCCCTAGGGAACACAACCAACAGGGAGAGAAGCAATCCTACCTCAGTCAATAGCAGCTGCTCAGTGAAACACCCTCCCCTTTATTCTTTACCTACAGCATATATTTGAATATCTGTCATTTGCCAAATGGAAAAATGTCCCTGGCTTCCTTTGTGTCACCTGAGGAGGGTCTAACAAAACTATGCCACACAAAGTAATAGTAATACCTCTTTGAACAGGTAAGAGTTCTAGAACAAACTTGCAAAGAAATCAAAAAGGAAAACATAAGTAAAGAAGACCCAGGCAAAAACTCTCTTCACTGAACACGAGAAGCTGGCCAATGGAAGAGGCGCACAGTCACCTGCACCTGCCGGGGCTGTCAACTTCAGGTAGCAAAGAAACGCCTTTGGTTATAAGCAAATTGTGATGTTTATGCCAAAAGAAGGGAATAAAACAAAACAGGGCCATGACATCTATCATCCAACAAGGAACTACTGTAATCAGGCTTACATTAACCATCTAAATTCAGCCTACTTTTAGTAGGTACTACTCAGAAATCAGGAAAAACTAAAGGGAAGGTATGACTGAAAGAAAGCAAGCACCAAACCCCAAACTCTTAATGACTCCAGGAAACTGCTGGCCTTTAAAATGTAATCTGACCAAAGCTAGGTGTGGCGCATGTCTGGGAAGCAGAAATAGGCTATTCTATGAGTTCAAGGTCAATAAGGGGTAGAACACAGTGAGTAGAATACAATAAGGTAGATAGATTAACTCTACACTGTGGGTGAGTCTTATGTGAGACTGATTCTGTGGTGGGGCTTTGCATGCAGCCCCAGGCCCCAGGACAAGTACTCACGTCAGCACTGGGCCAGAGCTCCTTAATCACACTCTCGATCCTGCTCACCACCTCCATCCGCATCTTCTCCTCCTCGGGCCTGGGAGACATGTACTCATAAAAGTCACTGATTTCTTCATGCAGACTGGAGAAAAAGCAGAGTAAATGTGAGCAGGCCAATCCAGTAGGAAGTTAGCTTCCTGAAGAACATTAACAGTTTTTATAACTCAACTGATGGCCTTATATTTACAGATTTTTACCTTCACTTTAATATATTAACTCATACTAAGTTAAAATGGTATAGAATTTAATTCAAACAAAGTATGAGAAATTCCCTGTGCAGTCATACTGTAGGTGATTTTTTGTTTTCCTTTTAAATAGAAACAAAGTTATGCAGGCCTGGTCTGCAGCCACAAAGCAGGAAGGGAAGCCCTGTGCTCAGCCAACACAGGCAGTTTCCTGACCACCTCAGCTCTCCACAAGGAGAGGAACAGTATGACTTCCACAGCATTTGTTTAACAAATCAAGTGTCAAACGAACCAGCTGGTAGTGAATAGCACGAGCACCTTAAGAAGAGCCAGCAGACAAGGACTCTGAGGAGTTGCAGGCTTCTAGAGACTGCAGTGTGCAAGGCATGAAATGAAAAGCGCAGCACAGCAAGTAGACAGCTGGAAGGAAATACAGAGGTGCATTTGGAGGGGAAGGCAGCTCTGAATAATGACCAATTTGAATGGCAAACTAAGAAGTTCCAGCTGGTCTCAGGAATGTCTCAGTGGTCATGTTCAATAGGCTGGGTTCATCCCCAAGATCCACAAGTAAAAAGAAAGGAAGGAGAAAGAGGAAGAAAGAGGAAATGGAAGGGAAATTAAGTTCAGGCTTCCCTCTGGGGCAACTGAGAGGGTTGGGGAGACATGCAGTTTTTAAAAAGATCAAACTGGCAACTGTATCAGAGATGGACAGAGGGGCAAGGCCTAGAACAGATGCATTACAAGGGAAGCCTAGGGGTGGTGGTAGGACAGGAACTCCAGGAACACTGTACATGAACACACTGGCTGGGCCCTGTGGTGTAGACAGGGGTGAGAGCTGAGGGTGAAAAAAGTACAAGACCAAAGGACAAAGTGGGCTGGTTGGCAGAACTGAACCCATGCTGTGCAGCAGAGGGCATGAAAGCAGCACTCCCTGAGACCTTGGAGAGTTACACTGGAGGAAGAAGTGGGGAGAGACTCAAGAGAGGCACTCATGAGCTGGAGGTGGCCAAGGGTCTGCAATTAGAAAGACCACTTGGCTCCAGAGCAGGGAGAAAGAAACTCAAGTAAACCAAAATTGGCTTTCAGAAAGGAAAAAAATGCCCCACCTTTCGCTGGCCACAGCTTTTACCTCATGAACATGACTTTAAAAATGTGACCAAGTGAGCAATCAACTTAATGTTCTTGCCTCTTTTGATGCCAAAATAAATAAATAAAACAAAATAAAAAACCAAAAACAAAACAAAAACCCACCACCAACAACAAAACAATGTCAAAAATTGAGTTCTAGCTCAGGCTCTGCCCAAGAGCAGTTATGTCTCCTGCATATGTGGCCCTGGTGCCTGATGCTCCCCAGTTCATGTGTTGTTCATCATATGCAGGACATAATGCCCAACATGAGCCAGAAGGAATGATAAACATGATCACATGCTGCCTGTCTGCCACATAATACTGACTAATGTCTTGATTTTAAAAGTCCCAAGGCAGGTGGATTTCTGTAAGTTTGAGGTCAGCCAAAAATACATAGTGAAAATCAAGTCTCATAAAACAAAAACTCCCAAGGGAGTTTTTAATCAGCAGATTAAGGGCATTTGCCACCCAGACGGACAATTTGAGATCCTGAGTTTAAACTCTAGGATTCACATGGTGGAGAGGACTGACTCCTGCAAGCTGTCCTCTGGCTTACACAGGTGTACAATGGCATGCACACAGCTGTAATAAAACCATAAGACTCCCAGCTCTGAGAGAATCCATAAAGCTATCCAAGGGAGCCTGGTGTTCCTTGGTGTATTTAAGGAGGCCTTTGAACCTTCAAGTTCTTTCAGGTTTACAGGTTTCTGTAGGTTAGACAACAGAAGAGAGGAAAGCTTGCATTACTCCTCTACACAGGCCTGCCAGCAAAAATGAAGCCACTTCACAGTCTGCTGAGTTTATCTGCAGCTCTGTGTGCTAAAACAGAATACTAGCATCCTACCCAATGTGGGGAGAACCCTGAAAGTGAGACCACGTCTACCCTATAAAGAAAGGCTCCCTTACACACTTTCTAATTCAAATGCAAGCAAAACATTGAATCTACCTGCCGGTTCAGCTCTAAGTCAGAAATCACCAGCCAAAAGGATGTCCATTGTAAACACTTTTGAATGTGTACACCAAGCTATAAGATAAACAGGACTTGCCAAACCGAGCCTTACCCTGAGCCATCTCTATCCAAGAACACAGAAAAAACTCAAAGCAGGTTTTTGTAGGCTAGTGGTCTGTCTGCAATGATGAACAGACAGCTTTCAGACAGGGACCATGGGTCCCCTTCACTACACATGAAATAAACTACACAATCACAAGGCAAAGGTCCCACAAAAGGGATTTCTGAACAGAGTGAAAAGGGAGAGTCTAAAATTCGCTTTCAGTGCTGGGATTCTGGTCTTTTTGCCAGGACATATTAACAGTAAGGGTTCTACAAGTTAAGACTGGATTTCCCTATGGGCTAGGCTGCAGCTTACCAGTTTCTTTTGCTTAGCACGTGATAGGCAAAGGCCTGGACTGGATCCCCAGCACTCATGATCAGTGAATATTATTAATTTAGAATCCATAACGGAACCCAGAAATGCATCTGTTTGTCAATTTTCTAACAAGGATTATGGTCTGCTAAGGGATTTAACAGTCAGAAGATGTGTAGTCTCTACAGTTCCCATGTGATAGGGGTGTGCATGTATGTGCATCTGCTTCTTTTGGGTATGTGTGCATTTCCTTGTTCCCACAACATCTGTAACCTACTACTAACAGTAATTAAATTCAGGCAGTAACTTAGAGAAGGGATTTATTTTTATAAATGTATACATTTTATGACCCATTTTTCAAAATGTACATGTTAATGGCATTGTATGTTTTAAAACCAAATCTTTGTATAATCTTAATCTGAAGATCAAAAGGTTATACCTGTCCAACTGGGGAGCCCGAGCAATTGTAGAAGGGATTCTGTGTTTAGATGGTGGGCAGCATAGCCACCAAGGGGGACATAGGACTCCAACTCCAGGCCTCAGATACAGACACCTCTGAAGAAGTTGTGGTCAGCCTTGTGCATATTTAATTAGAGTCTGATGGTGCTGTTTCTACAGACTCAAACTTGAGACCAAGTTCCAAAATGACCACAATTGTTGGTGGTATTTTTTTCCTCCAAAGTGGAACTGACAGTTGATGTTATGGACTTACAACTTTCTATATCATTTCATTTTTCTCAAATATACCAAGAACTGCGCAATTGAGCCCTACAAAAATCACAAAGCAATGTGAGTGGCTTTAGCAGGCTCCAGAATTCATGGTAGAAATAGAAACATATTTAACCAGCTAAGGAATTCAAGCTATCAACTAGATACCTCTGCCAGGTCGTCACCTCAAATGCCACAGGACCAGAACCAAAACTCCTATTATTCCCAGTCCCAGCTGTCCCAGAACTTTCTCTCCAGTATCTGCTTCCAGAGTCCACCTTTCTCTACATACTGATCTGATGGCTTAAGGAATGTTGGTTGGTTTTCAGCAGAGGAATTTGGCTTGAGCACCCTGGGCCAGAGTTCCTATTCCTTCTTTCTTCCTGAAAGCAGCAATTTAAAGAACATAAGCTTTGTGCGTCAGCCTCTGCTGGGGCAAGCCTCGGTCCCACCTGTAGAGTGAGGTCAGCAAGAATGCTGTATCACTGTGTTAAATAAGACTTAACCTGAGGTTTACTGTTTACAAAGCATAAAGCAAACCCTCAGGAAATAAGCTATCAACTCTTAAACCCTACTACAGATCTGGTGCTGAGAGTGGGTATTGCTGCTATAACTCTGCACAGGTGCTGAAAACTTCTGGAACTGGGTAATGGGCAGAGGCTGGAGACACTAGCTAGAAAATGCTTCAGCTACTGGGAGCCAAGCACTAAGAACAATTCTAGTGGGGGCTTAGACAACAAGAGCACCAAGCAGCTCCGTATCTGACACCAGCCCTTTGACTCTGGACTTCAGAGCTAAATGAAAGAAACATCTGTTCTTTGCAAATAACCCTGTCTCTAGTGTTCTTTACAGCATAAACAAGACACCACCTTCCTTCATTTTCAGTCCCTGTGTGTGGAACAAAGCCAGGAGGTCACACCTACTGCCTGTCACTCCATATACTTCCAAGTCCTGATGTGCCTCCCAGACCTCAGCTCTCAATGATCTTCCTGGGCTCACTCAGGCACAGGATAATGATAGTATGTCTCAGAGACAGGTTCACCAAAACAGCAATCATTTAGCATGGTAGCCACCAACCATCCTCCATGTCCTTACAGACCGCCTTCCTCCCCAACCCCCATCTATATCTTACAAGGCACTTAATGGCAAGCAATGTACTGAGCCCCGTATCAGGTCTTTGCCCAATCACTTAAGCTTTTTTACATCACATCTGAAAGCCCAGGGTCTTCTATTCTAAACTTAGCACTTTATGCCATCAGTTTGACTACTTACGTACTGAGCCTTTTGCCTTAACTAGAAAATAAATTTTTATTAATGACAAATCTTGTAGTTAAAACGTAAAATATATTGTCTTATTGTTTCATTACTATGAAGGGACACTATGACCCATGGCAACTCCTATAAAAGTAGTTAATTGAGGCTAGTTTACAGCTTCAGAGATTTAGTTTGTGATCTTCACAGTGGGATACATGGTAGGACAGAGGCAGACATAGTGATGGAGCGGAGCTGAGAATTCTACATCTGGATCCCCAGACTGAGCCTGGCTGGAGCATTTGAAACTCCAGAGCTTACTCCAAGTGACACACTTCCTCCAATAAGGTCACTCCTACTCCAACAAGGCCATGCTTCTTAATCCCTGTCAAGTAGCTCCATTCCCTAAAGATTAAGCATTGAAATATGAGTCTGTGGTTGCTATTGCTATTCAAACCACCACATCTTTACTATACAAAACTTACTAATCTAACCATTTGAAAGCATACAGTTTGTTATCCCCATTTTCCATCTCCAGAAATTATCTTCCCCAACTGAAGCTCTGTATCAATTAAACACAGCTGTATTTTCTCCTCCATTCTTGCCCATTAGCCATAATTGTCTATTATCTGTTACTGAGATTTGACTACTCTAGGGACCTCATATAAATGGGATCAAACAGTATTTATCCTTCGCATTCTGCTCATTTCACTTTGCAAAGCAGAATAACTTCTATTATTCTTAATAAACTTCTATTCTGTAGCTCTATTTCTCAAATTAAATTCTCATAAAACACCAAAATATCTAAGTGTTGGCTCACATAAACAAATTCCCTCATGTCCTTAAAATCATGTCTCTGTGGCACAAGTATGAGTGTGCATGCACACACTCTCTAACAATTTTTTAAAGTAAGAGAGAGATTAAACCACTAATGTAAAATCTCTAAGTACAGACATCAAGGCACATTGCTCATGTATGTAAGTACACATCATGGAACATTACTACGGAAAGGGCACCTGTCCTCTCTGGAGCCACACCAAAAAAACCAATCTTTTAAGACAAGTTATATGTAAAGACATTTGAAAACAGCTATCACCTATCTCTGCATGTCAATGCTGGGATTAAAGGCGTGCCCTGCCTAGAGGCCAAAATTAAGAAAATTTTGCAATATAATCTCAAATTCCTTAATAACCATTTTTACTTTTTTTGGGGGGGGGGTTTCGAGACAGGGTTTCTCTGCAGCTTTGGAGTCAGTTCCTGGAACTAGCTCTTGTAGACCAGGCTGGTCTTGAACTCACAGAGATCCGTCTGCCTCTGGCTCTGCCTCACGAGTGCTGGAATTAAAGGCGTGCGCCACCACTGCCCAGCGTCTATTTTTACTCTTAATTTTTATTTATATATTTATTTTGGTTTTTCAAGACAGGGTTTCTCTGAAGCTTTGGGGCCTGTCCTGGAACTAGCTCTTGTAGACCTGGCTGGCCTCAAACTCAGAGATCCGCCTGTCTCTGCCTTTTGAATGCTGGGATTAAAGGCGTGCGTCACCACCACCAGGCTGTACTTTAAATTTTCAAAATTACAGAGTTGAGGCCTGAACTAATCCACTTCATTAAAAAAAAATCTCTTTGCCCACATAAATTGACAAAATATGTATGTGTGTGTATATATATCAAAGTTTCTCATTACAATCACTATTACCCCCAAGTATTAGGACTTGAACCTATGACCCTGTCTTTGCTAACCAAGTACTGTGCTGTGAGTGACACCTCCAGCTGTCAGGCATTCTTAATATATAATTCTATGGCGTTAAGTACACTAACTCACCTTGGTGTGTAACTATTGCCACCATCTATCTCTTGAACTTTTTAATATTCCCCAGTAGAAGCTGTGAGGATTCATGGTAAGCTCGCCTGTGCGCTTCACTGCTGAGGCAATGGCTATACCAGCTGTGCAAGCTGCCCTTTGTGTCTGGCTTTTCCATGCAACATAATTTCTGGCAGCAGGTTCCAGAATTTCTCATCTTTTTCAGTCTGAATAATATCCCATTGGATATCCACATCACACTGTTTATTAATTCACCCATCAATGGACCCATGGGATCCACTCTGTTTTTAATCTTTTGGTATTTTGAAGCCACACAAACAAAGAAAAACTGATTTGGCCAGCATTTCTTTAAAAAATGCCATTTAGCTATAAAGCCTTAACAGATGGATTGAAGAGATGACTCATAAGTTAAGAGTACTGGCTGCTCTTACTACAAAGGACCAGTTGCCTGCAACCATGTGGCTCACAAGCATCCAAGGTTCCAAAGGATCTGAAGAACACAAGAGAGATCCACCTGCCTCTGCTTCCCAAGTGCTGGGATTAAAGGTGTGCGCCTCCAACTGCTAGGCTGATACTAACTAAAAAAAGAAAATAAAAAAAAAATCAAAAACTGTGGGGTCCTGCAAAAATAAAGAAAAAATTCAAGTTATTAGTATTCAAGTTATTAGAAGAGAAGATCTGCATAAACATCACTAATTTTGTGTTCACCTTAGGAAACTAAGAAATAATGATGAAAATCACCTAAAGTAAGTGGTAGAAAATACATTTAAATATAATCTAAATAGAAGCTAGTGTCACTTTGGCAGCACATATGCTAAGAATCAGAATGCTACAGAAGAGTACCAAGGCCCCTACAAAAAATCTACATCAAGTCCAAATGGATCAAAGACCTCAACATAAAGCCAGCCACACTGAACCTTAAAGAAGAGAAAGTGGGAAGTACACTCGAACGCATTGGCACAGGGAACCACTTCCTAAATAGGAACCCAGCAGCACAGACACTGAGAGAAACAACTAATAAATGGGACCTCTTGAAACTGAAAAGCAAAGGACACGGTCAACAAGACACAACGACAGCCTACAGAATGGGAAAAGATCTTCACTAACCCCAGACAGAGGGCTCATCTCCAAAATATACAAAGAACTCAAGAAATTGGACACCAAAAGATCACATAATCCAATAAAAAAGTGGAGTACAGACCTAAACAGAGAACTCTCAATGGAAGAATCTAAAATGGCTGAAAGGCACTTAAGGAAATGTTCAACGTCATCAGAGAAATGCAAATAAAGCAACTCTGAGATTCCATCTTATACCTGAAAGAATGGCCAAGATCAAAAACACTGATAACAACCTATGCTGGAGAGGGTGTGGGGAAAAGGGAACACTTCTGCATTGCTGATGGGAATGCAGGCTGGTACAACCCCTTTGATGTCAGTGTGGAGATTTCTCAGAAAA